>OW240914.1:285410360-285555278 GCA_933207985.1 Pelobates cultripes
GCATGATTCATAATAGATTTGCACATCTGGCCCGTGTGTGTGTTGATCAGAAAACTTACCAGTCCATGAGACCCAATCATTGTGCCAAGCAAGATGGGCTAGAATAGGCAGCTAGATACTTGTCAGATCAGAAGGAATAGTGTAACTGGCAGAACAGACCTAAGCTACACCTACTTAGAGTGCCTACAGCAGGGCTGGGCCTGATCCACTGTACAATCCCTTTGTAAAGGTGCTGAGTACAATGTTAACAAAGGCCCAGCTCGTCCCTTTCTTTCGCTGCTCTGTGCCTCTTGTTTTTGTCCCTGACTGTACATGCAGGGACAGTGTTTGCAGACCAGGAACGCGGTGCACAGCGGCTCTGTTCTCACACTCTGCACACAGATCTGACTGATAGGCAATGTTTGTTTGCTTGTTTTTAACCCTTTCAGGACCAATAACATGCTAGAACTCTCACGATAGCAAGGGATTTCCATAGAAACCTTGTCTGAAAGGCGTTAAACTCACTTGGAACTGGCATCTCTTCCAATTAACACACTTTCGATGGAACATTTTTAAAAAGTAATATGCACATCTGCTCTTCTGCAGCCAAAATAGAAATAGGTATGAGATACATTTTCAGAAAGTAAGTGCAGCGTTTGGAGTGTTTTAGAGAGCTGCCCCAAGTGATTTAGAAACTAAAGGCATTTTCTGCACACTAATTGATTGCAGACACTGGCACGCTCACACAGACTGAAAATGTGAATAATGCTATTGGAAAAACACGTTTTAGTCATTAGTGCATGATGTGGATATCAATCAATAAATTGATTATCTTGTGTATCTGCCCCTGGCCAAATTAAAGAAATAGTGCGTGCACGCTCCTGAAGTAATTCACACCAGACACAAGTTTCAGGTTAATGAAAAACTTGAGGAAAGTTTATTCAGGGGGGCCGACATGTCCCTTATAAAGCAAAATTACATTATATGCTTTGTCAGAGATAACATGGAATAATACATTAATAATTGGTTAGGTGTTAAGTATGATATCACTGGTATCTTATTCGTATTGGCAGTTATGAGTGGGATCAAGGATTCGAATCCTGCTGCCAATTCATCCCTGGCCTTGAACTCATTTGGTACCCCCCCTGGGTACTCCAATGGCATCGATGTATACATGTGGGTCAAAACTACCTCGGATGGGGGTTTCTCTTTTTACTCTAAGATACGTATGTGGTGAATTGTATGGATCTTGGTGGCTATCAGGAAAGATGTGTATGGGCATGATAACTTTAGTCAGGGCACATTCTCCCCACCATGAGCCAGTCATCTTTGATCTAAGTTGCATGTCACCACATAGCCAATAAATATCCCCCACAGATTTAATATTATTTACTTACAAGGCAGTGGGAGGTTTACGATAAATGGCACAGTAGCCAGAAGGGAATTTGCCTACAAATTTACCTATTGTATAGCAAGTGTAATTACCTGGATACACAGTGACTCCATCAGGTGGCCTGGTGCTCCCTTGGGTCATTGGGTAAGCCGTCTTCCACGACTCACATGCTGATGAATTTACTATTGTCTGTGCATAGAGGCTTAAGAAACATGTCTCGACATCGGGGGGTAAATCTAAAGGCACTGTACCTAGGTTGGGTCTGGCCCCACCACAGACATAACAGTTAGTTTTGTTGTGAGAGTTAGCATTATACCTCATCCATTCAAGCCATAGATTAGTATCTGAAAAAACAGTCTCCAGAGCCATAGTGTCCTCAAATGTAGGATTAGCAATGGCCACCATGTCTTTAAGGGTTTTGATGTGTGGCTTCAGAGGATTAATGGTCATGTGTGTTGAACCAACCCAGTCTGGTGAGGTAAGCATGTCTTGTAAATAGAAGATTCCCAACTTGTTATGTGAGCCCTTTCCAGTACATTCCCATTACGTATTCCCCGGCGTCACCTGGGCTGGGGTGTTCTATGTTTAAGGTTAGCTTTATTGGGGTAGACCCTGTTGGTTTACACAAGGTCATTCGGTATAACAAGGGTTTCCCATATTCCACCCCGCGGCTTTCCATGAACTACATTGATGTCCCCAATGGTCGCCTGTCACACAGACATATGGGTCCTTTTTAATTGGTATGTCTTTGTATATTGCTGAGTATTGTGATTGTGGGAAAGTACAAGAAACAATATCACAATAATCAAAAGTAAATGTAGCCACATGTATGTTTGAAGAATTATACCAAAATGTGTAAACATGATTGTCTTTAGTAATAGCAACTTGTTGGGCCGTTAAGAGGCCTAGCAGCAGACATAAGTATAGAAGACTCATGTTTGGGTGGGATCCGCTTCCTCTGGATCAGGAACTTTCTTACAGTGTGAAGCGTGTATCCAGGTATTCTTCCCAGCCAACTTTACAGAGGTAGATGTGGTCAACAGGACTTGGAATGGACCATCAAACCTTGGCTCAAGAGTGTGTTTTCTTAGAAACTTCTTGACCATGACCCAATCACCAGGTAGTAACTTGTGCGTGCCTGTGTTTGACTCTGGATCTGAAATAGAAGAAAACACCTGTGCATGGATTTTGGTCAAGGCATGAGAGAGTGCAGTTATATAATCTACCATCGCATCTGACTGGAGTTGAAGTTGTTGTGGAAAGTAACAGCCTAACCTGGGTGCTATCCCAAACAAAATCTCGTAAGGGGATAAGTTAAACCTCCCTCTTGGGGTGTACCTTACACTAAATAGTGCTATGGGAAGACTCTCCGGCCAGGGTAGGTTGGTTTCTTGTGACATTTTAAGCATTCTGGCTGTCAGAATGCCATTCATGCGTTCTACCTTACCACTACTCTGTGGGTGATATGGTGTGTAGAATGCAAGGGTCACCCCCAATGCTGCCCAGATTTCCCTGGTCAACAATGGGGTGAAAGATGTACCCTGGTCACTTTCGATTACTTCAGGAACCCCGTATCTGCAGATAATTTCGGTAAGTAGGTGTTTCGCTGTAGTCTTTGCAGTGAGATTAGCAACTGGAAAAGCTTCTGGCCATCCTGAAAACATCTCCACTATACCGGCCACTCTTTGGCATTTGGATATGATCGATTTGGATCCTTTGAAAATGGTACTGTGGTTTGGCCAAATGGTTTGGTGCAGCCTTGGTTATTTTTCCTGGGTTGCATTTGGCGCAGATGGTGCAGGATCTGCAGTAATTTTGTGTTAAGGTAGTAATCCCAGGTGCTTCAAAATACTTGTCGATCAAGGAATTCATGAGGTGTTTTGACAAATGTGCTGGTCCATGGGCCCACTGAACAACAGCTGGATACATACTCTTGGGTAGACAGAATTTGAGATTGATTGTAAATATGTCGTTTTGGAGGGTTGCCCCTTTGTCTTTCCAGCTTTGTTTTTCCTGTGGAGTAGCTGCGGCCTGTTGTTCTCTTAGGAGTTTGAGATCAGTGGGTAGGGTTTGCATAGTGTAAATAGGGGTCTTTCCGACGGACACTCTTCCGTCCATTTCCAAACCTTGGCGCGCCGCATACTTAGCGGCCTGGTCGGCCAGATGGTTGCCATGTGCTTCTCCTGTGTTTAGTTTCCCGTGGGCTTTTACCTTCAGTATAGTCACCTCCTCTGGGAGTAATAAAGCATCCATCAGTTCGTTGATAGTTGCACCATGTTTCACAGGAGTACCTGTTGCTGTGAGGAATCCCCTGGTTTTCCAAATTAAGCAAAAATCATGTGCCACTCCTAGGGCATACTTGGAGTCTGTATAGATGTTGACACGTTTCCCTTCAGACATCCTACATGCCACCGTAAGGGCTATTAAATCTGTTTGCTGTGTTGACTTGGAGGGGGGGAGTGAGGATGCTTGAAGTATCTGGTCCTCAGTGGTGACTGCATATCCGGTATGATATTGGCCCTGCTCATCTGCGAATCTAGAACCATCCACAAACAGAGTGTAGTCAGGGTCCGGTAGAGCAGTCTCGTGCACTGTTGGAAGATGGGTAGTTTCCATCTTCATCTGTTCAAAACAATCACGTGGAGCATCTGGGTCTGGTTCTGTGGGAGGCATGTCTTCACATATCTCTGCATGATATCGGGGGTAACTGACAGTTTTGTGATTTATGGTCTTTTTAGTGACCCCTGTCACTATGAGTTGTTCTTGAGTTGCAGTACTCCATGTCTTGGCCACTGGGCCGAGTTCTTTCCATGAAAGATCTTGAGACTTTGTGAAAGAGACATGAGGAACAGCCACCTCCCTATGGTGATATAAATGGGATACCTCCATAGGTAGATAGACTAAGATGACAATATTTCCTTTGGAGTCACAGAACAGGTCTGTCAGTGTGATCTGTATTTCCACTAGGCTGAATAGTTCTTCTTCATAGCATGGGTCAGGACCTGGGGTGCAATGTAGCTGGGTCTTGGGTTGTTCATCATGTGGAACTGTGGGTTTTTCAACTTAAAGTTCCATGTGAACATCGGAATTTATGTCCAAGCTGTACCAGTATTGTGGTACTCCCCCCTTGGGAAGTGGTAGAAGAGTGGCCGGATTCAAGGAGTAACATCTTTGCAAAGAAACATTATCTGGTAAAAGGAGGGAGGTTTGAAGGCGGAGGTGTCTCTGGTAAGAAAGATGTTTCGGTTGAACTTGATTCAAAATGGCAGCGATGTCATGGGGAGCCAGAACTGTCAGTTTATGTCCGAGAACGAAATCATTAGTTTTGTCCAGTAGGGCACTTGCAGCGAAGACAGCACGCAAACAGGAAGGACCACCTCTGGCTACGGGGTCAAGCATGCATGAGAAATACCCAATAGGGCGCTGACGGGAACCGTGAGATTGAGTAAGGACCCCGGAAGCATGGCCCATCTTCTCGGAGACGAAAAGTTTGAATGGTAATTGGTAGTTAGGTAGGCCCAAAGCAGGGGCAGAAGAGATTGCCCTTTGAAGAGCATAGTAACAACTGCAGGCTGTAGAGGACAATGTGAAGGGTCATGTCATGATTCCCTTTTATTCCAGAAGTTTGGTCCTTAAGGGGTTAAAGCATCATAGAGAGGTTGCATGAGTTGAGAAGCCTCAGGAATCCAAGATCTGCAATAAGTGATGAGGCCCAAGAAGGCATGATGATTAGATGGAAGGGAGAGGTTTGCAATTGCACGAACTCTGTTCCTTTTTAGGTGACGGGTGCCATGGGAAAGGCAATGTCCCAAGAAGACCACAGAGGGCCGGCACCACTGGAGTTTTGTTTTGGAGGTTTTACAACCTTCTTCTGCGAGGAAGCAGAGGAGATCCACGGAATGTTGTTCAGCGGTCGGAAAATCATCTGCACAGAGAAGTAAATCATCAACATACTGGAGCAGGACCACGTCTGGGTGGGACTTCTGCCAGGGTTCAAGTACAGTGGACATAGCTTTGGTGAATTTCGTTGGAGAATTTTGTGCACCTTGAGGCATAACAGCCCATGTATACCGTTGACAGTCATGGGTGAAAGCGAACAGATATTGACAAGAGGGATCCAAGGGCACACTGAAGAAGGCGTTTGCAAGATCGACCACTGTGAAGAACTTAGCAGTTGGAGGAACTCGTGATAATAGTGTGTGTGGATTAGGAACAACTGCGGTATCCTGGTTGGTAGCTTCATTAACAGCACGGAGATCCTGGACCATTCGGTATTGGTCTGGTTGAACTTTTTCAGTTTTCTTCTTTACTGGAAACAGAGGAGTATTACACTGAGAAACGCATTTGATTAATGCACCTTTTGCCAATAGACTATCAACTTGTTTGGAGATTGCAAGGGCTTGTACAGGTTTCAACGGGTACTGTGGTCTTCGTGGTGGAGTAGCTCCTTCAATTAGTGTAACCACCACAGGCGGGACCTGGAGGCGTCCAATGTCATCTGGGCCTGTAGACCAAAGTTTAGTTGGAACCGTATCCAGAGCACTGGGGGCGTCTAGGACCCTTGTTTCCTCGGTGGGGGATGTCATGTGTAAGAGTAGGGGCAAAGAACAAATGACTACCCGAGAGAGTCGGGTGAGTAATTGAACCTGGCCATCAGCAGTAAAAGAGATGGAAGCTTGAAGACGAGACAATACATCAGCACCTAAGAGGTTAAAGGACCACTCTAGGCACCCAGACCACTTCAGCTTAATGAAGTGGTCTGGGTGCACGGTCCCTCTAGGATTAACCCTTTTTTTTAATAAACATAGCAGTTTCAGAGAACTGTATAATGATGTTTAATGGGGTGGCCTGCTTGATGGTTTTGACGGGCATGGCGATAATGACTGGGTGCTGGGTGATCATTTTGCTGGAAGTCATCTGAATCATAATTACTCGGAGAAGGGTGAGTATTAAATTGGGAGAGTTGATGAACAGCTTGGGCATAATCCTGTGAAGGATAATACTGTGCATGCGACTGTGGATGTACCTGTGGAGGATAACCATGTTGGGGACCACTAAATGTGGCTGTTGGGGCGCTGGGGTACATAGGGGGTCTGTTAGTTAGTAGTCGGGACACCCACGGGTTTGTGCAGTCCATTCGAAAGTGGCCCGGTTGGTTACAGTTAAAGCATACCCTGGTCGGAGGTTTAGGTGCTGTGAGCTGTCCCTGTGCGGCTGGCATAATAGCTAATGTGGGATAAGTCTGGGACATCAGTGTGGGTCTGGTAGTAGGGCTAGAAGTGGAAAACATGAGAGGATTACTTTTCTTCTGGGATGGTTGTAGAACAGATTCTAGGCCCTTTGCAACCAGCAAGAGAGTATCCAAAGGAATAATCCTGTATTCTGGGCGTGATAGCACCAAGCCTTTTCTGATAGGTTCTTTAAGGCCAGCCACAAAGGCAGCTGACAACATCTGGGTTTGTGCTTTGTTATATACACTAAATCCAAGATCGGAGAAGGTTTGGGTCAACCTGGAATGGTATTTTTCCACTGACTCAAGTTTGTCTTGTATGATATCATTTATACAAGTGGCCTGGTTAGCCAGTTTATCCTGGGCCCAGGCCCGGAGTTGTTCACAGAAAGTAGTGCCTGACTGGAAATCTGTATCAGTAGTGAGGACAGCATCATTAAAACTCCTCTCCATAATAAGCCAGTAGGCATCCCCAGCCTTGATCTCACATAGACTGTACAGATCACGCCAGGCTGCGGAGTAAGTCTTACGAATCTGGGCAATCCTTCGGAAGAAGGGCATGGGTTGTTTTTCTGGATCGGGGAGAGAAGTTACTAGGGTGGCAGCTTGGGACGGGTTAAATGTAACATACATTGGTGGGGCCCCTTCCACTGCTGATGAAGCAGGGAGGTGGGTAGCTGTGATGGCCTGTCTCTGGAAAGCCCTATTATTCAAACTGGGAATGGGAGACCATGATAGCTGGCAACATCAAGTGAATTGGGAGCTTGGACAGCCGGGGCGTCGGAACCGGGAGAACCGACAGCAATGGTCTGGGGAGTGACTAACTGAGAAGTAGTGGATAGAAACATGAGGCGGCAGGGGAGGTGGCAGCGTCCTGAGGTTGTCCCGACATGGCAGATTCATTTGTTCCAACAATCATGATTGGGTAACTGGGAGTGGTTATGGGAGGGGCAGGGATGGGAGCTGGACTGGGTGAAGATACAGGCTGAGTAGGTTGAGATAGGTGGATGGAGAGGACGGAGATAGGTGATGAGAGGTCAAGGGGGGAAACAACAGGATTAGAGGCGGGGAGAGGAGAGGAATCCGGAATAGTAACAGAAGGAGTGGGGTGGAGAGAAGAAGGAGGAGGAGTAGGTGGAGTTGCAAGAGAAGCCAAGAGGGCAGAAATAAGTGATGTAGGATTGGAAAAAGGAGGAGTGATGGAATCAGAGGTAGGGAGAGAGAAAGAATCTGGAACGGAAGCAGAAGGAGTGGAAGGGGATGTAGAAGGAAGAGTAGGAACAGGAGGAGAGGTGAGAGAGGCAGAGAGGGCGGAAATGAAAGATGAAAGATCGAAAGGAGGAGAAGGTTCAGGAAGGGGGGAAGGATCTGGAATAGGGACAGAAAGAGTGGAAGAGGGTGGAGAAGTGGGCGTAGGAATGGGAGGAGAATCGAGGGAAGCAGAGAGGGCGGAAATGTGAGATGAAAGATCGCAAGGAGGAGAAGGTGCGGGAAGGGGGGGGATCTGGGATAGGGAAAGAGGGAGTGGAAGGGGGTGGAGAAGTAGGAGTAGAGGCGAGAGAGGCAGAGAGGGCGGAAATAAGAGATGGAAGGTTGAATGAAGGAGGAGTGAGAGGATTAGAGATGGGAAGGGGAGAGGAATCTGGGACGGGGACTGAAGGAGCGGCAGGGAGAGGGGGCACGGGGACGGGAGTGGAAGGAAGGGGGGATCATGGATACAACAGGGGATATCACGGAGGACGGCAAGTGGGAAACGGGGACAGAAGAAACAATAGGGAGAGGGACCAGAGATGTCTCGGAGGGAGTAGTACACAAAGGAGGAGGGGGAGCAGGAATTGGAGCAATAGGAAGAGTAGTTGAGGACGATGAGGGAGGGACAGTGTCAGGAGAAATGGTAGGGAAAGATGGTAGAGGGACAGCATCAGTGACGACCTGTGAGAGTGGAAGAGAGACGGTATCGGTGGGGAGTGGGGCGGGAAGTGGAATAATGGGTGGTGTGGTGGAGGGAGATGGGAGTGGGAAGGGGTAATAGTAGGATCTGTCCGCCCCGAGAACGGGGTACAGAGGGGTGGGAGCTGGAGGGCCTTTAGCAGTGGGGGACTGGGCAGTGTCTGGGGAGGCGGGGCGTAGATCATTCGCGGCATTCTGGGCGCCATCATATGGTGGTGGCCGGGGAACAACAAGGGATGAATCATCATCATTACATACATTTCTGTGATACACATAAATCGTTTGTCCTTCAAAATCAATTTCTTCTTCTGACCAACCCTCCCGCTTGAGTCCTCTCGCTACACGATACCAAGCCTCTACGGCTTTTGTTAACCCATTATCCAGTAGTATGCCCTCTTTATCAATAAGCAATTTTCTCCAAAACTCTGGTTGCAATCTACCACTGGGTGACATTTGAAAACCACAAACCTTTGCTACCTTTTTCATTTTTAACATAGCCTCCTCTCCTGCTCTCTCTAACAATATCACAAGCTTAGAAACCCTTTGAAGGTCTAGCATGTTCCTGTCCCATTTTTACCAAACAAGGCTTTCCCTGTAAGAGGGACAGAGATAGAGAGAAGAAAAAGAAGGAATGTCTACAGTGCTCGACTGCCACGAGGAATTGATTCCTGTGCGTCTTCCCTAAAAGTAGACTATTCACAGGATCCGCCCCCACCCGAGGTGGTGGCCACGGATCTGAGTGGGCGAGCGTGGGTGACTAACACAGCTATGGGCAACAAGTATAGAAGAGATAAAGGAGAAGGGAAAGGGTGAATGTAGAGAGACTAATCAAAAGGCATTTACAGGAGTCACAAATATAGAGAAGTGCACATAATCCGGAATCAAGGACGAACCACACAACACACACACACACACACACAACTGAATAGGAAACACTATGACCACAACTGAATAGGAAACAAAATATAACAAGGAACAATAAAAATGTGAACATAGTAATAATTAAACAGTAAACAAACCCTGTTCTACTCTGAACAGTACAAAAAAATTCCCAGCCTTTCTCTAGGCTGTCCCCAGCCCTTTACCGGGTGGTCCCCAACCCTTTATCGGGCGGTCAAATCCCCAACCCTTTACCGGGTGTTCCCCAGCCCGTTACCAGGCGGTCAAATCCCCAACCCTTTACCAGGTGGTCCCCAGCCCTTTACCGGGTGGTCAAATCCCCAACCCTTTACCGGGTGGTCACCAGCCCTTTACCGGGTGGTCAAATCCCCAACCCTTTACCGGGTGGTCCCCAGCCCTTTACCGGGTGGTCTCGTTCCCTGCCCGCTAGGCAGTCAAGCTATAATAATAAACACAAACCATACACCAGCTGTCTCACACAAACATTCAGGAGGCAGATAGACAATCGACAGGTCCATTTAAAAGGCACCAGATAAGAGATTAGCTGTGTTGTAGCATTCTGGAAGCCGGAAGTGGACACGGAGACAGACCAACACGAAACAGAAAATACAGGCAAACCGGTGTATTTAGGAGGTGATCAGGCTCCGGTTGTCCTACTTTCCAGAGGTCTGCTCCGGTCCCGGTTTCCGGCAAAATCTGGCGCCCCACGTTGGGCGCCAAATGATGTGGATATCAATCAATAAATTGATTATCTTGTGTATCTGCCCCCGGCCAAATTAAAGAAATAGTGCATGCACGCTCCTGAAGTAATTCACACCAGACAAGTTTCGGGTTAATGAAAAACTTGAGGAAAGTTTATTCAGGGGGGACGACATGTCCCTTATAAAGCAAAATTACATCATATGCATTGTCAGAGATAACATGGAATAATACATCAATAATTGGCTAGGTGTTAAGTGGTTCATTTAGTGCTCTGCCTATCGGGTATGATGTCACTGGTATCTTGGAGGTCTCCCCCAGATTCCAGCGCCATCTTGTTAATGAGGGTGTTAGTTGATGTTAAAGGGGAAACTCCCTAGCGGCCATTTTAGGTAAATCACATAGAAAGTTGAATAATGCTGATTGTAATTACGTTGAGTAAATAGGCATCTTACTAATATAATTTGGGTTAATATTTTTGTCCACAACAGTGCATGTTGTCTCACTACCTGCCATGGATGTTTTCTTTGATCACACACCTGCACATGCCTTTGGAGTCTTGTGCCTTGCATTATCTTCTGGTATTGATGTTACGGCCTGGATACTCCTATTGTTTACTCTGCCCTTAGAAATCCTGGCATATCCTACAATACTGAGTATTTCTGGTGTTCCAGCTATGGCCTACATAACGTTAAGTTGCATTGGTAACTGATCAGTAATGTTTTCTAACATTTGGACTGTAGCATGCAACGGTTATCAAAAGAGATCACAAATGTACAATCCAGAGCTAACTGACTCATTTTTTGCAGGTAAGTCAGTGGAACCCAGAAAATCTCATCTTAAAATCGTGCCTAAACCATTATTTTGTGAAACTACAGAGCTTGCACCCAGTCTGCACCCAGTGGAGGTAGAGAATAGCAACACTGGACCACTAGGGTCACAAGGTAAGATGCAGGTATGGGTCAATAAACTGTTTCCCTCTCGCCCTGCAATAGAACCCCTGTCCCAACCCACACATTCAAGCACACACATTACACAAACATATATACCCACACAAAACACACTGGATTTCCTACACACACACACACACAGTATATTCTCTAAACAAGCACTACATAACCTACAAACACTGAAGACATAATCCCCTTTTCCGAGTGCACAGGAGCCTGCAAGCATCTCTCCCCACACAGTATCACAGACAGCCCACATCACACATAAGTACAGCAAACAACCAGTGGTGTATTTTGGTTCTGTGCTGCCCTAGGCATGACTAAACCTGGATATCCCCCTAATCTTAATTTGCTACACCCCTTCTGGTCTAGGCTGCACCTCTTCCTGATTAAGAACCCACCCCTTCCTCTTTAGACTCCTTTTCCTACTCCTCTTAAAGGGATGCTATAGTGCCACAAAAACAAAGCTGTTTTCCTGGCACCAAAACCCCTTCAGTCACCTACCTGAATCCAGTGCCGATGTCCCTCGGTGCTGGGTCAGGCTCCCCATAGGAAGCATTGTATTAATTCTTTCCTATGGATATTTAGCAGACACTGGATGTCCTCATGCACAGCGTGAGGATGTCCAGCATCAGTTAGGTGACTTTTAGTCGCCTAACCAACCGGAAGTCCCTCGGTGCTGGGTCAGGCTCCCCATAGGAAAGCATTGTATTAATTCTTTCCTATGGATATTTAGCAGACACTGGATGTCCTCATGCACAGCGTGAGGATGTCCAGCATCAGTTAGGCGACTTTTAGTCGCCTAACCAACCGGAAATCCCTCTGGTAGACAGCCAATATAGGTGGAGTTAACCCTGAGAGGTAATTATTGCAGTTTCTGAGAAACTGCAATAATTACCCTTGCAGGGTTAAAGGGACTGGGACACTGCACCCAGACCACTTAAATGAGCTGAAGTGGTCTGGGTGCCTATAGTGTCCCTTTAAGCACACAATCTTATAGACACACACATTCACTGACAGACACAGACTCACTAAATTGACCCACACGCATTCACCAACACACACTGGCAGATACACACTGATAGTCACACACACACACACACACTCAATGACAAACACACAGACGTCACTGACAGACACATGACTGCTGCCCAATACCCACCTCCTGTTGCCCTCTGCAAATAAACACAACATAATTATGGGTAAGGGCAACTGCCACAGCTTTATTTACTTATACAAACCAGCTTTCCACCAACTGTCAGCTGTTGAGGGGCTTCCCCAACAGACAGCTTCCACTTCCATATCCATGAGTTCATATCAGCCTGCCTACCGCCATCAGCCCTCGGCAGGCTGCGACTCCCCAAGTTGATTCATCATCCTTCCATTTTAAATGCGCTGGCCAGGAACACCGCTGCAGCTGTGACAACGAGAAAGAAAAACCAACCAGAACCACAGAACGATACCAACAAACCAACTCTGCACATTGCGCCAATATAGGGAGGGTGGGCGGGGGAAAAGCCAGAGACCTTTACTGTCCTTCTGGCCTCTGGTGAAACCCCTCCCTGCTCATCCCCTTTTATCCCTCTTTTGGCAACATTGTATCCCCTCTGACCACCCCCCTTACTGCTGGCCAGCAGTCATGCCCTCCCTTCATTTTAGTCCGGGGAGTTACTTGACTGCTGCCCAATACCCACCTCCTGTTGCCCTCCGCAAATAAACACAACACACCATAATTATGGGTAAGGGCAACGGCCACAGCTTTATTTACTTATACAAACCAGCTTTCCACCAACTATCAGCTGTTGAGGGGCTTCCCCAACAGACAGCTTCCACTTCCATATTCATGAGTTCATATCAGCCTGCCTACCTCCATCAACCCTCAGGAGGCTGCGACTCCCCAAGTTGATTCATCATCCTTCCATTTTAAATGCGCTGGCCAGGAACACTGCCACCGTGATGTCGACCCTGCTCGCCTCCTGTCGGCATCGCGCCCCCCACAACAAGCAACAACTTTACAGCAGACTGTAACCCCAGGTTAAAGATATCCAGCCCTATGTCTGATGAGTGGACTCCATCTCTCCTCATTAAATTTAAATTATCACCTTACAGCTCCACGTGACGGACCACTAACCCACCGAGACCTCGAACAAACCTGGCAACTGTCATGTTCAATTTTGCGTGGAACAATTTCGGACCAAATAAGTGTGAGGTCGCGAAAGGGAGCTATACACCGGGCCAAGTCCTGATTCATCAGAAATATAAGATCTATAGTCCGCTCCCGACCCAAGTCATTTTCCCCAACATGGACCACTAACGTCACAGGCCCCGAAACAAACCTCCGTAACTCCACGCATTCTGTTTAAAACTGCCCCCAGGAGAGCCCTTGAACGCCTCACCAACGAAACCTTGCCACTTCAAAAGGAAAGCCTAGGTTCCTCCCATAGGACCTTTGCTCTGCTCTGCGCGCTGCCCAATAAACATAAGAGTGACCCAGGATCCAGACAAAGCACAGGGGGAAAAATGCTTAAAATAGCCAACCCATGTTAACCCTGTGTCATCCTTTTAAGAGTCTATGTCGGCATTCAAGATGACCCCTTAGTGTGCAGTGTAGTGTGCTGTAGTGTGGTAAAATGCTTAATGGCTGCCTCTGTACTTATAGTCCCGTTGGCCTTGTAAGGGGGTCGAAGCTTTATTCCTGGGTCACTTGTATTTCAGCCAAGCACCTGTCTTAGGCATGTGGTGAGTCCCGGTTTAGTGGCTGTGGGTGGGCAGATCTACCGAATCAGGCCCTCTGCAGGGAACTGGGCGTGTGCCAGGTTGGTCCAAGGCCTTGTAACGTGTTCCCTCTTTGGGTTCATTATCCGCTGGTGTGTCGGGCTGTTATGCTGCTCCTCCTTAGTTTGTGTGAGGTAAGCGCTTATTCGCCGGTGCCGTCTTTGGTGCGGTCAATGATCCGCCTGTATGGGAGCAGGAGAGGAGTGTGCGTCTGGCGGCTCTCTCTTCGGGGTTGCCATGCGGTCTCCGCCATCTTGGGAGCGGACTCTCGCTGGTGTTGCAGCACTTCACTGGGTCACTGGGTCACAGGGTGGGGGCCGGGATCACCCCCGCCGGTCCTTGGGGAGGGGGAACAGGGCCAGACCCGCCTAGCTTTGCGTTTCTGCCTTACCGCTGGTGGGCAGGATAGCTGGGCGGCGGCCGTTCACCCCATTCACCCCCCAGAGCGGTCTCCATCGCGTTCAGCTGGGATCAACCCACCGAGGGACTAGAACCTCGTGGCAAGCCTCTCCTCGGGACCAGGGTTGCCTCTTTCACTGGGGTATCAGGATTTTAATAAGTGTTTTTTGCTGGATTTTAGAGCCAAAAACTCGAGAAGTTTTCAGGAGCTATTCCTCTGTGCTTCCACTCAGCATGGCAGTCAGGCCCCGCCCCCTTCTACAGTTATTTTAAGGTAGTAATAATGAGGGAGATTATTAAAGGAAAATAAAAATGGTGCAATGAATACTGATAATTTTATACAAAATATACTTCTAAAATAGGTATTAATATTTCCACGCAATATATACATTACTAAAGGGTCTAGTTCCATACAATATGTACTCCTCTATTTCCCTAATGGTACTGAAAATTCTGTATTGTATATACTCCTCTAAAGTATGCACCATATTCCTTATAAAGTATACTTCCTTATTTGGTTTGGTTTGGTTTGGTGTTTGAAATCTAATCTCCCTAAGTATATATTACTATTGTTGATGCTGAACAGGGATCATATGATCACATTCAACAATAGACACAGAGAATAATGTATCCTTATGGATACCAACAATAATGATAATATTTTAAAATATTTTGAACTTTTCTGCAGAAAAGTTAAATGGAAACCTATAGCATTAATTTAAAGCTGGTATGTAAGCAATACATGTTGTTCTTTTTTTTTTTTTTTTTGGATGGGGTGAAAATGTGCCCTCTATCAGATAAACTATTTTTACCTGATTACATCTATTCCAAGCCAAAATAAATATTTAAATTTTTCATGCAGCATTGTCCCCATCTATTATTCCATATAAGTCGTTTTTCAAACATCTGGCTGACTAGATTTAATACATCTGCCTCCACGGCCTGTCCTGAATAGCTGGGTTGTGTTGACAAGAGATTAGAGGAAGTCCTATCATCTTTACTTAGAGCAATGTTTATACAGCACCAAGAGGCAGGTGAGCTCCGTCTCAAACAGGTGCATGTCACATAAAAACTACTTTATATACATGACAGGCTGAAGCCCTAACAAATAATTAAATATTTTCTTATTAAAGACTATCAACATTGCCTTGTGTGTAGTCCACCTTGAAAAAGAACACACGATCAACAGGTTCATTTACTAAAATGAAAATTCAAAGAGAATTTCAAATTTAAGGCCAGAATAGGTGAACTGAAAATATAGCTGATTCACAGAATATTTCCAATTCAGCAATTTAGACTTTATATATGAAATTGTCTTTGAATTCACATTGAATTCTCAATTTAGTGAATAATCATGTAAATCAACAGAATCGATAGAAGTGCTATTCTGGTAAATAATGAGTATTATATATATATAGCCACATATACATCGAATTAGCCACACACAGGTTCTCCATTGTAGAGTTTGTAAACTTGTTAAACATCAGATACTGGCTCGAGGAGCTGGAGAGCTGTGGCCTGGATATTGAAGACTTATCTGTCTCAGCATGCAGTGCGTGCCTGCCGCCCTCAGCCTATGTTACATGTCATGGGTTAATGACGGTAACTCCATATGCTGCACTGAAGGTAGATATTGGGCAGCCAGAGATTAACACTACCTAGCATATAAACATATCAAATATTTTCCTTATCTGCTGAACCCTGTGCTTCCCTAGTCCAATAAATGCAAGCCAGAATTTAATTTGCTCCCTAGAACTGGGGGACTGCTCCTACTGTTAAGGCAGGGGGTCTGGGCAATAGGAATTAGTTCATGGCATATGAGGGGAAACACGTGGAAAGTGCCATTCCTTCCAAGTGCCACCGAGGTCCTTTGTACCCAGTAGTACAAAGGACCTAGCGGGAAAGGCACTTTCATCACAATAGGTAAACAGGTTTGGTAACCAAACTGGGAGCAAATCCAGGCCTAATCTCAGTCATCTAATGTCATGACAAGAAAAAGCATGATGTTTATAATTCTACTACAGGTAAGGGTAGGCAGATTAAAATGGCCACTAACTAAAATGGCCGGTAAATAAACACCCCTTAAGCCCACCCCTATTAACCCCATAGCCACATCCTACTAGCTGCTTCCTATGTCTGCCTCCTATCAGAGCACATTCCTCCTACTATGTCGCTCCATCGGCTACATGATGTTTATAGTTCTGCACATTGTATGTTAATGTGGATTTTATGGCTGTGAAGCTCTGTGATAAACATATACATACCACACATTATATAGAGTTTTATTATTGTGGGACTGCAGAGCATGTCCATGTGTATCACTCATGTCTAAAGCAATGTAACTTGTAGTGTATCAAAGTCAGTGATAAAACGTTCTAAACGCATTTCAAATAACTGTGAGTTTAATTGCTGTAGAGCTATGTGATACACTAATAAACACACAGTACTGTTGGACTTGATGATAAATTCACACAAACTCTAAATTACTGGAAACTTTGTCATAGCCTTACTTTACCATACTTCCTAAGTATCCCTATTTAGAAGAGACAGTCCTAATTTGGGGCTCACATCCCTCTGTCTTTCTTTCGTATGCTAATGTCCCTCATTTATGGAAGCTCCACATTGTTGGTGTGTCTGAGTGTATATCAGAACTCCACAGCAATAATACTACCGGACACTCCAGACCCCTAAAGCACTTTAACTGGCTGAAAGGCTTTATGTGTGAAGAGTGCCCTATTTGTTTCACTTTGCAATATTTCAATAGTTTATGACCCTAGCACACTTAACAAAAGCAAAGAACAAAAAGGATAGTAGCAAATTACCGGCCATCGCAAATAGCCGTGCATAACGTGGTGTCTACACAGCCTAGGATCGGGCATAGTGAATACATCAGAAAAGGCTGAGGTGAAAGGGATAGAGAGTATAAAACAAGTGAGAAAACAAGCTCCGGTCAAGGAGAACAACAAACAGAATAATCAAGGACTAACTGGGTCAAATACAAATAAAAAAGCACACTCTCAGATACCAAAACTGAAACCATGACAAAGTGTTCTGTCTGTGGTAAGGGTGTAAACAGGAAGTTAGCATTAGTTAGTCATTAGTTAGCAACAGAAATGTGACATTGAAAAATAAGGGTACAATGTCACACGAATAGTGTATTAGGCTGCATCCAAAAAGTTGCGTTGGCATAGAGCAGCACTAAAGGACACAAAGGGGTAGAAACCCGCACCACACTTGTCATCAGAATGATGTCATGTGTAGCATTGTGCTGTGTGGTGACATGAGCGATGGGGGCGGTGCGGGCTCCAGCAGGTACCGTGACAGACAAAAGAAGGGGACAATTAATTAAAATGTCTGGCTGCTTATCAATGTGGGGTCAGTGCCACGTGCCCCCTTCCTCTGAACCTGCCATTGGCCCAAAATGTACATCTCTCCCCTACCTCTCAAATATCAGCATCAATGTTCATATACTCTCCTTCCACTATATTTGTGTTCTTCAGTGTTTGAGTTACAACCTACGGTTTTGCTGGATACTGCTATAGTTTCTTGTATTCGTATTTTAATTTTCCCCAAAACACACATAATGCTTATATTTGCCAGCAGAGAGTGCTCTCTCTCCATAACTAATATGTACAAATGTAATAACACTGCATATGATTCTTTTCATTCTTTAAATGTTGTTATAATATTTTGATAAATAAAACTGTGCTGCAGCTATATCTCAAATGTACATACTATTTATTGATGCTTTGAGAAAACTGACAACGTAGTCCATCTCAGTCACACTTCTAACTGTGCACAGTTGTGTATATTTAAAGGGACACTACAGGCATCAAAACAACTTTAACTTAATGAAGCAGTTTTGGTGTGTAGATCATGCCTACCCAAATTTGCCCTGATGTATATATTTGATTGTTATGAAATAACTGTTTGAGCAGTTGAAACTCCAACAACACAATGCATTACAATGAGAGTTTAATTTAGCAAGTAAATTAACCCCTTAAGCACCAAGCTTCTGGAATAAAATGCAATCATGACATGTCAGACATGTCATGTGTCCTTACGGGGTTAAATGATCTGTGTAACTTGTAGCCAAAGAACACAAGACAAAAAACCAAAATATTTTTAAGTGTATACTGGTTGCTGTAGATTTGTAATATTCAAACATGTGGTTGCTTAGCATAAGGTAAAAGCAATTAGTTAATGATAATAAAGATAATGCCCCCAATATGTTTCCGAATACACCCTTATATACTTAGGGAACTTAGTCTAGTATTACTGTAATTATCTTAACCCCTTAGTGACCAGACCGTTTTTCAATTTTCTTACCGTTAAGGACCAGGGCTGTTTTTAAATTTCTGCAGTGTTTGTGTTTAGCTGTAGTTTTCCTCTTACTTATTTACTGTACCCACACATATTATATACAGTTTCTTCTCGCCATTAAATGGTCTTTCTAAAGATACCATTATTTTTATCATATCATATAATTTACTATAAACATTTATAAAATTTAATCAAAATATGTTAAAAAACCCACACCTTTTCTAACTTTGACCCCCAAAATCTGTTACGTATCTACAACCGCCAAAAAACACCCGTGCTAAATAGTTTCTAAATTTTGTCTTGAGTTTAGAAATACCCAGTGTTAACATGTTCTTAGCTTTTTTGGAAAGTTATAGAGCAATAAGTACAAGTAGCGCTTTGCTATTTACAAACCATTTTTCTTTTCAAAATTAACGCAAGTTAATTTTTTTAAAAAGAAGACAACCTAAGGTATTAAACTTGGTGTATTTTGACTCTTTTCATGCAACAATTTTACCACCAATCTATGCCAAATTTTAAAAAAATGAAAAATAATTGGTGACTTTTTGACCCACATAGCAATTTAAGAATACATGTATGTAGAACTTAAACGGTTACTGCCAAAGAATACCCCAGTATGTGTTCAGCATCATCTCCTGAGTACAGTGATACTCCCCATGTATAGGTGTGTGTTGGGTTCTCTGGGGGATAAAAGACCTTATTTGGAGGGTGCGCATTCCAGTTTTCCAAAATGGAATTTTTAAAGCTGGTCATCTTGCACCCATGTCCTATTAGGGACATTTTTGAAGCCGGCCAATGCAATTTACCCCATCAAACCATATATTTTTGAAAAGTAGACACCCTACAGTATTTTAAATAGTGGTATTTTAACACTTTCCATGCACTGATTCTACCACCAGTCTTTGTCAAATTTTTGGGTAGTCTTTTTTTTGTGTTATTTTTCTCTCACATTGTACTTTAGGCATGGATTCTCAGTTCCTGTTATGTGTTACTGACAAAGAACACCCCAATATGTGTTCAGCAACATCTCCTGAGTACAACATTGCCCCCAATTTACAGGTTTTATGGGTTCTTGCAAACTTACAGGGTCAAATGTAGGGCTTTCCCCTTTTTCATGTTTGCACATTGAAATTTGCCAGATTGGTTTGCTGGGCCTTTGTTGCCTTTGAGACCGTATAGCAGCCCAGCAATGAAAATTAACCCCATCGTGGCATACCATTTGTAAAAGTAGACAACCCACAGTATTCAAAATGGGGTATGTCCGGTCCTTTGTGGTAGCCACTTAGTCACAAATGCTGGCCAATGTTAGCACTCATATTTGTTTTTTGCACTGTTTTACACAAAAGCTGCACTTTTACTGGTGATTTCATCGTCGTGATAAGTTTTACTGTTTTAAACACTCATATTTATGTTCAGTGAAGTTTCCCGAGTATAACAATATCCGCCATGTACAGGTTTTATGGTGTTCTGGAAAGTTAGAGGGTCAATATAGGGCTTGCCTAAATCAGTTTGCCAGATTGGTTTGCTGGGTCTGTGTTGCCTTTTGAGACCATATGGTAGCCCAGGAATGTGAAATAACCCCATCATGGCACACCATTTTCAAATGTAGACAACCCAGGGTATTCAAAATGGGGTATGTCCAGTCTTTTGTAGTAGCCACTTAGTCACAAACGCTGGCTAAAGGTAGTGTTTTTATTTGTTTTTTGCATTTTGTTACACAAAAGCTGCACTTTTACTGGTGGTTTCATCGTCCTGATAAGGTTTTTACTGCTTTAAACACTCATATTTATGTTCAGCAAAGTCTCCAGAGTATAACAATACCCTCCATGTACAGGTTTTATGGTGTTTTGGAAAGTTACAGGGTCAATATAGGGCTTGCCCGACTCAGTTTGCCAGATTGGTTTGCTGGGTCTGTGTTGCCTTTTGAAACCACATGGTAGCCCAGGAATGTGAAATAACCCCATAATGGCATACCATGGTAGACAACCCAGGATATTCAAAATGGGGTATGTCCAGTCTTTTGTAGTAGCCACTTAGTCACAAATGCTGGCCAAAGTTAGCATTTTTATTAGTTTTTTATAAATGTTTTATATATATATATATAAATAATACGTGTTTGTGTGTGTGTATATATATATCAGGCATAGGCAACCTTTGGCACTCCAGATGTTTTGGACTACACCTCCCATGATGCTTTGCCAGCATTATGGGTATAAGAACATTATGGGGAATGTAGTCCACAACATCTGGAGTGCCAAAGGTTGCCTATATATACACACACACTTTTATTTCCTATATATGTATAATATATTATAATTAAAACATTTTATAATATATTAAACATATATAATGCATATATACGATTTCACTATAAGTGTATTTTGAGATATATGTGTATATATCTCAAAGTACACTTATAATGAAATCATATATATGCATTATATGTGTATAATATATTATAAAATGCTTTAATTATTTTATAATATATTATACATATATAATACGGACACTCCTCACTTACCGACCGGGTTTCGTTCCTATGACCCAGTCGTAGAAAAAATCGGTCAGTAAGTGAGGAGTTAAGGGGTTCCCTGCTTTGGTGCGTTCATCTATGTTCGGGGGAACATAGAGAGCAGGGAATCCCCGAACATAGATTTGAGGGATTCCCTGCTCTCGTGCATTCATTTATGTTCGTGGAAGATTCCCCAAACATAAACATGGGCACCAGAACAGGAAATCCCCACGACGGCTTGCATTTACACCTGGTTGAAAGTGCGAGCCGTCGTAAAACAGGTAGGTCGCTAAAAGAGGACCACCTGTATATGAATAATATATATATCAAATGGCCTGAGGAAGGTCCCTGAGCGGACCGAAACGTTGATCTGCTTTTAACTTGATGGAATAAAGAAACCTATACAAGGAAAGACTGTAAGTGCAGCCCATTTTTTTTATCATTTTGAATATTCATACCCCAGGACTGGCACCCGGCATTTATTAGTTATATTTGAGCCTGAGTACAAGGATTATCCTATCTTTTTATATATATATATATATATATATATATATATATATATATATATATATATATATATATATATATATATATATATATATATTGAACAAAATACCGGCACTCCAAGGCTTTAAATCCAAACAAATCTTCTTTATTCAAATTCCAGTCAACGTTTCAGCTTCTCTACTATATATATATATATATATATATATATTATTTTTTACTTTTTAGCAGCCTGGGGGACTGCCTGACAGCTAAGACTGTCCCTCTGCTGGCAGCTTCTAGAGTCCTATTGCGGTGATGTGATCATAGCGATCACATGGCCCTGGAGGGCCAGGGTGGCCAGAGCTGCTTCAGGGGGACTGACCGACCGTGATCGCCACAAATCACTGGTTCAGGTAAGTCCAGGGCCCCTATTTGCCGCGGACGTACTAGGTAAGTCCACAGTCCTTAACGATAGAAATGGGCACCAGAACAGGGAATCCCCACGACGGCTTGCACTTACGCCTGGTTGTAAGTGCGAGCCGTCGTAAAACAGGTAGGTCGCTAAATGAGGACCACCTGTATATGAATAATATATATATCAAATGGCCTGAGGAAGGTCCCTGAGCGGACCGAAACGTTGATCTGCTTTTAACTTGATGGAATAAAGAAATCTATACAAGGAAAGACCGTAAGTGCAGCCCATTTTTTAATCATTTTGAATATTCATACCCCAGGACTGGCACCCGGCATTTATTAGTTATATTTGAGCCTGAGTACAAGGATTATCTTATTTTTATATATATATGTATATATATATATATATATATATATATATATATAAATATGGAACAAAATACCGGAACTCCAAGGCTTTAAATCCAAACATTACATTATATCACATTTTATAAAAACTGCAATGGGTACATGCTCAGGGTTAGGGGTGATGGGGCATTGCACCTAGACCACTTCAAGGAGCTGGAGTGGTCTAGGTGCCTACTGTGTCTTTTTAAAGGGACACTACAGTCACTAAAACAACTTTAGCTTAATAAAGCAGTTTTGATGTATAGATCATGCCCCTGCAGTCTCACTGCCCAATTCTCTGTCATTTAGGAGTTAAATTATTATTTTTATTTTTGGTATTTATATAGCGCCAGCTTATTCCGCAGCACTTTACAATAAATCACTTTGTTTATACAGCACTAGGCACATCTCCCTACATGTGACTTACACGGCCTTCCTAAACACTTTCTGTAAAGAGTCATCTAATATTTACACTTCCTTTATTGCAAATTCTGCTCAATTCAAAATTTCTTATCTTCTGCTCTGGTAATAGCTTGCTAGATCTTGCAGGAGCTTCCTGTATGTAATTAAAGTTTAATTTAGAGAGCAGGAGATAAAAACATATAAAGTAAGTTACATCTATTATTCTTACATTTGTTATTCTCGTTTTTAATCAGTTTGCCTCGACTTGTCTCCGGCCTTCATTACTCCCTTACCCAATCTGGCATTTCCTATCAGTGTATCTCTGTGTTTCTTAGACCTCAGCTTGATCTCTGACTATTCTTTTGCCATCTCGCCTTCTCTCGGCTTAGCATTAAGCCTGGCCACTTTTAGATCTGGTAACACACTGCTACCTTTGCCTCATCCGGAAAGTTGGGTATATCCTTTACCTTGCACACTACCACTTTGAATGTGGGAACCAGTGAATCTTGCTGTTTCTCCATTCCTGACCATAAGAAACAGGGGACAAGTCCCAAGGAATAATACCTGTAAGGTCTGTGGCTATGCATTGCATGCAGGGTATATGTATTGAGTATATTATGTATTTAAAAACTGTGGTCAATGTGTATTAGTAAGTATAGTAACATAAAGTGTTTAGAAGGTTTATATAAAAAAGTATGCAAGTTTTATATATACCATATATATATATATATATATATATATATATATATATATATATATATATATCACGTGTCAGTGTGCAAGGGACTTTATTTTATAAGTAATAAAAGTATTATAAGTAATATTCTATGCATATTCTACAACACAAAATTACGTATTTCAGTCCACTGACTTCTAGCAAGATGTCAAGGGTGTGCTGATGTTAAGGTTTGATAAAAAAAAAAAAATTCTTATATAAATACATATTGTAGAATTGTCTATATTTACATTGTATCTGTCTCTGAATTCACGTTCTGTGTTCGTAATGCAGACAATTTCTGTGTTTGAGCATGTAAGTGCTGAGGATGAGTGGAGAACTGGAGGAATAAATCAGTGTGAGCTGTTTATACGAAGCAGGTATATACAATTTCCAAACATTGCGTACACTCTGTATATTCCTGCTGTTTGTGATTTCTCTCCGCAGCCAGTCCTGCCTTGAATGGTTTACTGGCCAGCTGCCTTTGTTATATCAACATTTGGAAGCAATGTTTGGACATGAGTGGAAGGAAAGATAGTCTGTGGCCGTAACCAATTACAAGGTTTTGATCTTTTTTGGTGAGATGGAAATTCAGTCTCTAAAATACGGCCAAATTCGATAAGCACCAAGGGAGGAGAATTCATTTAGGAATTTGTGTATGGGACAAGGGAAGGAAGGCATCATTTAAACTTTCTTTTCAGCTAAAGGAAGTGAACTAGAAAATATGAAGGAAAAGACGGGGGATTTGTCCAGAAAAGTTTAGATCACTAAATTGATGCTGTGCAATGCTTTGCAGATGTCCCATAAGTAAGGAACTTGTGATGCAATATCACATATATTTATCTTTTTTTCCTATAATCAACTGAAAGAATTAAAAAGTGCTTTTAACCCTCTGGTAGTTTAAAAGAAAATGTTAATTTCAAGGATGGGGATGTCTAGACAAAATAAAAATGAAAAATCTCAAACTCTCCTATATTTTTATAAAGAAATAAAGGGGCACTTTAAGCAAAATAATTACTAGAACTAGATCACTAGTGGTTATGTTGTCTAGAGTGTTGTTGTGCTGTGCCTCAGGTTTAAACTAAAGTGTTTAGAAATCGTAGAGCAGAAAAAAACTTCACTGCAACTTTTTGTTGTTACGGTGTGAATTTTCAGAATCCTAATTGTGACCCGTGCCACGGACTTTTGGAGAGCCTTGAAGACCAGCCTCCTACCCATGAGACTATGGGTCTGGTCACAAGAGCCCCTAAAAGGTGCTATTGTCACTGTGAGGAGGTGTATTTGGGCCCCAAATGCTTAATGTCCTTGTCAACCAGATTTGACGACCTCTGGGGATCACCGTTACTCGTTTTAACCTGGGAGATACCCTGAAACACTCTGGAACTGTTCCTCAGATCAGAATGCAAATCAACACAGACTGTGGAAACTTCACACTGGACTTCAAGCATCTTGCAGTGTGTGCCTCTCCATTCTTCCTCCAGACTCTGGGCCCTTGGTTTCCATATGAGATGCAAAAGCTGCTCTCATCAGAAAAGAGGACTTTGGACCACTGTCACAGGTCTGTTTTTCTTTAGCCCAGGTAAGACGCTTCTGACGTTATTTGTTGTTCAGGAGCGGCTTGACAAAAGGAATACGACATCTGAAGCCCATGTCCAGGATCCGTCTGTGTGTCTGTGTGTGGTGGCTCTTGATGCACTGACTCCAGCCTCAGTCCACTCCGTGTGAAAGTCCCCAACACTTTTGAAAGGCCTTTTCCTGACAATCCTCTCCAGGCTGCGGTCATCCATGCTGCTTGTACACCTTTTTCTTCCACACTTTTCCCTTCCACATAACTTTCTATTAATGTGCTTTGATACTGCACTTTGGGAACATCCAACTTCCTTCGCAATTACCTTTTGAGGCTTTCCCTCCTTATGGAGGGTGTCAATGATGGTTTTCTGCACAACTGTCAGGTCAGCAGTCTTCCCCATGATTGTGATTCCTACTGAACCAGACTGAGAGACCATTTAATGGCTCAGAAACCCTTTACATGTGTTATGGCTTACTTAGCTAATTCGAGTGGGACACTGTGAGCCTAGAATATTGCACCTTTTTACAATATTCTAATTTACTGAGATTGTGGATTTGAGGTTTTCATGAGCTGTAAGCCATAATCACCGCACTTATGACAAATCAAGGCTTGAACTATCTTGCTTTGCATGTAATGCGTTTCATACATTAGTTTCCCCTTTTACGTTGCATTACTGAAATAAATGAACTTTTGCACGATATTCTAATTCTTCGAGTATCAACTGTAGCTCTGTTTCAGTGAATTAAAAGCGGCCCTGTCATTTTTATTTGTTTTTTCCTTCTTAGTGCCTCTTGCACTTTAATCATTATACTACCTCGTATTGCCACTTGCCTTTATTTATATATATTTTTTTTTATTTGTTCCAAATTTCAGTATCAGGGCACAGCCATTTTGTTTCCCTCTTCTGTGAGATTGTTTTTACTGATGGACTGTGGGTAAATTTGATTTGAAAGTGCTCAGGAAAAAAATAAAAAGTGTTCCAGACACAAGGAACCATTTAGAAGCAGAATTACTGGATTAGTGATACTGTATATTTATTAGGGATGTGCATGGGCAAAAAATTCAGTTCGGTTTGTCACTTCTGAAATTCGGGACTTGGGCAATTCGGTTCAGTTCAGCACTTCTGAAATTCAAGACTTCGGCATTTTGGTTCGGCACTTCCGAAATTCGGGACTTCGACAATTCAGAAATTTGGCAATTCCCTAAGCCTAACCCTAACCCCAAACTCTAACCCTACTCATAACCTAACCCCAACCCTACCCCTAACCCTAGGGTTTGGGGTTGGGGTTAGGGTTAGGGTTGGTTTTAGGTTAGGGGTAGGGTTAGGATTAGGGTTAGGGTTAGATTCCTGTCATCATTCCCTTAACTTTCCCTCCCTCTCCTGTTTTGCCACTTTTTAGAAATCCGAAGCACTTCAGCACTGCAGAAATTCAGCACTTCGGCAATTCGGTACTTCGGTTCGACAATTCGGTACTTTGGTCCAGCACTTCGGAAATTCGGCACTTCGGAAACTCGGCTGAAAACGAATTGCACGTGTCTAATATTTATTTATAACTTGTCCCCTTTTTTCTTCTATTAATTTCCACACCTGATTGGAAGTTTGATTCTTCAGCGATGTAAAGGAACACGGCAAAAGATTATTTTATTTGTAGGTAACTAATGGGGTGTCTATCTTATTAATGATTTGCAAATCTATCTGTCAATATGGGTGGTGTTTATGATCATCCCTTTATCTGCCCTTTGTATTCTGCATAATGCAATCATCATTGTTAATTTTTTCATTTACCAATGCCGAAGAGCGATTATCCATTCCTGTACATTACAATTTCTTTATTATATTTAATAACATTTCAACTAACCTGTTGTTGATATTGGTGCTACAGAAATGTATGTGCTGTTGGTGATCTATAATATGCTCCACTCATTTGAAGGGTTGTGGGCGTCTTTTCCATTTGATCCCCCACAAGTCATTTTTCAACTTTTACAATATTGACTTTAAATTGTTCTCTATAAATAACCACCAATAGTCAAAACATTCTGAAAAAACTGTAATTTTTTAGGATATTTTTTCCCCTGTTTGTTTTCTTTACTCGACATTAAATCTTGTCAATTCCACATGCTGAATGTAAATGATTTATCAAAAAAGCATTTGCAAAATGTATGCACTTATGAACACAATAAAATGCACATCTGGAAAAATGAACATTATTTAAAATAAACAAGAAACACACAACACAATGTACTTATTTTACTTGTTTAGAAAATTACATAATACTAATAGTATGTACAATTGATATCATGTTGTTTTTTCTATATGCTCAAATTCCACTCACTTTGTACTTAAAGGCACACACCATAAAAAAAATACAAATAAATAAAGATAGCTCATTGGGAAGTCATCCATTGAGCTAAATAACCAGGACGTAACAGAACCGGTTCTCTGCTTGACAGCCAGGGAGGTGTGACAAGGTCCATTTATTATTGTTTCTCACCAATAATTATTTTACAGTTTACATCTCACCTCTCAACTTACAACCTGATGTTAAACTTTAGTGAACAAGCATATCCACATTGCTTATTTCTGTTGCTTCCAGTTAGAAATGTATAATGATAATACTTAAAGGAACACTATAGTGTTAGAAATGCAGATGTGTATTCCTAACACTATAGTGCCCTGGTGGCCGTTTAGGTGATCAGCTCCCATCTGCAGTGAGAAGAAAGTGACTTTTCTTATATTTTCTTTCTCAGAGGCGCTCTGTATGGCTAGCCCCACCTCCATGGCCGAGATCATCAAGATCGATGATCTCAGCCAATTCAGTGCCTTACTATGGGAAAGCATTGGAAGGCTAGTGTACATGCTGAAGGATTAAAGGGGGTAATTGAGATGAAGTGGTCTGGATGTCTATAGTATCTCTTTAATTTATTTAACTATCTGTTTTCAATGAAGGCATACTCTTATGGGCACTTATTAACACACATACATACACACAAACATCAATAATAAACATACTGACACACAACCATGACTCTCTTATATTGTCCATATTCTTGTTGTGCCATATCAGTTTACACACATGTACATTATATTTTTGTGGCATGTGGGTATCCCCCTCCCCTCTCTTTCACATACACATGTTATTATAGATGTCCCTGGGTATGTATACATGCTTTTTTTTTCTGTATTTATGGTGTTGTAATGTGTATTGATGTACTATTCCTTTGATTATGATAACGAGCGGATGGAACACAAGCGTAATTTCCTTTTCCACATGGAGATGGTGTATGCGGAAACTAATGTTCACTTTGCTGCTATCCCTCTACCTTGGTGGGACTACACAAGATATTCCAGTTCCTGAGGTCCACTTGTTGTGGAGACATGCAGAGCTTTTTTTATGTGTTTGTAAGTGCATTCATTTATTACATTAATTACCAGACTTTTTACACTACAAGAGTACGATTGTAATCAGACTTCAAAATTGAGTGATCCCGGAGGGGAGACGTGCCTACTATTCATTTACATATTGTAAGTGCTCTACCTCCCCTTCCCCTTGCGCTAATTTGTAACTGTGTTACACTACTTTGTGTTTTTTCTTTTCGTTTAGATTATTTACAGCCTAGCAGGTTGTATTTTTATATATTTTGTATAGTATATATATCATCTGGTTCACAGAGCTTTCTTTTATATGTTTTCACTTACTTGTAAGTATATATCATTTTTTTGTTATACATACATGTACCTCTCATGCATTTGCACTCTAAAAACATACAGATTGCTAGTATTATGAATTAGAAATGTGCATCTCTCATGCATACAAATATTCACTACGTGTGTGTCCTCCTTGAATAAACACAAACCTCCCTTGTATACTCTACCCTCTAATATTCTTTTAATATGTTGTATACACTCCCATACCTCCCAACATAGCAACTCAGGAAAGCTTTCACAAAGGGGTGGGCCCTCAACCTGACATGCAGCCTGGTGAGCCCCAGCTATCAGGATCATGCAGGGAGCATTGCTGAAGTGCTCCCAGCTTGGTCCTTGTGCCTGTTGTACTGTGATGGTGAGGGCACTATCAAAATCTTATCTACATGTCTACATGAAGCCATTTAAACTATATGCACAGTTTGTCTTTTAGGTGCGCAAAAGGTCTCATGAACAGTATGAAATATGGAGTTTTCTATCAACTCAAACATATAGTGGTAAATCCCGTTCAAGAATGTGGTGCAAGGGATTTCCTCCAAACATGAGTATATAGGATGTAAACACAGAAAAAAAAAATATATAGTGCTCTCCGTATATATATGTATAAATAAAAGAGAGCATGGTAAAAACCTGCTTACAGTTTTTGAAGCAACTTATTTGCTCTCTGGTATCAGCATGTGTGGTATAATCCCAACCTTGGATGTATGGACGCCAGAGGGTATTGTGGTAGAGTGTAGCCAGCAGATCCAAGGTATAAAGTACCGGACCAAAAATTGTGAAAATACACAAAAAGGTTTATTCACATATATACAAAAGAATACATAAAAAAAATAAACAATAAAAACATTAATACATAGGGCTTTCACAACGCATTTCGCCACATAAAAGGCTTTATCAACCTGATTTCCTGTAGTTTGTTAATCTAGTTTGTTGTTTGGGCTTGGAGGTCCCCTTACTCTCAGTGTTTGCTGCCTCTTTGCGTGATCTCAGCTTGTTAGCGCTGTATCTACGTTATATATATATGTATATATATATATATATATATTTGTTACGTTTCATTTAGTTACGTTATATTTATATTTTGTACAGTATTTACTGTGTTGCTCAGATGTCCCAGATTCATCAGACTCTCTGCTAATGTACTAAAAAATTTATTTTAAGGGTGCAGCCATCTCTCATTTCCTGGTTGACCTAAACATTTTTGTATATCTTTGGTACACGTAAACTGGTTGCTCACTGATCACTATTTGATATGATATGGCTTAACAACATTATTGATTTTAGCACTTTGTATATTGCTTACCAGCTGTTTGGCTGCAATGTGTACCTTTTCTCTTTTAACTTAAACATGTTACATGGAAAAATTGTTCTGTAAGACATCTAGGTATATCATTTTTCTAGGGCCTATAATAATTAAGCATTCATGTTCATAAAACAGCATATCTATCAATCTTTGGGGTCGTTAAAGCAATACATAGAGATTGTGTCATCTAATTTGTAGACGTTACATGTTTACCAATAAGCAAACACAGAATTTGTCTGCACATGAGCAGAGTCTACATTCTTTCCATTTCTGAGAGCGAAGGCAAGTTGGACCACAAAATGCATGTTTCAATTCAGGATTGTCGTATGTCGTATGGATCGAACATAGGGAAGCTCTATGGTTTAATTAGGAAACACTAGTTGTTAAACCTTGATATTTCATAGTTATACCAAGTTCCAAATCGTTCGCTTTCACTATAAAACTGAGGAGTCATTTTGAAAATGAAAGTCAAGTTTTATTCATCCTTAAAATTAATTACATTTAAAGTTATAAAGTTTTTTGTTTTTTTTTGGCTTAGCTGTATCACCAAAAGTTATTTTCTAGACATTTAATTTTTCATGTTTCCAATAATATTAAATGTGTATTATATATGGAAATATATGTATGACCAAGGAAGGAAAGGTAACTAATGCAACTGTAGAATAACTGATTAAATGAATGTGCAATTAAAAAAAAATGCATATTAATGCTGTTTTGAAATCATGGAAGGGGTTAAGCAGTTCTAGAAATATGTACTGTTTAACATCACAGTAGGATAAATCACTGCTCACTGGCACTTTCCAGAGCTTAATAGGGAGGGGATATGGGACATTATTTTGATGCTTTATTGACTAAACTACAGAAAAAAAATCCAAATTTGGGCACACGTTCTTGATTTAGACGTCTAGAGGTCTGCTAGGAAAATAGGACATAAGAAGAGGGGGCTGGGATAGATAGTTAGATATGGACTCCTGCATTTTTTTCTGTTCAACTGGTAAAAAAAAAATGTGTATAATGTATTTAAAGAAAGCTGCCCGTACATAGTTATTAATGTCCTTTGGCTGCTAAAATCATATTTGACACAAGTGTGTCATTCAACATCTTATTTACTTTGTAGCCTGCATGGGCACTGGTTTTTGAAAAGTGTTTACTCTTTCTAATCTCTTTCTTAACTAAATGCATTTTTCTAACCCCATGCAACTGTCTCCTATTCTTCAAAATATAACCAGTCACCATTAAGATTTATAGACATTTACCAAGATATTTATATAGCATGATCTGTGCCTTACATTCATAGCCTGCTAAAGATCGTTTGAAGTCACACAATCATGCAGCAACTACCACGATTTTACACCATTTTAATTCAGCATTCTCCCTACAATGAAATGCTGGGAGGTGAACTGATTCTTACACCGCTAATTGCCCAGGAGTGCAAGTCTCATCATTCTCAGGCAGACAGAAACATCTTTATTATTCTACTGTCTGAAGATTAAAGGGACACTATAGTCAATAGAACAACTATAGCTTAATGTAGTTGTTCTGGTGAGTATAATCATTATATGCAGGCATTTCCATGCAAACATTGCCTTTTCAGAGAAAAGGCAGTGTTTACATTGTCCCTAGGGACACCTCCAAGTGGCCACTCCTCAGATGACCACTGGAGGTACTTCCTGGCTGCACAGTAGGCAGCAGTGCCGTTCAGCGTCTCCACACTCTGAATGGGGACACTGAATTTTCATTTGAATCAATGCATCTCTATGAGGAGGAGCTGATTAACGAAAACAGTGTTTGGCCACGCCCCTTGACAATTTTAGCCAATCCAATGCATTCAGTATGGATCATGACCCTATGGGAAAGCACTGGATTGTCTGAAAATCGGCAATTCTGATTATGTCACCAAGGGGGCGGGGCTAGCACAGGCAGAACCGCGCAGCGCTGGAAATAAGGTGAGTTTTATTAACTTTTAAGGGAGCTAAGGGTGGGGGCAAGCCACCTAAATGGTGGGTTAAACACTATAGGGTCAGGAATACATGTTTGTGTTCCCGACCCTATAGTGTTCCTTTAAAGGTGCCCTAGCCCCAAATATGATGTGCAAGTAATTTCAAAGGTAAAATTATGTTTTTAAATGTAAATTTGCAACATTGTGCATGCCTACACACAGTTCTGGGATCAGTGGGACCATTTCGAATTTAAAGGGACACTATAGTCATCAAAACAACTTTAGCTGAATGAATCAGTCTCACAGCTCAATTCTCTGCCATTTAGGAGTTAAATAACTTTATTTCTGTTTATGGAGCCCTAGCCACACCTCCCCTGGCTATGATTGACAGAGCCTGCACGAAAAATAAATGGTTTCATTTTCAATCAGATGAAACTTACTTTAAAATATTGCATCTTCTGCTATGTAAATTAAACTCCAATTACATACATGAGACTCCTGTAGAGTCTTGCAATCTATTAAGAGTTATAAACAGAGGTAATCTATACACAAAAACTTCTTAATTAAGCTAAAGTTATTTTGTGACTATAGTGTCCCTTTAAAGTTCTGTCCTGCTGTCCCTGGTTTGCTCTCTGATGTCCCCAGATAAAGAGACTCTCCATAAGCCGGAGCATGGGTGTGCCATTATACATAGGCTAAAACAGATGCCTATCATGTTTTAATAATGTAACTGAAATCATTTATAGTTGTCATTGTGGGTGTGAGAGGTTGGGTTGGAAAGTCTTTTGGTTTCTATAGGGAGGTAAGACATTAAACATTCATCAACTGACTGCTTAGGAGTATAGACCATCTATCTTAATTTTATTTCTGCTCTCAAATGTATTGTCCAGTCAGATCCTGTGAACATTTGAAGGTCTGTTACCAAGAATTATTTTCCTATACCCCTGATGACATTGAAACTGGGTTGTATAGATCCAAAAATGGTCAAATAGAAGTCATAAAAATAAGGTTGGGGTAAAATTCATGGAGCACACAAAGAAAATTGGTGAGTTAACGCAATGTCTCAATTAGCCAAGACTACTAGAGATATAATGTTCCTAATTTAATTTTGTATTACCATGGCATAGTGCATAAAAGGAAAAAATATTGATACAGGTTCGATTGCAGAGCTTAATCATTGCTCTATCAAATAAAGTCTGCGTCATGAAATCATGTTCAATCATGGAAAAATGGGCTATTGTCACTGTTCAAGCATGGAAAAAATGGGCTATTGTCACTGTTCAAGCATGGACAAAATGGGCTATTGTCACTGTGGAAAGGGTGTATGGTGACCTGGGACACTTATTCTGCCTCTCAGCTGGAAATGGGGACCTTTGGGGATCCCCTGGATCCGACCTGCCCCTTGAGTGCTGGAGCAGGAGATACCCTGAAATGCTCTGGAACTGTTCACCAGATTGGAACTGTGCTGCTATCCGGTGAAGCTTTGATCGGGTATCACTCGGTCCTCCGACCATCACTCACAGCACTACTAGAAGGGGATGTCGGGAAGGTCATGAACCATCAAAGGATACCAAGGACTTGAGAGTACTCCTGTCCACAGGGCCAAAAGAACCCTTTTTTATAAGGCTGTGACTAAACTGGAGCAAGCTTGAAATCCCTTGCCCAATGGGAAATAACCGCAACATCATAGAACTCATGCTGCTGCTTAGGCGCAGATTTGATAAGGGCAGGGATTTAAACTTTGGCATGTTGCTCCTTGGGCGCAGATTTGTTTAGTGCACTACTTGAACTGAAATAGTGACGAGCATTCCATATAATGTGTGGGGGTGTTGTCCCAAAAAAGGAGGTTCTAGGGGAGTGTAACGACAACTATATGATCCAACACGCAGAACTATATAACAACATAGAACAGAAAAACAGACAGAACATAAACCGGTGCTTAGAATAGCCAGGTTAATACGTTGAAAAATAGAGAATAATGAAGGGAAAGCCGAGGTCAGGGGAGCCAGAAATACACAAGATTGATAAGTAAGCCAAGTCAGGAAAACTAGAAATTAGAATAGTCAGGAATCGCCGAAATCAAATACTAAGAATATCAATAACAAGATCAGGAAAACGCACTCTCGGATACCACGACAGGACAATGAGCTAAGGTATTCTGGGGTTGAAATACCCCTCCTTGGGCTGTGATTGGTCAGTGATTGCACTTTCGCATGACTTTTTGGAGGCAGGGCTACAAATGGACGTGACCTCACGGTCGGCGCCATCTAGGACCCCGCATGTGGAGGGGATTGAAGCCCCAGTGGGTCAGCTCCTTGCTCACTGCTGCACAGGTAATTCTTTTGTGTGGTCGCACTAATCGGGTGCGACCACGTGCGACCGCGAGCCGGGGGCAGTGACAGGGACAATTTGTTAATCTTGTCTCTAGGTCTGGGAGGACACAGCAAGGAGGCTACCTTGTTATCTGGGGATAATGTAATTAAGACTCTAGACAGTGGCAGCAGAGTGGGGATTCTGGTACTGTCCATTACATGGTATGGAGCCCGACCTGTTGGGGAAATCCACATCCCTGTTTATAAATAGTTGTGCTGTGGACTTTTTTCAAATGTAATACTAAATACTTACACCTGAAAAAGTCCTTAGCTGACAAAACGCATTGTGTTGTTTTATATTAATAATTTTAAGCATTAAAGTATATTTGCCATTCACTTATCCTATGTGTTTGACCATTTATTACACTTTTTTATGCTTTTAAGCTCTTTTAGTGTGTTTTAGTTCTTTAAAATTTTCTGTTGTTCCTAGCACATATTTTTATTATCATAATACCTATCTGCTACCTATACTCTGGGAAGGACCATTCTTTGGAGGACCTACTCTACATTACATCCCTGGTGGGGTTTGTACCACCCAAGCATTAAGACCTGAGCAGAGTTTACTGCTCCATTAAATGTGAGTGGATTGTTTTTACTTTTTCACTCATTATTGTACAGTTTACAGAGAGCACTATTGTCTGCCTTTTGTATTTTTTATATACCCACCTATATGCCTAGTGTTTGACTCCAAGAGAAACATATCCATCAGTGGGGATTGTACCGCATGCTGTTTCACTGTCATCCTGTTCCTAGCTGCGAATCATTCTGGCTTGGCTTCTGGTATCCAGTACTCTTTTTACAATTCTTGTTTAGTTTTTCTTGTTTTTTTGTTTTTCTATTCTATGTCTGTTTTTCTTTATGCTTGGGTTTTTCTGGGTTCATTCCTGTAATCCGTCCCTGGAACTCCCAGTCTCCAGGTTTCCTTTATATGTTTGTTTTATGTTGCCACGCCCGTTTGTTTTCCATCATTCCTTTTGTTTCAGTGTTCCTGCAGGCAGCTGCTCAAGTCTTCTGCCCTTTCTTGCAGGTAAGTACTATGTGTGTTTTCTTTGGTTAGTTTAGTTTGCAGTAGGCAGAGTAGGACCTGCCAAATATGGGGTACATTGGCGTTGTTGGCAGGCTTATGCAATGTATGATCATATAATGTGACTAAATCCACATGATTTTCATATGTAGTACTTAGTTATGTCTCCTCTTGTTTTACCTTGTATCTCTTGTCTTGTTTTATTTTGTCTTGTATTCCCAGTTCATGTACAGTCCTGCCCTGTTCTTGTTTTCGTCATGTCATGTGTACATGTTCTGGGTTCTGCTTTCTATCCTTCTCAGGTTCTGGGTTCTATTAGTTCTGTCTTGTTTTCATGTTTGGTGCCTATCTCTAGTCTTGGCTTGTTTCTATACTGGATACATTCTTACTGCAGAGCCTCCCTATTCAGCTCTGGGAGGTCTGCTTAATTCCTGCTCCTAGTTCCTGGGATCCGCATAAACTGAATCAGGGTTCTGGTATGTGGCTGCACAAACGCTGGTGCTCAACACCAGGGGGAGTGCGGTCACCCTGCACCAGACCCTGACCTATCCACTCTCACACTGAAGACTCCCACTTATCATCAGGCATACTGGGTCCCGGTCCACGCACCGCCGCCCGGACAGTGTCCTGACATTCACTCAGAGCTGGTTTTCTAGCTCTACTAAATGTGAATGCTACATCATATATTTTCTTGTGTTTCCTGCACTTAGCACTAGATACTCTGCACCATCATCGGTTATCTTTCTGTTTTGTTACATATATCTCCCACCATCCAAAATCTGGAAGATTGCAAGTAATGAATATTCCAAGCATTTGATGTTTTATTGGACTTTCTATTTTAGCGCAACCTCTATATACATCCTTTATTATCTTGCTTTATATTTGTTAGCGAGGGGCTAAGGATATATCAGTGTTTGCTGCCTGCTTAATAATGCACCTATAGTAAGGGAAAATAGTATTTGATCCCCTGCTGATTTTGAATGTTTGTCCACTGAAAAAGAAATGATTAGTCTATAATTTTAATGGTAGGTGTATTTTAACAATGAGAGACAGAATAACGAAGAAAAAAAAAAATCCAGAAAAACGCATGTCAAAAAGTTATAAATTGATTTCCATGTCAGTGAGTGAAATAAATATTTGATCTCCTATCAGTCAGCAAGATTTCTGGCTCCCAGGTGGTTTTTATACAGTTAACGAGCTGAGATTAGTAGCACTCTCGTAAAGGAAGTGCTACTTATCTCAGCTTGTTACCTGTATAAAAGACACCTGTCCACAGAAGCAATCAATCAATCAGATTCCAAACTCTCCGCCATGGCCAAGACCAAAGAGCTGTCCAAGGATTTCAGGGACAAGATTGAAGACTTATACAAGGCTGGAATGGGCTACAAGACCTTCACCAAGCAGCTTGGTGAAAAGGTGACAACAGTTGGTGCGATTATTCGCAAATGGAAGAAACACAAAATAACTGTCAGTCTCCCTGGGTGTGGTGCTCCATGCAAGATCTCACCTCATGGAGTTTCAATGATCATGAGAACGGTGAGGAATCAGCCCAGAACTACATGGGAGGATCTTGTTAATGATCTCAAGGCAGCTGGGACCATAGTCACCAAGAAAACAATTGGTAACACACTACACCGTGAAGGACTGAAATCCGGCAGCGCCCGCAATGTCCCCCTGCTCAAGAAAGCACATGTACAGGCCTGTCTGAAGTTTTCCAATGAACATCTGAATGATTCAGAGGAGAACGGGGTGAAAGTGTTGTGGTCAGATGAGACTAAAATCAACCTCTTTGGCATCAACTCAACTTGCCGTGTTTGGAGGAGGAGGAATGCTGCCTATGACCCCAAGAACACCATCCCCATCGTCAAACATGGAGGTGGAAACATTAGGCTTTGGGGGTGTTTTTCTGTTAAGTGGACAGGACAACTGCACCGCATCAAAGGGCAGATGGACGGGGCCATGCACTGTCAAATCTTGGGCATTGAAAATGGCTCGTGGATGTGTATTCCAGCATGACAATGACCCAAAACACACAGCTAAGGCAACAAAGCAGTGGCTCAAGAAGAAGCACATTTAGGTCCTGGAGTGGACTAGCCAGTCTCCAGACCTTAATCCTATTGAAAATCTATGGAGGGAGCTGAAGGTTCGAGTTGCCTCGAAACCTTAATGACTTGGAGAGGATCTGCAAAGAGGAGTGGGACAAAATCCCTCCTGAGCTATGTGCAAACCTGGTGGCCAACTACAAGAAACATCTGACCTCTGTGATTGCCAACAAGAGTTTTGCCACCAAGTACTAAGTCGAAGGGGTCAAATACTTATTTCACTCATTGACATGGAAATCAATTTATAACTTTTTTGACATGCGTTTTTCTGGATTTTTTATTTTATTTTGTCTCTTACTGTTAAAATACACCTACCATTAAAATTATAGACTGATCATTTTGTTGTCAGTGGACAAAGATTCACAATCAGCAGGAGATCTAATACTTTTTCCCTCACTGTATAGTTGTTTTTTTTAGTTCTTATCCTGCATTCTATTGTTTGTAACCTAAGTTAGTTTAGCTTGAAAGTGTGTGCTTTACCCCCTTGGATTAGAAAGGAAAAATAAGGAAACACACTTGATGCCTTCTGTACTTCATAGTCAGAAGTATATGGCAGATGGCCTTAGGATTCAGCAAAATCTTTGGGTATTGAGCACTGATGAACTTTGGAAGATTTCATAGACTCACAGGGTTATTTGCTAGAGTGAGAGTTTTAGATCAAAATAGCTGATGCCAAAAAAACAACAAAACAATTGTTCATTCGGTATAATTACTCTGGTCTGTAATTTGAAGTTCACATTGAAGTCACTTTGAATTCTTACTTTACTGAATAATGATGTCAAAGTATATTGTTTAATATGTAAGTAATTCTTGTTTGTGCTAAGCCCTACCTATACAGTGTAATGTATAATGTAATGTAATAATCTGAGAAATAGAGGTATGTATTGAAGGCCCATAATTAGATATTATCACCAGAGTTTATAGTCCAGGAGACCAGGACAAATACATTGATATCACAGGTAGAGTCACTGGAAACTTATGAAATATGAAAAATAAATAAAATGTACAGGTGATACTCGAAAAATTAGAATATCGTGCAAAAGTTCATTTATTTCAGTAATGCAACGTAAAAGGGGAAACTAATATATGAGATAGATGCATTACATGCAAAGCCAGATAGTTCAAGCCGTGCTTTGTCATAAGTGCGATGATTATGGCTTACACCTCACGAAAACCCCAAATTCATAATCTTAGTAAATTAGAATATTACATGCAATCAATAAAACAAGGAGTGTATGTGACGAAATGCCTTTTGTCACTGGATTGTTAGGTGACAAGCTGCCCTTTGCCCCCGGCTGTTGGAGGAGCCTGATTGCCAGCCTGCTTCCTCATGACTATGGCCCTGGGGTGTATTGACATTTAAAAATACTATTTGGGGCTTACTGGCTTCTAAAGACAGTTTCTTCCCATTGGAATCCATGGGAAGGTGTCTTTCTTCCCCTCCCCCGTTTCCTTTCTATTGTTCTCCAGCAGGGCGTTGTCCCAGGCACACTGCCAAACCAGTTGGAACTGACTGCTTTTGTCCCTCCTTGGTTCCCCCCCTTGCTATGCTTTGCCCCATGTCAAATTTACTCTGTTCATGGGATATGAGCGCTGTTCACCTAGATTGGGCGCTCAGAATGTGGGAGTTCTGTGTAATATAATAAGAATTATGTATTTTTATGTACTTTTACGTATTTTTGCTGTTAGTGTAAAATGTAGATATTTTCTGTACCTGGAGATAATTGAGTTTACTGCAGTTCCTTAATCCAATTATCTCCAGGGTGGAGAGGAGGGATTTCATTGTGTATGTGGGAGTGTTATTATGTTAATTAGTGTTCCCATTGGTTTGTGTCCCTTTTGTCACAGTTTACCACCAGGTCCAGAGGGTGTGCCTCTGGCCTGAAAACTTGTATTTAAGGAGTAATAAACGCTCATTGGAGTCAGATCATCTTGTACCTTCATGAAGTTTCGGCTCATGTTTGAGGGATTGGAGAACTACACTCTGGGGATTGCTATAATCACTATACTCCCCAGGGTATGATCACTAAGCTCTCCTAAGAGCTTGTTCCTGTTCCTGCTCTCTGGAATTCGGAGAGGTCGACCTACTGGAAGCTGGACCCTGGTCTTGGGTGGAGACGGCGAGACCCCAACCAAGCTGCGGCAGTTTGTGGGGTCTGCAGTGGTTATGGTGTCAGGTGGAGTGCTTGGAGACCTCAGAAAGCACTAGGAGCATCCGTCAGCGGAAGGTACCCAGTCGGGGTGCCAGCGGTTCCGTTACAGTGTACATAGAACAATATCGGACCTCTGAAAAGTATAAGCATGCATATGGACTCAGTACTTGGTTTGGTCCCCTTTTGCAGCAATTACTGCCTCAATGCGGTGTGGCATGGAAGCTATCAGCCTGTGGCACTGCTGAGGTGTTATGGAAGACCAGGTATGCTTCAATAGTGGCCTTCAGCTCTTCTGCATTGTTCGGACTCATGTCTCTCATCTTTCTCTTGGCAATGCCCCATAGATTCTCTATGGGGTTCAGGTCAGGCGAGTTTGCTGGCCAATCAAGCACAGTAATCCCACAGTCATTGAACCAGGCTTTGGGTGCTTTTGGCAGTGTGGGCAGGTGCCAAGTCCTGCTGGAAAATGAAGTCAGCATCCCTATAAAGCTCATCTGCGGAAGGAAGCATGAAGTGCTCCAAAATCTCCTGTTAGACGGATGCGTTGACCCTGGACTTAATGAAGCACAGTGGACCAACACCAGCAGATTACATGGCTACCCAAATCAACACAGACTGTGGAAACTTCACACTGGACTTCAAGCATCTTGCAGTGTGTGCCTCTCCATTCTTCCTCCAGACTCTGGGTCCTTGGTTTCCAAATGAGATGCAAAAGTTGCTCTCATCAGAAAAGAGGACTTTGGACCAATGCGCAACAGACCAGGTCTGTTTTTCTTTAGCCCAGGTAAGACACTTCTGATGTTGTTTGTTGTTCAGGAGCAGCTTGACAAGAGGAATACAACATCTGAAGCCCATGTCCAGGATCCGTCTGTGTGTGGTGGCTCTTGATGCACTGACTCCAGCCTCAGTCCATTCCGTGTGAAAGTCCCCAACACATTTGAATGGCCTTTTCCTGACAATCCTCTCCAGGCTGCGGTCATCCCTGCTGCTTGTGTACCTTTTTCTTCCACACTTTTCCCTTCCACATAACTTTCTATTAATGTGCTTTGATACAGCACTTTGGGAACATCCAACTTCCTTCGCAATTACCTTTTGAGGCTTTCCCTCCTTATGGAGGGTGTCATTGATGGTTTTCTGCACAACTGTCAGGTCAGCAGTCTTCCCCATGATTGTGATTCCTACAGAACCAGACTGAGAGACCATTTAAAGGCTCAGAAACCCTTTGCAGGTGTTATGGCTTACTTAGCTGATTAGAGTGGGACACTGTGAGCCTAGAATATTGCACCTTTTCACAATATTCTAATTTACTGAGATTGTGGATTTGGGGTTTTCATGAGCTTTAAGACATAATCATCACACTTATGACAAATAACGGCTTGAACTATCTTGCTTTGCATGTAATGCGTCTATTTCATATATTAGTTTCCCCTTTTACGTTGCCTTACTGAAATAAATGAACTTTTGCACGATATTCTAATTTTTCAAGTATCACCTGTATATTGCCTATTTTTAAAATCATATGGTATTGACTCCCCAGCTGGGAGAAACATCTAAAAAAAATTAAATCATTATTATTGGCATTATTTTATTGCGCTGGCAAATTCTGCGATTCCACAACACGTTTATACCATGTCGTGGTTTGAGTGTGATTTTTTTTCAGTATTTCTTTGCATTAAAGAACATTGAAAGCTTCACTACTCCCAGTGGGAACCAGAATATTAACATTTTAAACTAATTCCATCAAAGTACGATGACTTAATTTAGATTTTTTTTTAAAAACATAGATTGGGTTATTCAAAGTAAATGTCAAATTTAAGTCCCTTGTAGCCGAACTCGTAACATTCTTTAAGTCAGCTGTGCTATCATCTCAGCTACTCTGGCCTTAAATTTGAAGTTCACTTAGAATTTTTACTTTAGTGAAAAACCCTTTAACACCTTAAGGACCAAACTTCTGGAATAAAAGGGAATCATGACATGTCACACATGTCATGTGTCCTTAAGGGGTTAAACTTAATGTTCGAAGCCGTCACTGTGACCCCATGACTGGTACTCAGAATGTGATGAAATGTATAGATATATAATGCTAAATAGTTTTATGGGCATCAAATTCCAACATATAAATATGTAATGGTATTGCCGCAAGGTTATTAAGGGGTTAACTGAATGATACCAGTAGTTACCATGGCTGCTGTATATTAACTACAAAAGACAGATCCTTAAACCTCTGAGAAATGGATCTGAAGGGCTTTTCTCACACTTCTTCGCTTCTCTCCCGCCTCACTCTCTTGTGGGACGATATTTTTTTCCCATCTCTACATTTCCTTCTCAGCCATATTTGCACAAAATCACAAGCTTGGGCTGGGGTCAGCCAGAAAATGTATTTTAAGTAAATTGAACTTTAGAAGCGGCCTTTTTTTTTTTTTGCAGGAGGAAACGTGAACCCTGAGTCAGTTCTGCCAAAGAAAACAAGAGAAAACTTCTCGTTCTCCCCACGGAGCACTCATTGCAAATCATTAATAACCATGTGATGCTATGTGTTGGAGTTGTTCATTAGTGATTTCGAGTTAATAACACCATATGAGCTCTTGAATGATACAGAACTGACAGCCAGCAGGCTGGCTTTCTACTGTTTATTGAATGATAAAGGTGTTACAGGTACAAGTCACAGAGTGTTCTCATGAAGATGACATGCATAGTAAGATCAAATAGAGCTAGCATGGGCGTACATAACAGCTCAGCTTGCGGAGTTATAAAAGTAAATCATTTTAAAAGTAGCTACTCTGTAATAATAATTTGGTACCTCTACATAAATTGTATACAGAGGCATGCCACCTAATGCAGGTGGACAGTAAAAAAGGGGAATGGAATTCCTATTACTCTCAGTCAGGCACATATAGAAGTTACAATCCACAGCATTTTGAATACCTTCACCATAATCCTATACAGCCCATAACACTAACTCTATGTACACCCTAAATTTAACCATATCACAACCAAACCCTGTGTTACCCTCAGTGGTCCAAAGTTAGCTGGTATCCTGTGCAATCCTCTGTGTTCCATAGCAACCTGCTATCCTGTGTTACCCTCAGTGTTCCATAGCAACCTGCTATCCTGTGTTACCCTCAGTGTTCCATAGCAACCTGCTATCCTGTGTTACCCTCAGTGTTCCAGAGCAAGCTGCTATTCTGTGTTACCCTCAGTGTTGCAGAGCAAGCGGTTACCCTTAGCGTTCCAGAGCAAGCTGGTACCCTGTTACCCTCAGTGTTCCGGAGCAAACTGCTATCCTGTTACCCTCATTGCTCCAGAGCAAGCTGCTGTCCTGTGTTAGCCTCAGTGTTCCAGACTAAGCTATTATCCTGTTATCTTCAGAGTTGCAGAGCAAGCTGTTAACCTGTGTTACCCTCAGTATTCCAGAACAAATTGCTATCCTGGTACCCTCAGTGTTCCAGAACAAACTGCTATCCTGGTACCCTCAGTGTTCCAGAACAAACTGCTATCCTGGTACCCTCAGTGTTCCAGAGCAAGCTGCTATCCTGTGTTACTCACAGTGTGCCAGAGCAAGGTGCTCCCCTGTTACCCTCAGTGTTCAAGAGCAAGCTGCTATCCTGTATTACCCTCTGTGTTCCAGAGCAAGCTGCTATCCAGTATTACCTTCTGTGTTCCAGAGCAAGCTGCTATCCTGTTACCCTCAAGGTTCGAGAGTTGGCTGTTATCCTGTGTTACCCTCAGTGTTCCAGGGCAAGCCGCTATCCTGTGTTACCCTCAGTGTTCCAGAGCAAGCCGCTATCTTGTGTTACCCTCAGTGTTCCAGAGCAAGCTGCTATCCTGTGTTACCTTCAGTGTTCCAGAGCACGCTGCTATCCTGTGTTACCCTCAGTGTTTCAGAGCAAGCTGCTATCCTGTGTTACCCTTAGTATTCCAGAGCAAGCCGCTATCTTGTTACCCTCAGTGTTCCAGAGCAAGCCGCTATCTTGTGTTACCCTCAGTGTTCCAGAGCAAGCTACTATCCTGTGTTACCATCAGTATTCCAGAGCAAGCCGCTATCCTATGTTAACCTGAGAGTTCCAGAGCAAGCCGCTATGCTGTGTTACCCTCAGTGTTCCAGAGCAAGTTGCTATCCTGTGTTATCCTCAGTGTTCCAGAGCAAGCTTCCTTCTGGTGCAACCAAACTTGCCCCCTGTATCCAGATGCCCTGATCCCTTCTTTGTATTGAGTTATCTGTTTTGAATTTGCCTTATTCTTTTGTGTTCTTGCAGCTAGAACAGTCATTTTCCTCTTTACGTTGTATTCTGTTGTCTTTGCATATCGGGTTCCGATGTATAGCGGTTGTTGCTGTGGTCAGCACACCTTCCAGACAAAGCCATGACACTGATGCACTGCGTAAGCACATCTTATTTTGTGCTTGGGGACAGTTCCCTGGTGTCTCTAGATGTTGGACACGAGGGAACTGAAGCCTGCCACTAATGGACAGTTGGCATGGCAGATTTTTGGAGTTTACGCAGGCTGCTGAGGGGAGTTGAGTACCAGAAGCCTTAGCCAGTGTCCTCTGTAGCCTAGTCATGCACCTATGCTTGATAGTAGAGCTACAGGAACAGTTATAGGAAGTAATAGAGAGTGTAAAATTCAGTGCTGCCCCAGTTCCTCCAGTGTCTGTGTGTGCCGCTGGACAGGAAGTGGAAGGGACTTCTTCCCATCTACTAATTCTAAACACCACCTAGACCACAACTTCCCCCACCTCAAGCTTTTACATATTTTAACACTAAACACTGTAATTTACTCTGACATTAACACCTCTCTAACCTTAACCTTCTCTTTAACCTAACCACGTCTAGCATTATTTTTTAAACCTGCATGCATTTACACAGCTGTACACTCACTACTCACAGATTCAAAAAAGATATATTTTAAGGAGAAAATGCACATAAATGTGTATAGGTAAATGCAGTTGTTGTCTTCTACAGCCTGGGAAAGTGCAATGGGTGAGGTTCTGTGGTTTGATAAGGGCATAGTGACTGATGTGAAAGACAGGGGTAGTCCTTGTACCATAACTTAAAAAAGGAATTGTAGATTAGGCTGCTTGAAGTATCCCTTTAACAAAGTTCCATGCCAGCAGAATTTGTAGTAACTCCTCTCCAGACTTATATTGGTGATATTACCACTCTGTATAACATTTGGGTTTATAAAACAGAATATGACCCGAGGCAATACTTTGTCCTCATGGACCATTCATTCTCTTATGTTTATGTAGTTGACAACAAAACAGAGAACACACACTATGCTAGAAGCTAATTTAATAATGTACCACTAGATTTAAAATGTTTTCTTTGTGGACAAAAAAATAGTAGCGGATATCTTTAAAGCGGCTCTGTTACATTTCAGGTTTTGCTTTCAAATTAAGCCTTTTTTTCTCTATATTTCTTATTGTTTTTATTTTTTTAAAATTGACCTAAATTTTTTTAGTTAATACGTTAGATAAAGTAGGGACTTCTTTCTCTCATTGGAAGCGTGGTCTTTGGCATTTTTTGGTGATTGGCGGGGCTTAAGCAAAGTTCCAACAATTTACCAACAATCTATCAGTTAAAAAAATCCTGCAGAAGGGCAAACTGCAGACTTCATGGACAGGGGAGAACTAAATTGAGGAATGTTGGGGGTTTTGATGGTGTCCTTGTTGGTTAACCTGTTAACATTTAAGGGGTGGAGGATGATTTCAAAAGAAATATAAAAGCAACATAGCATAAACTGTATAATGTGGTATCCACATAAATAGTATAGAGGACAATCACGAATAAAAGAGCCCTCAAGGTTGGCTCTGGACTCTGTTCGTATTTTCAACACTCTCAGGTTGGTGTAGTGTTTCTGGTTTCCTTGGTGTTGTCCTTCTGAATTGAGGATCAGGAACCGAATAAATAGTATAAATACACTTTATTAGAACACAACAAATAGAGAGGTGGTTAAAATAAAGCACTTACGCGTTTCGACCCATGACAGGTCTTCCTCAGGTGCATCTACCAAAAAAAGACACAAACACTATTTATACATAACTTAATAGCAAGGTGAGATACAGGTGTGTAATTACAATGTCCATAAATGGTCCTTCCAGGTACTACTTCTGTTTTCCAATTTCCAAAATGGCGAAAAATGTCAAGAGCCTTAGGTTCCCATCCAATCCCACACCTCCCAAAGAAATAAAAAATCCCGCCCGGAATGAGCGTCATCAAAGTGCTTCCAATATGTATTATGTGCTTCGGAACGGGGAAAATCCAAAATGGCGATACTTCCATTTCCGTTAACTTGACATCATGTCCGTATCCGGTATGACGTGGGTCATTGTGTATAACGTTCTTCTTCGGCAACTCCCCTCCCACTTAGACTGGGATTTTTTGGCTTATCTTGGTTAATCCTTGGATATTGATTATTACTCAATGTTATTACTCAATTTTCAAATTGAGTTATAATCAACATCCAAGGATTAACCAAGATGAGCCAAAAAATCCCAGAAATCAGGACATGCACAAAACTAACTACACTAGTCAGAAGAACACCAATTTTAGAATTCCCACTCCTAAACACAAAACAAGATTTAGAAAACCTAGTTGGAATAAACAACCATATGAAAAATATTCCGATGGAATAGTTAGATCAATAACTTATAGAATACCAGCTAAAGAAAATTATGACAATAAGAAACATATGAGGGAGAGAGGAGAAGGAATGTGCACTTTTGAAATCCCACTGTAACGGCCACCCTGAGTATCAGAGGGGTGTATGCCGTTAGAGACTTCCTTTTCCCTTGAGAGGAGCTGTGCTGCAGTATTCTCCAGATGTCATCTCAGCCGAACCAGTAGTTGAAAGTGTAATACAAGAGCTAGTGATTAGCTGTGAAGCAGGTTCCCTACAAGCACGAGACAAGGCTACGTGTTGAGGGGTAAGCAGATCTGAAACTTTAATGGGCCAGGCTGGCCTTTTATGCAACTTTCCCAACAAGGTTACCACCCAGGTGGACCTTGTTGGGCACAGGGAAATACAGTGAATAGCCAATAAACATAAAGTCACAGAATGAAACACTCCCATTCATTATACAAAATTCCCCCCCTCTGCTTGGGAGATAATTGAGTTAATTACTGTATCAACTCAATTATGTCCAAACGAAAAAAATGACAATTTTTACCCATTTTCCGAAATACCCTAAAACCATATCCAAACATTTTCTGATAGTCCATAGTTAGGGGAACAACATATTGAAAAATCATACGAATCGGTTCAGTGGTTCGAGAGAGTTTTAAATCTTTCCAACAAACAACTATCCCCTACTCAAGAAAAGGTTTTAACCAAAGGTTTTTAATTCGCCCCTAGCTATCCAGTTAACAAATTTGAAGCATATGTAGACATTAATAGGTATATTAGAAAATAATGTTTAAAAAAATACAACAGTAAAAATATGAATACCATCAGTGAAGAACCAATTTTATCAGATGAACATAATCCATTTATTATACACACTGATTTCAAGAATATAATCCACTTTTTATCATCAGTTTCTAAAATCAAGCAACATGAAAGTTTTTGATAAGGCATGCTTAGAAGAAATATATAAAATTAAACCCCTTTCCAAAAATGAGTATAATTTGTATTTTAAAGAAAAACAAACAATAGATAGTTTGAAAAAAGATAACTCTATAGTCATAAAGCCTGCAGTTAAGGGGGGAGGAGTAGTTATTTTAGAAAAACTATTTTATTTACAAGAAATTAATTGCCAGTTACAGGACCAGGAGACATATAAAATACTCCCCAAAGATCCAACCAGTGAGATAAAATCAAAATGCCAAGCCTTTTTAAATATAGGTCTTAACATGAGTGTATTAAACAGAGGAGAATGTTCATTTTTATCTTTAGAACTTACCAAAATACCAGTTTTATACATATTACTGAAGATACACAAAGACACGGTCAACCCTCCTGGAAGACCTATTGTGTCTGGTATTAATTCTATCCTTTCACTTCTTTCACAGTATATAGACTCATTTTTACAACCATTGGTCAAAACATGTCCATCATATCTTCAAGATACAATAAGTCTTTTAAATTTACTGAAAGATTTTAAATGGGAAGAAGATTTTTATCTGGTTACATGTGACGTTACGAGTCTATATACTATCATAGAGCATAACAAAGGTTGTGAAGCAGTTGAGTTTTATTTAAGACAGTCTCAGAAATGTTTAGATGATCAGATAGATTTTATCTTAAATTGTATTAAGATGATTTTGTCCAACAATTATTTTTGGTTTGATGGCAGTTTTTATTTACAGACGAGAGGCAACGCTTTGGGGACCAAGTTCGCTCCCAGCTATGCAAATCTATTTATGTCCTATTTGGAATGATTATTTATATACCAACGTAGTGAGCTGGGAGAGAACTTGGTCCTCTATAGAAGATACATCAACAAAATTTTTATGGTTTGGAGAGGATCGGAAGAAGTGTTTAATACTTTTTAAACCTATTTAAATGAAAATAATTGGGGAATTAAATTTACTAAAAATTTTTGCCACAATAACATTATTTTTTCTTTAGATCTTAGTATTTATATTCTTAATAATACTCTTAGAACCCGTACCTACTTCAAACAAGTAGATGTAAACATTTTTAATGAGAAAGATAGCTGCCATCCTGGTTAGAAAATGTCCCTGTCAATTTATGACACTGAGACGAAATTGCTCCAATAAAGAAGATTTTATTATCCAATCTGATGTTCTTAAAAAACTATTTGAAGAAAAAGGATACAACAGTATCCAGTTAGGAGAAGAAATTAAAAATATTCAAGATTTAGACAGATATTAAAGTATGAGGATAAAAAGAAAGATAAAAATGAAAATAAACAAATCCCCTTCATTTTTAATTATAGCTCAAATGTAGGATGTCTGAAAAAATGTATTAATTGTAACTGGCACATTTTAAAACAAGATTACGAATTAGACAATTTTACTGGTTCTAAACCCAAATTTGTTTTCAGGGGGGCTAAGAATTTTAAAAGCATTTTAACTTCAAGTTACGTAGAAAAAGATAGGGAAAATTATTTTTTTAATCAATGGTCCGAATTCACAAAAAAGTTTCTTTCATTGTGGTAGTTGCAATGCATGTAGAAAATCGAAAATCACTAAAAAGAAGAGATGTTTACATCCACTGTAACTAAAAAGGAGTTTAACATTAAATCTCTAATAACTTGTGACACAAAAAAATTCATTTATTTACTACATTGTTCATGTGGCCTACAATATGTAGGAAGAACATCTAGGCCTTTAAAATTTTGTATAAACGAACATATTAAAAACATAAAAAAGGGTTTTGTACTCCACAGTATGTCTAAGCATTTTTTAGATTATCACCACTCTAACCCTGTAGAACAGGAATTTGTGGCTTTTGACAGGATACAAAATTATTGGAGGGGAGGGGACAGTGATTGCAGTCTGGATAGACAAAAATGTAAAGGGATTTTTGAGTTGCAGACACTGTGCCCAAAAGGACTCAATACCGATTTTGAAATCGGTATCCTCCTTTGATTTTGTGTTCTACATTTGTTTTCTATTGCTATAAGTTATGTATGTATTTTATTATCATTATTTTAGCTTTATTCGATTTACTCTTTTTAAAAAAAAATACCTATTGCTTTTCCCCTTATTTTATTTTATTACATGAACGCTTTTATTTAGAATGGCATTTTAAGTATATCTATAACAACTATCTCTTTTGCACCTTTTTGCCCTCCCTTATTCCCTCAATCCCTATGGCGCCTGAGGATTTATTCGAACATACTCCTACTTTAAGTGGGAGGGGTCTTGCCCAAGAAGAAAGTAATACACAATGACCCAGGTCATACCAGATAAGGACATGCTGTTGATTTTACCGGAAACAGAAGTATCGCCATTTTGGATTTTCCACGTTCCGGCGCACATAATACATACTGGAAGCACTTTGATGATGCACATTCATGTATTTATACTATTTATTCAGTTTCTGATCCTCAATTCAGAAGAACAACCCCAAGGAAACAAGATACACTACATCAACCTGAGAGTGTTGAAAATACCAACATAGTCCAGAGCCGACCTTGAGGGCTCTTTTATTCATAAGTGTCCTCTGTACTATTTATGCAGAGACCACGATATATAATCTATGCTATTTGCTTTTATATTTCTTTTAATAGATTTCATCTTATCTACCTTCAATTACCATTTGTGTGCTATCACCTTATTTTACACTCCATATTCTGATTATGTGTCTGCCTACCAATCACACAAAAAAACTCAAAAATATCAAGCCATGCGGAAGTAACGTGATGACACTTCAAAGTCACTCACTCTTCCAAAATGCCATGGGATATCATTCTACATCAGCATTAACATACACTTCAGGTCCCATGTAAACATTTCTGTTTGTGAATGTTTTCCTTTACTTGGTTTGTTTATGCTAAGTCATTACACATTCACTTTGGGAATTAAAAGAATTGTGCTATTAGCCTGAAAAACATGACCTGTCTTCCCACAATTTCTCATGTGTTATATGTTCTTAGCATAATGTACCAAAATTATAATACATCACATGGGGTTACAAGAAATCAAAATATTGCATCTTCTAAATTTAGCTCTTAATTATTTTTAGATACAAATAGGAAGAGAAAGCAAATACTGTACAAAAATTATAGCAATGCTCTCCTGGGATCCAGAACAGTCCAATTCATCCACAGTAGAGGATAAATTAGACAGGACTGGCACAGTATTGAGTCTGTGTATCCATAAAAATGTCTACCTAACCACCATGTAATACTGGCTGTAACAAAGTCAATTATGCAAAAAGAACAGTTCTAAAACTATGAAAATCAGCTGGAAATCCCATTGGTTTCCATGACAATTTCTCTGATTTAGAACGCTGACCCATATTTTTTCTTTATAAATTACCCTCAAAATCTACTCTTTGCTTTTGGTCCCAATATCTCACTATAAATTATGGAAGTACTTACCTAAATTTATATTGTTAATTTAGATGTTTATCTATATATTTTTCATATTTTCCCTATGTATGTATATAGTGTACGCTGACAATTCTGCTCTTTGTCTGTATACGTGAATGTCAATCCCCCGCTTTCCTGTACCTCTCTGTAAGCTGGAGGGGTTTTCCAATGCAAAAGATTGCCTGTTAATACTTGCTAATGTAAATAAAGTCTCTGTTTAGAAAGAATTAAGCATATAAGGCATGTGGTTAAACTAACTTCATAAAGACCTAAATGGCTTGAATATGTTAAAGGGGTTTACTAGATTTTAAGTGTAGTTTTCCTGAGTCCATAAACCCCAACAAATTTTTATTTTTTAAAATGTACTTAAATGTTTAAGAACATGATTATAAATATGAATGACACGAAAACAACATTGTGGTCCAGCGTCATTAAACAAATGCAAAAAAAAAAAGGTGCAGTGTTTAAAAAGACTTCTACGGTCATCTCTGTAATATGAGGGAGTTTGTGTTTTATCTATACATAAGCCGATTGGCGATTTGTCTGAAATACCAAACTAGTAAACGCTATATGGACGCATCATCAAATGAAATGAGCAATGGATTAACCATCTTGCATGTTTTGTGATTCTGAGCAGTGTATTGCTAAATTTGTGGATAGTATAAATATTATGTATATATTTTGCAGTACACTGATTAGTGCATTCTTATGCCATTTTATTTAAAGAATAATCAGAATAGTTTTTACCAAAAGGATCAACTGGACAAAATTCATCTGATGACGAAATGCATGGACGAAACCAATATTGTATGCTACAAATTTCCGATTCAAACCAACTTTTGCAGTTGCAGGTCTAGGCATTAGGGTTAGGGGAAGTTAGGTTTAAAAGGAACTTGTGGTAAGGGGGAAATAAGGCTTGGGGGTATTCAAAGAAGAGTGAATTGTAATTCATGTCAGTGTCACCCATGCTTTGCCATCATTCTGCAACTCTATTTATTGTGCTTTCCAACCATTTTAGGGTGGTCTTTTCGGTTGAGAAAACAAGTAACTTTCAACACAGAATGGAGAACGCAACATAAAGATGTTCCTTCAAGATTTAAGATTTAGTGATATGTTCAGATACACTAAAATAGAACAAAGAACAAAACGTACTTGCAAAGAGACCTTGTTTGAACATGAGTGGTTACAATGTTACTAATGCTATTAATGGGTCCTTCCCTTGCCATAGGTTTCCTGGTTGGAGGAATTCAAGAAACCACTGTGGTACTCCGCAGATGTGGCCAAAATAGTTAAAAACAAAAAGTTAGCATTTAGGAATTATAAAAAAACCCAGAGTGAGGGAGACAAAATGATCTATAAGATTATGCAGAAAGAGGCTAAGCAAGTTATAAGAGCTTCCAAATCACACACAGAAGAGAAAATAGCACAGTCAGTAAAAAAGGGGGATAAAACATTTTTTAGATACATAAATGAGAAAAGAAAAGTAAAACAAGGATTAGTTAGATTAAAAACAAAAGAAGGAAGGTATGTAGAAGAGGATAAAGGTCTAGCTGACTGCCTCAATGAATATTTTTGTTCTGTATTTACAGAAGAAAATGAAGGAAAGGGACCTCAGTTGAGAAAAAGGATAAATGAGTCATTTATTACACGTGAGTTTACAGAGGAAGAGGTTCTATTTCAACTGTCAAAAGTAAAGACAAATAAGTCAATGGGACCTGATGGAATACACCCAAAGCTATTAAAAGAGCTTAGTGGTGTACTAGCAAAACCATTAACAGATTTATTTAACCAATCATTGTTAACAGGAGTAGTCCCAGAAGATTGGAAGTTAGCGAATGTTGTGCCCATTTACAAGAAAGGTAATAGGGAGGAGTCGGGCAACTATAGGCCAGTAAGCCTTACTTCAGTAGTGGGGAAAGTGATGGAAACCATGTTAAAGGATAGGATTGATGAACATCTAAAACACATGGATTTCAAGATCAGAGACAACATGGGTTTACTTCAGGGAGATCATGCCAAACTAATCTTATTGATTTTTTTGATTGGGTAACTAAAATTATAGATCAGGGTGGTGCAGTAGACATTGCTTACCTAGATTTCAGTAAGGCTTTTGACACTGTTGCACATAGAAGGCTTATCAATAAACTGCAATCTTTAAGTTTGGATTCCAATATTGTTGAATGGGTAAGGCAGTGGCTGAGTGACAGGCAACAGAGGGTTGTAGTTAATGGAATATATTCAAAGCTTGGACTTGTCACCAGTGGGGTACCTCAGGGATCTGTACTTGGACCCATTCTCTTTAATATTTTTATTAGTGATATTGCAGAAGGTCTTGATGGTAAGGTATGTCTTTTTGCTGATGATACTAAGATATGTAACAGGGTTGATGTTCCAGGAGGGATAAGCCAAATGACAAATGATTTAGGTAAACTAGAAAAATGGTCAGAATTGTGGCAACTGACATTTAATGTGGATAAGTGCAAGATAATGCATCTTGGACGTAAAAACCCAAGGGCAGAGTACAGAATATTTGATAGAGTCCTAACCTCAACATATGAGGAAAGGGATTTAGGGGTGATTATTTCTGATGACTTAAAGGTAGGCAGACAATGTAATAGAGCAGCAGGAAATGCTAGCAGAATGCTTGGTTGTATAGGGAGAGGTATTAGCAGTAGAAAGAGGGAAGTGCTCATGCCATTGTACAGAACACTGGTGAGACCTCACTTGGAGTATTGTACACAGTACTGGAGACCGTATCTTCAGAAGGATATTGATACCTTAGAGAGGGTTCAGAGAAGGGCTACTAAACTGGTTCATGGATTGCGGGATAAAACTTACCAGGAAAGGTTAAAGGATCTTAACATGTATAGCTTGGAGGAAAGGCGAGACAGGGGGGATATGATAGAAACATTTAAATATATAAAGGGAATCAACACAGTAAAGGAGGAGACTATATTTAAAAGAAGAAAAACTACCACAACAAGAGGACATAGTCTTAAATTAGAGGGACAAAGGTTTAAAAATAATATCAGGAAGTATTACTTTACTGAGAGGGTAGTGGATGCATGGAATAGCCTTCCAGCTGAAGTGGTAGAGGTTAACACAGTAAAGGAGTTTAAGCATGCATGGGATAGGCATAAGGCTATCCTAACTATAAGATAAGGCTAGGGACTAATGAAAGTTTTTAGAAAATTGGGCAGACTAGATGGGCCGAATGGTTCTTATCTGCCGTCACATTCTATGTTTCTATGTTTCTATGTTTCTATGTTTCTATAGGAAGGATTTCGTTTTACATCAGTTGCGAAAATGATGAGAAGTAGCTTCTGCAAGGGTTATCAGAGAAAATGTGTCAGTATTGTTTTTAGGATACATTCTCCACCCAAGATGGACAATTAACGTAATCTACACGTGCCTAGGTGCCTTTCTTTATCGGCAAGATTTTGGTCAAATTTTAGTAGTAAAATGGTAGTTTGGGCATGTATGCCCTCTGGTAATTAATTTGGTTGGTTCCAAGTGTAGGACTTATGATAGGATCATGGAGGGTCCCAAATATTGAGTGTTTGCTTTTCACAAGTTAATATGAAAGCCTGTTACCCTATCATATTTTTCTGTAAGACCAAAGACTTGAGGAAGAGAGGTTTCCTGGTTGGAGGTTTAAAGTTAGACATTGTCTGTGAATGCTGTCAGCTTCGCAATATGATTTAGAATTTTCATCTCAATGAACTTGTTATCTTTGTGAAGTAGATCTCGCCACCCATTGTCTCATCCTCAGTGCAAAATTCAGGCTATTAGTAGCAACTGTAGTGGTTGGACCATTTCACTTGTTTTTAATTAGGCTCAAGGCCAGAATTCCCCCCAAAATTTCAAGATGGTGGGATGCTAGATGATTTTGCCAGTTCAGAGCACAGAATATGCTGATGCACAAAATGCCTTATATTTTAGCATGGTTTGCTCTCAGTCAGCTGGGATTAGATAAATTAGTTGCTGGCTTCTCAGCTTGCATGTGTGATCAGTGGTACCGTACCATTGTATCTTTCTATAATAGCAGTCCCAGCCAAAAGAGGACAGTCCTGGCTTTGATAGTTGTTAAAAGAACCAAAAGAAGGTTCAGGGTTTTAGCCACACTAACACCCATAAGTTATAACCTCTGGCCAGGTGGATATTAAAATGAAGGACTCCACACCCTACACCTCATTCTAATTAATACAGTTTAAATCCCTACAAGAGTGTTCCATCAAGAATGAGGCAATCTGGCAATTATTTCCCACACTTAAGCACGACTCATCCGCCATACTTTGTGGTGTATCATCATGCGGAGGAGATCGCAAAAATGTCAAGCTGCTGCAGCCTCATGCTCTGGCAAAATTTGGGAATTTTTCCAGATATCCCAGCGAACCCTAAAAAATAAGATGGCACCTGAGTGGATAATACTGTTTCTACTTCAGCTGTGCAGAACCTGGATAGCCCTGATAAGTTCCCCACACATGCAATCCTTCATCATCGGATGACGTCAAAGTATTTTTGATAGGCATAGAGTTAGTATAGAGTCCTATTCCATGCCCATCCTAAAATAATTAAGCAATAATAATAAAGGAACACTACATACACATAAAGCACTTAATTTTGCTGAAGTGTTTTATGTATCTGGAACCTGTCACAGTTGTGCCAAGTTCAATAGAAATTGTCTCTTTTATAAGCCAATCAGAAATCCAGGAAGGTATGGTTTTGCTTCCATTTGCTGCTGTGTTACATCTTACTGAGACACATTGGAAACCCATGCTTGCATGTTCATGGCTCCAGCACAACGAGACGCCTCTGATTGGAGTAGTCCCAGCATGAACTGAAAGTCTGTGCAGGGGAAAGAGGGGATGGCTTGCAAACGCTGCAGACAGAAGATCTGCTGATTTTGCAAGCTGTGTTTAGATATATCATCAATAAAAAAAAAAAGGCATAAATAGATGCTTGCATATTTTCATGGGGGTAAACATACTACATAGTAATTTAAAAAATGGGGGGACAATTGAGTGTTTTTGTTCTTTTAAATGCGGTCAGGGGCAGAATCACAGCTACATAGGAAGATGCATGAGAGGTATGCTTCCAGGACATCCTACTGAACTTACCTGGATCATTGGATTCTGATGGTCCCTACAGTTGTATTCACTAAACACTGGATTTTGTCTGAATGGGCAAAAATAGGAGGAAATGACCAAATTCTGTCCACATTGGCAATTTACTAAATTGACCAAATTCTGTAATATTCTTCTGAAGCAAAGTGAAGCAAAATAATAGCATGTCCCTCACCCAGGTGGTTAGACATCCCCAATACCCTATCCACAACATTAAAAATAATCTCTCTACCTAATCCCTCTCACCCTATGGTGCAGGGGGCAAAAGATCTAAATTTCTTTTAAAAAAACCATAATAATAAAAATAATAAAATAAATAAATAAATAAATAAATAAAAATGTATATATATATATATATATATATATATATATATATATATATATATACTTACTATCACGTCTTCTTTCTTCTAATTATTCTTTTCTTCAGCCCCCCCAAAAAAACTAATCAAAATCCAAGTTTACTGACCCCACAAATGAAAATAAAAGAAAGGCCTGATCGTAACAAAAAAATATAAAATTCTTTATCCATGAATGGTTCAAGGGTTGCCACCTGGCCGATATTTTACCTCTGTGGCCAGTGCCAGTATTACAAAAATACCGACAATACAATTGCCGCTATTTTTCTTTAAAGGAATTGTGCTGCAATATCGGCACTGGCCACCAGGGTGTGCAGTGCACTAAGGCCGTGCCAATATAACTCGTTGGTGCTAGAGCTGTGTGGGCTGAGATGGGATGTCGCTGCATGTCCCTGCCCTCTCCACTAATACAATCCGCTTGGGAGGAGTGAGAGGAACAGGAAATAAAGGACAAGCAGATGAAAGATTGGCAGCAGGACCTGAGTCCTGAGAGCAGGTACGTGTGTATTTAGCAGTCTGTGTGTGTGTGTGCGTGTGTGTGTGTGTATATATGTATGTATGTATCTATCCAGCAGTCCAGAAGTCTGTGTGTGTATTCAACAGTCTGTGTGTATGTATTCAGAAGTCTGTGTTTACTCAGCAGTCTATGTAAGTGTATTCAGCAATCTGTATTCAGCAGTCTGTGTGTATATTTATTTAGCAGTTACTGTATGTGTGAATTCAGCAGTTTGTGTGTGTGTATGTATTCAACAGTCTGTGTGTGTATGTGTTTAGCAGTCTGTGTGTATTCAGCAGTCTGTGTGAGTGTAATCAGCAGTCTATGTGTGTGTATTCAGCAGTCTGTGTGTATTCAGCAGTCTGTGTTTGTGTGTATTCAGCAATCTGTGCTTGTGTACACAGCAGTCTGTGTGTATGTTTTTAGCAGTCTATGTGAATGTATCCAGCAGTCTGTTTGTGTGTGTATTCAAGTCTGTGTGTATTCAGCAGTCTGTGTGTGTGTACTCAGCAGTGTGTTTGTGTGTGTGTGTCTGTACTCAGCAGTCTGTGTATTAAGCAGTCTGTGTACTCAGCAGTCTGTCTGTGTATGTGTATTCAGCAGTCTGTGTATTCAGCAGTCTCTGCATATTTAGCAGTCTGTGTGTGTACTCAGCAGTCTGTCTGTGTATGTGTAGTCAGCAGTCTGTGTATTCAGCAGTCTCTGCATATTTAGCAGTCTGTGTGTGTACTCAGCGGTCTGTCTGTGTATGTGTAGTCAGCAGTCTGTGTATTCAGCAGTCTCTGTATGTATTCAGCAGTCTGTGTACATGTATTCAGCAGCCTGAGTTTGCGTGTGTTTGTATATTCACATTTAGACAACAACACACTGCTTTACATACACTACACACATTGTAAGTATTTTATTAGTGTTTTTGTTCTTTTATGTACGTTGTGTGATGTAACGCCTCTATAATTAATTAAGCAAATTAGCATGGCCGGTATTTTTTTCCAAAAAAAGGTGATAACCCTAAATTGGCTCTCCGCTTATAGCGGGAAAAGCCATTATAAAGGCCCAGAGGAGGCGGGCTGAAAGCTAAGCTAAGGCAGCCACCACGGCTGGGATACTGAGGCCATTCCACTTCGTCCGCTTGACCAAGGCGCTCAGGGAGGACTTGGCAGTATGGGCGGTTTTTCTGGATGGGTACAATGGCAGGTCCTACTGGCAGCAGCCTGAGGTAACGAACTCGGTGCTGCATCTGTTTACGGATGCCGCGGGTTCATCGGGTTTTGGGGCTATTATGGGAAAGCAATGGTGTGCGGAACCTTGGCCCAAATCGTGGTTCGACTCGGGCATGACCAAGAACATGGCATTCTTGGAGCTCTTCCCCATTGTGGTGGCTATCCATCTTTGGGGGCCAGAGATCAAGAACAGGCGTGTCGTGTTCCACTGTGACAACCTGGGCGTTGTCCAGGCCATTAATAGGTTAACGGCCTCCTCCCCTCCGGTGGTCAGGCTCCTGCGGCGATTGGTTTTACGATGCCTGTCTTTAAACGTGACATGCCGTGCTGTGCATATCCCTGGTGTTGAAAATACCACGGCTGACGCTCTTTCTCGTTTCCAATGGCAGGTGTTTCGATTGGCCGCGCCGGAAGCAGATATGGAAGGCCTCCCCTGTCCCAGAGAGCTATGGTCCCTTGGCCTGAGCGAATAAGGGAATGGATTCGGTCTTCGGTGTCAGAGGCAACTTGGGTCCGGTACGGTAAGGCATGGGGAGACTGGGTCGCTCTAGAACAGGACCAAGGTGGGTATGCCTCGACTGCTGAAAGGGTTCAAGGTAGGTTACGGTTGCTCTGGTTCTGGGAGTCTAGCAGGTGTTCTCCGGCTACGGTTTCGGGGAAGCTATCGGGTCTTAGCTTCTGGTTCAACTTGATTCAGGTGCCGGATGTCACCAAGGACTGCATGGTTCGGCTTGCAATGCACGGCTGGCATAGAAGCCCGCAACTGCGGGATTCTCGGCGGCCGGTTTCAGGTGTGCTGCTCCTAGGTATCGCGTCGGTCCTACCCAGGGTCTGCTTTTCCGATCTGGAAGCGCGTTTGTTTCGGGTGCCTTTCACTTTCGCCTTCTTTGGCGCTCTACGGATTGGTGAGCTTGTGAGCCCTAGCAAACGGATCCCAGGGGGCTTGTTGTTCAACGATGTGTCTGTCGTGAATGATACGGTGCGTTTTTTGGTGCGGTGGTCCAAAACTGACATCTTCGGCAGGGGGGCATGGGTTACCCTCCGCGCCATTCCCGGTTCGGCCGTCTGCCCTGTCGCATCCCTTCAGTCTTACTGTCCTGGTCGCCCGGGTGTTGCGGGCCCGCTGTTAATTCATGGGGATGGTTCCTTCCTTTCTCGCTTCCAATTTCTCCGGGTCTTTCGGTTGGCACTCGAACAACTGGGCATTTCGAGCGCAGACTTTGGGGGTCATTCTTTCCGGATTGGGGCCGCAACTGAAGCCTCCCTTTAGGTTTTTCGGATCAGGCCATTGAAAGGATTGGTAGATGGGAATCGTGGAGGTTTCGGTCCTATGTACGCCTTGTGTTTTCTCCACAGGGCCCTTCCGACGGATCTGGCTGATCGGTCATTCTTACATCTACTGGGCCCACCTGCGGGCAGGGGTACGCCCGGGTGGGACACGGCTTGGAATACCTCGGGAGCTGGCGGAGGTCCGGTGGTTCGGGTTCCGGGGCATGAGATGGGGTCAGCTATTGCCGGAGGTTGTGCAGTTGTCCACTTTATTAGGAGCCCCGGATGTCTTAGTGGTGCATCTGGGGGGAAACGATCTGGGGTCGCTGCCTGCGTGGGGCCTGGGGGAACTGATCAGGCGAGAATTGGCGCGCTTGCGAGTGCTTTTTCCACAACTTTGCCTAGTATGGTCGGGTATAGTTTCCAGCAATTATTGGAAGTGCGCACGCGATTGAGCGCTGTAGGGTAAAAATTAATAAGCGGGTTTCCAAATTTGTACTAGGCATCGGGGGCTTAACAGTGCGACACCGTATTTTCAAGCGTGAGGCAGCGATCTATTTTCGCCCGGACGGGGTCCATCTAACTGATGTAGGATTGGACTTATTTAACTTAGCGATGCAGGATGCGTTGGAGCAGGCCATGGCGTTGCTTGGAGGGTCGCGCCCGCTGATTTAGGCGTAAATGCAGCAGGGGCTAGTGGCGGGTATGGTCCTTGCCGAACCAATTGGGAAGAGGAGTACAGGAAAAGAAAGATGCTGGGTCAGGTCCCTCCCCTGACCTCGGAAAATGTTTGGGTATTTGGGCGTGCCCTCCGTGCCAGGAAAGGTGGCCAGGGGTTGGCATGTGGAATTGGAAGGCAAAGGTGAAGGCCAGGTATCTTGGACGAGGGGGGAGGGCCGATGCCTTGGTGGGGTGTGTACCCTAGAGGGTTGGTGGTACGGTTGGCAAGGACTAGTTTGAATCAAACCATACTTACACCTGGAAATTATTTATGGTTGGTTTATTTAAATATGTTTGTTAATTTATAAATAAAAGCTGTGGCCTTTTTTTATACCACATATACGTTTCCTAGTTTTGATTGGGGGAAGGGAATGGATTTGGGGATGTAATGGGTCGCACCACACGATAATCGCTACCTACACACAAGGCCCAGAGGAGGCAGGCTGAAAGCTAGCCGAATAGGAGGCATGTGTGGGTGTGGTGGGTGTGGTTGTAAAAATGGGGGTGTCATTTAGGTAAGGAGTAGGGTGGGGTTATATAAATAGGTGACATTTTGTCCATTTACCTCAGCCATTTTAAATTTAACGGCAAGGTAACAATTCCCCTCCCTCCCTCCCTTTTCCGTTTTGTGTTGTTTTTTCTTGTATATTATTAATTTTTTTTCTTGTCACAGCTGGCGGGTATGGTCCTTGCCGAACCAATTGGGAAGAGGAGTACAGGAAAAGAAAGATGCTGGGTTGGGTCCCTCCCCTGACCTCGGAAAATGTTTGGGTATTTGGGCGTGCCCTCCGTGCCAGGAAAGGTGGCCAGGGGTTGGCATGTGGAATTGGAAGGCCAAGGTGAAGGCCAGGTATCTTGGACGAGGGGGGAGGGCCGATGCCTTGGAGGGGTGTGCACCCTAGAGGGTTTGTGGTACGGTTGGCAAGGACTAGTTTGAATCAAACCATACTTACACCTGGAAATTATTTATGGTTGGTTTATTTAAATATGTTTGTTAATTTATAAATAAAAGCTGTGGCCTTTTTTTATACCACATATACGTTTCCTAGTTTTGATTGGGGGAAGGGAATGGATTTGGGGATGTAATGGGTCGCACCACACGATAACCGCTACCTACACACAAGGCTTTCTCACACTAAGACACTATTTTTAATGGATTTTTTTTTTCAATCCGGCCCCAGATTTAAAGCCTCCGGGCTGGGATTTGCAACATTCGGTCCAGATTTTATCATCACTCTTCAAAAGGAATCCATTTTCTACACATCTTTAGTAAATAGGATAACCTACCTTAATTCATATATTTTTAAAAAAGGATACAGATTGTATTCACTGTTCTCAAATGTATATTACAGAGCCGTTACAGAATTAACTTATAGTCACAATGACAAGATGGTGTATTTTTTGTCAAATAAACCGCAAGCTTTGCAGGAAATGTTAAGCTATGTCTTCAAGGAATTCTGTGCTGGTGAACTTTTACATAGAAAAGTTACAGCACAGATATAGGTCACCCCATGCTATACCAAGAACAATACTTCTAAAACACTTTAAGATTTCTGTTGAAAATAAAAGTTCATTCCGAATGTTTATGTGACAGCACCAGGAGCAAGGGAGCCGCGATCCATGTAAACATTGCCTTATTAAGCCTGCTTTGAAGGTGGGGTCACGCCCGCTGGGTCATGAAACATGATTTTACCATCCCAAGAACAAACAAAGACTGACATTAGGATTTTCATCTCATAAAGTCTAGCAGCCTATTTATAGGACTGAATTTAAAACAGGCTTTTTTTTATTGTTTTACAGCTTTAGTGGAGAGTGAAGCATTTTGGAGTAAAACGGACACATACAAATAGTGAACAGTTTTAATAAATAGTGCCAACCATCATGTAAATAATATCCTTTGCCTCCTTTACAATGATACAAACATCATATTAATCAGGTCCCATGTATCTGCCCACACTAAGTTGTTCATTGTAGCATAATTGTTTTCTCTTGTGCTTTAAATACACCTATAAAATGACAAAAAGCCTAATAAAGGTGTTATACAAAATGTATTTGATATTAATTATATTACAGATGACAAATGGATCGCTGAGCTAATTTATCATCTTAAGAATGGATACCAAGCTATTGATATCTGTGTAGATTGGGACACTGATCCCGAAAAGCTTAAGAATACTGGGTTATAAAGAAACCGTGTACTTTGTATAATCACTGCTCACAGGGGGTATATGTGGGTGGGTGTTAGTGTGTAGAGGCTATTTGTGGGGTTGCACATGTGGGTTGGCCGTCTATAGTTTTGTGTGTGAAAGTAGACTACTTGTGGTTAGTGATGTACCGAACGGTTCGCCGGCGAACGGTTCCTGGCGAACATAGCATGTTCGCGATGGATTACAGCAGGCATGGTATTGACCATTTAAAGTGCACAGCACATCCTCTGTTCCAGTCTTCAGGTTTTAAAGCAGCTCCCTTCACCCATTTCTGTCAGCTTGACATTATGGTTCAGTCCTTCTAATAGCGTGCTTCTAGTCTAAATTACAAACCACTTGTATTACTCCTTCTGGCCTGTGGGAGCTATACATGTGGTCTGCACCCTCCAGGTGGTGCAGACCACAAGCTCCATGCATGTCCTCCTGCATAAGAATGGCGTGCAGAGCACTCCAGACACACAGAGTTCCTGACATTATAATAGGATGAGATAAGGGGATGAAATGTTCAATTTGACTGAGAGAGATTGGCATGGAGGAGATCAGTTGAAGTCAGAGGGCTTTGAATTATAGAGGGCCAGGAAAGGCTTTTGTATCTAGGTATTTTTTTTAGGAGTTTACAATGGTTTTCTGTCTTAGAACATAATGTATTTCTAACTTTATACAAACTGTGATATTATGATAGTTTAGCTTTATTTACCCTTTGTATGTTTGATGCAGAAAATAGTTAAATGTCTATTCTGGTTCATGCCTTTTAAATGTAATAAATGTTATACTTTTGATACACGTTCTGATCCTTATATCTTTCTATGTGCTATGTAATCTTCGGTGGCTTGTTATTTTGACAACAACATTTTCCAGTTTCCGGTAAATCTCTATTGCCTAAATAGTAAATCACAAATATTTTTGGAGTTTGTATGTAGCTCTTCTCATCTTACTGCTTTTTTGGTGACGTTATTCAACTCTAGGACCCTAAATAGTTTAAAATTGAAATCTAATTATTTGTTTTCTTTAGAATTTCACTTTGGAAGGTTAAAACAAAGAATTTCTTATTTATCAACACTAAACTTTCTTTTACATCTCTGGGAAAGATCACAGTATCAATTTTAAAGGAAGACTCCAAGCGGGGTGGACCTGGTGCCTTCCCACATTAAGTAATCAAACCATTCTCAAATGGTTGGACTACTTACCTGCGGTCTGCCAGACCCCTCTGCCACCACCTCTACCTCATAAAGATCCTGCACTGAGCTAAGACTGGAGGCTTCTTTTAATTAGCAAAAGTATGACACGATCTTTAGCTAAAATTATTAAAGACCATCAGTAGATTCTTTAAATGACAATGCAAATGAAATTCAGATTATAGCAGAGCAAATTATTACCTAGGTTTTCCAGTTTTTAGATCATGTGGCCTCAGTGTCTCCAGTTATATAGAGCATGTACTTAGAGTCTCAATATCTACAAGCTGTTACATATACGAAAAACGATGACTTATTTGTTGTATATAAAATTTGATCCCCAACCCAAACTACAATATAATTGCAAAGTGGCAGTATGGGTCCTACATATTGAAAAAGGGTGTTGTATCCCTGTCACGTTCATGGTTATGGTGCTTGGATTTCAATTTCAGTATGACGGCATTAGAGGAGACTAATCTGAGCTGAAGTTCTAATTTGTTGTTGTAGTCCAATTCATACCAAAATTTGTGTAATTTCTTCAAAACAGGGCATCAAATTATATTCAAATGTCTTGATGCCAGAGACAAGAGTAAAAAGATAACAAATCTAAAAAGCATGAAGCCATTTTTACTGTCTAGCCATGGTTGAGCACTGGAAGCCTGCCAGTCTACAATTTGCATTACATGAGCAGCATGTAAAAGACATTTTTTTAAGAAGTCCTAGTAGATATAGCTGGTGGCTGAAAATATCCTTTTTTTCCCCAAGGCAGATGAAATTATCAATATTTTTTTGCAGAATATTCGTCCTGATACCTTATGATATCCCTCCTTCTTTGCATCGCCATTTTGCTAGTTATGACAGCATGCAACAGTCTAGGAAAAAAATCTCAGGCACTCACTGTGATACGTTAAGCAGCTTTAATGGATACTGCAACGTTTTGACCTGTAGACAGGTCTTTGTCAAGCTAACACCACATCAAAAAGTAAACATTTATATCCACACATAATCAATTAATGTGAAATTGCTAAATTAATTAAAACACACAGTGATATAATTAAAACAAATAATAATCCAATTGAGAGTTAATGGACTAATTGATTCAGCTCACCAGCTCCTTCAAACACATGGCAAAAGGAGGCAGTTCATGGTATATATAACAAACAGAAACAAGGGATAAATGAAATCCACATATTAGATCAAACAGAGGGGGTCACAAAAGTGTGCACACCCCTCTACCATGATACCGCACTGAGGGCAAATCTTCACCCAGTGTATAAAGAAACTCCATACAACTTATATAATAAACCTATACTTGGCAAAATACCTTATAAGTCCTCCATCCTGGCGGCCCAATGTGCCTGCAGCAGATCGAGCCCCACACGTGCTTGCGCCATGCATCACACCATGTCTAACAAGCCCTCCCACATTCCAGGGAGCCCACACTATCCAGTTAGGGGCGAGCACAACCTGTGATTTTTATGATTAAGTGCAACCCTCTTTTCTCTTTTGGTACCATGCAACAGTCTGGCATCATGCCGAGTTCCGGACACTTTACTCCTGTTATGTCGCCCCATGGAACTTTTTTGATGCTCTAATGTGTCATCAAATGCAATTTTGCACCCATATGTTTTGTTGTTGCAATTATGAGGCTAGGCAAATAGGATTTTCTCATACCTAGATAAACCCTCACCAAAGACATGTCGATTCTCTGTTGTGGTTCCCACTGAAGAATCAATTAGCGATTCTTGGTGTCTATCACTTGGCCTCATTTATGCTGCTCTCTGTATCCCTTGAGCTTGGCTTGTTTTGTCATTTTCATCTATCTCTCAGCTTGTTTCTGGAGACTGTTATAAACGACTAGAAAGAAAAATAAGTAGCAAGAGAGGTGAGAACGGACAACAGCTCAACTAGCATGCCCTTCAGTTGGGTCCCCGCTCAGATCTCAAGCTGGTTTTAGCTCAACTTTTGCCATTACAGAGAGAACATATCTGAAGCATACCAGACTGGTCCCACCTGTACAGGCAGTCAGGTTTCCAAAATGCCAGCAAGTTCCATCTGCACGAGAGTATCTTCAACCCCAGACGAACATTTCAGCCTTGTAAGGTATCATCAGTGAGGTATAGCCAATATCCCTTTAGGCACCATGGGCATGGGTCCACGTCTGGATTGCCCTTTAAACTTAAAGAGAATAAAATAAGTAGCAAGAGAGGTGAGAATGGACAACAGCTCAATTAACCTGCCCTTCGGTGGGTCTCTGCTCAGATCTCAAGCTGGTTTTAGCTCAACCGAGCCTAGTTTCTTCTTTTGGCTGGTTTGACCCAAGTTCTGTGTCAATATTAAAATAATACTCCAAGCACTATAACCACTATGGCGCACTGTAGGGTTGTAGTGCCCCATATAAGCAGGCAAACAGTTTGTTGATTGTTTGATAACTCACCTTGGGTCCATTGGCACTGGCTATTTCCTGTATTGAGATCCCTGGACTCCTGCATGGAGTATCCATTAGCTCTCCTGGACTAAGCCCTGCCATGCAGAGCTAGCTCATTGGTTGAGAGCATCAGCTGATCACTCTCAACCTATAAGCTAAGCTTTGCACTGCCAGGCTCAGCTTACTGCAGTGAGCTTACAGCACTCATGGAGAAGGAGACTGGAGCCTGGCAGTTTCAGGTACATTGGGCGGGAATATCACTAGGGCACTCATGGTACCATAACCCCAACAGTATGCTGTAATTGTTATGGTACCTGGTGTATTATCTTAAAATCAAGTATTATAGTTGTAAATGGTTGAGATTTGAAGGGATATATTAGGTAATAAATTCATTTTACATAAGTGAGTTTGGACCGTTTTCAAACATCATGTTGGATTTTGAACAGTAATGGCATATCTTTAGTGAATACCTTTGTAGCCAGCAGGGATGAAATTTTATTCCAAGATATTAAAGAAAGTTTATTAGGAAATTATTATTCGACGTTGATTTACTGTTGTTTTATAGATTGTTTTTCTTTTTAGAAAGAAGAAACTACCTGCCTTTTCATGATGCTGTGGCTTTAGTAAAGATAAGGCCATGTGTATATATTTGAGAGAACGTCTAGTGATTTATTGGCTGCTGGATTAGAAACATTTTGTGTGTGTGATACATATTAGTGCGCTATCCAGAAGATGTCTTGAAATGTTTATATTTTTAGGAAGTTGTGTTTTTATCTTCTTTTAATAAAAAAAAGTACAACTAGAAATAAATAGGACATTTTATTAAATTGAAATACTTTTCAGAACATTTTGTTAAATGTCTCCAGTGATGACCACAGCTCCTGATTATTACAAGTGGCATGATCGGGAAGTAGGTAGAGTAAGATGGAACCTCACTGTGAACCTCTTCTACAGCGAGTGCAGGAAATGGGCAGGCAGACAAAATTACCTACAGGGCTAATTACTAATGTGTGAGAATTCAGGGTGAACTCAAAGTGAATTTCAATTCTAAAGGAACACCAGTGTCAGGAGTACAAACATGTATTCCTGATACTAAAGTGTTGTAATTATTATTATTATATTTATATAAAGCTTTACAATGGGTGGACTAAAAAACATGTAATTGTAACCAGACAAATTTGACACACAGAAACAGAGGGGCTGAGGGCCCAGCTCTATGAGCTTACATGCATGAGGGAGTGGGCTTAAGTGACACAAAAGGTAAGGGTAGTATTAGGGAAGTAGATTGGTAGAATAATATTCAATGAAGACTTAATGGGGGTTTTTTTTTGGAGCCATTAACAGTTGATATGCTTTTGTGAAAAAATGATTTTTTAATGATTTTTTTGAAGGAGTGGAGACTGGGTGAGCTTCTTACGGAAAGGGAAGGGAGTTCCACAGGAATGGTGCAGCCCTAGAGAAGTCTTGAATGCGAGCATCAGAGGTGGGAGTATGAACAGAGGATAGACGTAGGTCTTTGGCAGAGCGTAGGGGCCTAGACGGGACATACTTGTGTATTAGGGAGGATAAAAATTGGGAGTAGCATTATGTAGAGATTTGAAAGCAAGAACCAGAATTTTATATTGAGCTCTCTATCTTACGGGAAGTCAATGCAGGGACTGACAGAGGGGTGAGGCATGGGAGGTGTGGACAAGCAAGTAGATGAGCCTCGCTGCCGCATTCATTATAGACTGCAATGGGGCAAGTTGGGAGCATGTGAGAAGCGGATTGCAGTATCCGAGAGAGGACAGTGGCATGGACCAGCACCATAGCCGCATCTTGCGTTAAGTAGGGGAGGATGCGCACAATGTTTTTTAGATGGAAGCGGCAGGATTTGGCGATAGACTGGACATGAGGGGTGAAGGAGAGGTCGGAGTCAAAAAGAACACCTAGGCAATGACTGCCACTAGAGGTGTAACTAGCCAGCAATGTAAACACTGCCTTTCTCATGGATATGCTGTAGAAACCAGAGCCACTACATTAAGCTGTAGTAGATGTAGCACTGGTGACTTTAGTCTCCGTTTAAGACCAAACTAGCCAAACTGGACACTTTCAGCTGTCAGCTGTGCTTCAATTTCAGCTACTCTGGTCTTAAATGTGAAATTCAGCTTTTATTTATCCCAGCCCACGATTCTTGTGTGGTTTAATAAGAGTAGTTAACTTACTCCAAGCAAACAGACAAACGACTCTAATGCGAAATTGTGGTTTCTGAATAAAAAAAAGGGAACAATAACTGGCATAGGGTCATATGAGTTGGCAGTGTAAAGGTTTCCTAACCATGCCTGATATGGTAGTGCCATGTATTTAATCCCCCACGACTAAACTATAATCTATTTACTGTTCTGTTCTGATTCTCCTTTTTGCTCCATTCTTTTTCTTGGTTAAATTCCAGCCACAATTATCCACAAATGAAATACTTGTTAGTCTGGCCATGATCAAAATGCATGTGATTCTTTTACATGGGTAAAAAGGAAACAAATATCCCTTCTACTTAATCCATTAAACAAAATATATAAACCTTTTTTTTTTTAACACATCAACCTGCAGGATTATTTAGGGAGAATTGTAAGAAATCGAAAATGAATTCAAATAAGTTCAAATTTTAAACCAAAATAGCTCAGCTGGAAGCATAGTTGACATGGAGAATTATAGAAAATTCAGATATTTTGGCCTTAAATTTGAAATTCACTTTTAATTCCTGACTAAAAAGGGCACTATAGTCACCCAGACATCTTAATGAAGTGGTCTGGGTGCGGTGGTCAAAAATAATTGCAGTTTTTAAGAAACTGAAATATTTACTTGGCCATGTGACGTGGAAGCCCCCATAGGAAAACAATGATTCACTATTTTCCTGTGGAGAAACTTGAATGTGCATGGTGCTCGCCACACATGCATATTAGGTTTGGACTATTGCGGCGGAGGCCATGACTCCTCTTTGACATCACAGAAGAAGTATAACCCATTGTACAGCGCTATGGAGTCTGATGGCGCTATATAAATAATAAAATAATAATAATAATAATAATGAGGAGCATTGGACTGACCATTGGAGATTTATGAGATGAGACTGAGGAGCACCTCCCTCCCTCTTTGATGTGGAGGACCTGCATTGAGCCCCACAAGGAGAATTTATGGGTTTGGAAGGGGAGAGGTTAATGTAATTATAATAACCTACAGCTATGTACAACTGAATTTAGCAGAGGTCAGACTAAGGCCTCTTTTAGTTCAATATTGACTTTTCTGTGTAACACACCTGTCTCTGTTTGTGTATTACAATATAAAGGATGCATTTCTTAGATATATCTTCAAAGCACCGAGCACATTGTTATTTGTTCTATACAGTAAGAATTCAAATATTTGTAGAGACAGGTCATTGTAAAGTCGCTCTCCCGCATTGTTATTTTATTCTATAACACTGCATGAATACTATTAATGGCTGAAAGAATGCACAGCAATGGTAAAACTAATAGGGACAATGTTTATGCATTCCGGAAAAATATTCTACTTTCCCATAATTATGTTTTTGATAAATGTTTGCTACTTGTGGCTTCTGATTAGTCTGATATCATTGGTTTTGCTGAACGAACTGGCCAAAAGAGGGCCACTTTGTGAAGTGTGAAAAAAATGGGAGAGTATAGCCTTTCCTGGATAATCTTGGATAATCTTGGGGTCTGGAGAATTTTTTTTAAGAACACCCAAAGCACCACAAACATTACAGTGCACTCAGGGCGGGATTAAGAGCCCAGTGGGCCTGGCGCTGACAATTATGAGGGGCCTAAGTACAGAATCTTATCAACAGAAAACAATAAACTAACCATACCTCCCAAGCATCATGTATCTGGTGGAGATGTTGCTGGAGGGAAACTCATAGGGTGTAGCTATACGAAAACTCAGATTCTTTTAAAGGACCACTATAGTGCCAGGAAAACATACTCTAGTGCAATGAGGGTGCCCCCACCCTCAGGGTTCCCTCCCGCCGGGCTCTAGGGGGTGGAAGGGGTTAAACTTACCTCTTTCTCCAGCGCCGGACGGGGAGCTCTCCTCCTCCTCTCCTCTTCCTCTCCTCCTCCTCTCCTCCTCCTCTCCTCCTCCTCTCCTCTTCCTCGGCTGAATGCGCATGCGTGGCAGGAGCCGCGCGCGCATTCAGCCAGTCCATAGGAAAGCATAATGAATGCTTTCCTATGGACGCTGCCATCTTCTCACTGAAAATCACAGTGAGAAGCGCGGAAGCCCTCTAGCGGCTGTCAATAAGACAGCCACTAGAGGCTGGATTAACCCTATTATAAACATAGCAGTTTCTCTGAAACTGCTATGTTTATAGAAAAAAGCTGGACCTTGCACCCAGACCACTTCATTAAGCTGAAGTGCTCTGGGTGCCTATAGTGGTCCTTTTAAATATGCTAATCTCTCTCTAATTCATGATTTCATCTTTCAAGTAAATCCATACCCCCTAACAACAGTGTCCAGTGAAGCAGGAAGTCAATGGGCAGGGTAAAAGGGTGGGCCACTGACGCGGATTATGTAATCAGAACTCCCGAAAGGGACGAACATGCCCAAAAAGGAGGCGTGGCTGCCCAAAGAATTGGAAGGCAATCATGCATGCTGGCCAACAGCATCCTGAGCTTGGCTTAAATGCACCAAATGATGTACTCGCTCCATGCTTTCTAAGGACTGTCCCCCAGCACTCACATGTCCAATTGTCTCCTTACCTTCTTGCTAGCAGGCAGAAGCTCCTGGTATACAGTCTGGGACAGAGGAAATGTGGATGTAGTGAGTGTAGAAGAAAAGGAACATGCCACAGTGTTAGAGAGACCAAAGTCAGCATTACCTTAACTAATTTAATTTCAGCTAGTCCACACAAGTTTTGTTTCCATAAATCCCTCTTAAGTTTCCATACTTAAGCAAGAGTATGTGGAGAGTAGTTAGGGTTGCCACCTTTCTTGGAAAAAAAAATACAGGCCTTACTTATTTGCATAACTAATTATGTATGCGTGAAATCACTTGATTTAAATCACAAGAAGTGACATAAGAGAACATTCTGTAAAATCTATAAAAAACTACTTACAGTTTGATCCTGTGGTGTAGATGGATTGCTCCCAGTGTTTCCCTGTATTCCAGTTCTCCTTGAGTTCCCTTGTCTCCCAGTGTCCCCATGTTGCCCAGTGTCCCCATGTTGCCCAGTGTCCCAATGTCTCCCACTGTCCCCATGTCACTAGGCATCACTGTGAGACATGAGGACACTGAGACACTTGGGGACACTGAGACTATGTATCACAGTGTCACTATGTATCACAGTGTCTCAGTGCCCCATGTCTCTGTGTCCCCTGGGTCGCCCAGTGTTCCCCTGTTGCTCAGTGTCCCCTAGTGTCTGTGTCCCCATTTCTCCCAGTGTCTCAATGTCTCTAAGGGACACTGAGAGACATGGGGACACTAAGACACTTAAGGGCACTGGGAGATATGGGGACACAGACACTGGGAGACATGGGGACACTGGGAGACATGGGGACACTGGGAGACATGGGGACACTGAGACACTGGGAGAAACTGGAAGACATGGGCACACAGACACTAGGGACACTGGAAGACATGGGAATACTGAGACACTAGGGACAATGAGACACTGGTAGACATGGGGACACTGAGACACCAGGGACACTGGCTGTGTCCGTAGTGTCTCAGTGTCCCCATATCTCCCAGTGTCTCAGTGTCCCCATGTCTTAGTTTCCCCATGTGTGTCTGTTTCCCCATGTCTCAGTGTCCCCATGTGTGTCTGTGTCCCCAAGTGTCTGTGTCCCCATGTCTCCCAGTGTCCCCTAGTTTCTCGGTGTCCCCAAGTGTCCTCATGTGTGTCTGTGTCCTCAAGTGTCTGTGTCCCCATGTCTCCCAGTGTCCCCTAGTTTCTTGGTGTCCCCAAGTGTCCTCATGTGTGTCTGTGTCCTCAAGTGTCTGTGTCCCCATGTCTCCCAGTGTTCCCAGGTCTCAGTGTCCCCTAGTGTCTCAGTGTCCCCATGTCTCAGTGTCCTCATGTGTATCTGTGTCCCAGTGTTCCCAAGTGTCTCAGCGTCCCCAGAGGTCTCCCTGTGTCCCCATGTCTTACAGTGTCTCCTAGTGTCTCAGTGTCCCCTTGTCTCCCTGCAGCCTTTACCCCATCCCTCACTTCCCTGAGCTGTAGGCTGTCTCTGCAGGCTCTGAGCTGCTGTCTGGACTCTCTGTGCTGTGTAGCTGCTCCCCCACGGATCAGTGAGTAGCAGGCCCGGACTGGCCATTGGGAATACTGGGCAATGGCCATGGGCCAAGGCCGATAGGGTAGATCAGTGTATCTCCCCTGCCGGCCCATACAGAGCCAGCGGTATCAGAGCGCCGGCCCTGCAGTGTGCCTTCATGGGCCGATGGGGAAACAAACTATCTCCCCACCAGCCCACAGGCACTTATAGTCCATATTGATATATTTTGGTGCAGCCTTGCACTACTGTTGTTGTTGTTTCCTAATTGTATGCTAGAGGGTTAGAGGGTTACCCTCTGCTAGGCCGCTGCCTACTTATTTTTTATTACATAGTCCATATTGATATATTTTGGCACAGCCTTGCACTACTGTTGTTGTTGTTTCCTACTTGTATGCTAGAGGGTTACCCTCTGCTAGGCCGCTGCCTACTTATTTTTTATTATTATTAGCATGACCTCTTATAACTTTTACTAAAATGCAGCCACAGGTGGGGGCAGGAGGGATAGAGGACCCGGGGGAACTCTTTCTTGCAGCTCCGCCAGGTTTCCTCTCGCAAGATTGGAGCGTTGCCGCGGCTACTATGGCTCCTCACCGGACCACTAGGGATTTCCCATTGGACCACCAGGGCTGTAAACAAGGTCCTCCCTCCAAGACAAAGGTAAGAAGGGATGGGAGACATAAATATAATAATAATAATAATAATAATAATAAAAATAATTATAAAAAATACACATACATATTTTTTATTTTTACCCCACAGCACCCCAAACATTACACTACACCTCAAACACCACACTACACCCCTCACATGCACACACTGCACCCCAAACACCACACTGCACCCCTCACATGCACACACTGCACCACAAACACCACACTGCACCCCTCACACACTACACCCCAAACATCACACTACAACCCTCACACACACACACTACACCACAAACACCATAGAGCACCCCAAACAAACAGAGCACGCCAAACACACACATACACACACATGGCCCCACACAGCACCCCTTAAACACACACACAGCACCCCAAACAGCACACCTCACACAAACTGCACCCCAAACACACACTGTACCACACACACACACACTGCACCACAAACACACAATGCACCCCAAACACACACTGCACCCCTCACATACACACACACAGTGCACCCATCACACATACACTGCACCCCACAAACACACACTGCACGCCCCACACACTCTGCACCCCACACACATTATGCATCCTTCACACACACAGGGCACCCCCACACACGCACTCCTCACACACAAACACACATACATACACACGCACTCCTCACACACACACACACACACACACACTGCACCCTTCACACACACCCTGTATCCTTCACACACAGTGCACACCCTGCATCCCTCACACACAGTGCTCCCTTCACACACACAGTGCACCCGTTACACACATTACATTCTAGACACACACACTACATACCTTATACACACACACACACTACATCCCTTATACACACACCCCAGATCCCGTACATAACTATGGAACCTCTACACATATACACACTAGAATCTCCCTATACACACTCTGAATCCTCTACCTACACACACACTAAATCTGGTACACACACTCTGGGTTCTCCACACACACTAGATCCCCTATGCACACAATAAATCACCTATAGGCACACAATGCACCACTTACACACACTACATTAATGACATACACACTCTGGATTCCCTATGAACACACTAAATACCCTGTAAGCAAACACACACTACTTTCCCTAAACACACAAACTTTGCAACCCCTACACACACTACATAATCGATACACACATACACTACAGCCCCTATGCACACACTCGCTACATCACCTATACTCACACTCTCTAAAGCCCCTAGCCATACATATTACACCACAAAAACAACACAACACGACTGAAACCGACATTTACACAAAACACCACACCACAATTAACTAACTCTACACACACTCAATCTCATAAGCAGGCTCTATACACATGTACAATACACTTTACTTACACTTTTGTCCTTTGCAAACACAGCGCAAGCATTTTAATAAATTTGCTCGCGCTGCATAGAACAAATACAGGGCCTTTTTTTCTTGCAAGAGCTCTTCAGCAGGGCTCTGCGCGTTGAACCAACATGCTCACTTTGAGAGGAGGTGTGCTTGTCATTGGTGTCATTGGTGAACTTATATTGATTGAATCCATGTTAATGGTTTGAGCGTCCAGTTAGTTTTGTAACACTGATCAGGTTGAGCATTACCAGTATTGGTATTTGACTTGACTTTAGTGACTTGCTGACTCTGTACTTTTCCCAGCATTATGTAAGCTAGTTGTAACGTTTGTGCAGCTTGGCCATTAATGCATAAACTCCCGTGAGAAAATTTTACACAGGAAAACAGTTAGTAAATATCCCTTATAGTATAAGATGGGAGATTCCATATACTTTCCTGTACTAGGTCATCCTTTACCACTAGCTAATTAAAAAAAGATTCAAATATTTTCGCTAATTTACAGAGAACCATTATAAGGAGGCTGTTAACCTGCAGATGGAAAATGAGACTTCATAGATTAAAACTGGTATATTTTTCCTACAACATTTCCCTACCTGAAATATGAAGAGAACTCATTATTCTTCCCGTTATTTCGTAACTGTGTGCTCCTGTACTGCCAATCACTACTGTTAAATAAGATGTGCATTATACTGAATTTACATAAACATAGAGAACTATGGGGTATATTTTATTTCTCTAAAGAGGCCAACACAAAGAACGATTACAGGAACACCTAGCAAATCATAATATTTACTAACCAACTACTTAAAAAAAAACAGCGTATTGACGTCACGCTCAGCCACCTTCGTGTTCAATGAATTCACACTGTACATACTTAGTTCTTTTATTTTTACTGATGGTGTTCAGGAATACTTTTGTTAAATAGCTGGTATTAACACGTACTACTGGACGGCTGGGAAAGCCTCATTCATTAAGTGCCTTATTGCCCCCGAGGTCCTGGGCCCAGATATGACCTGTATATATTTGTGGAAACTGTATTCCCAGTGGAGTTGCATCTATTATTGTAGTTCAGAGGAGGGGGATAGGGAATGTGTTTTGATGCGGCCCTCGTTCCCTTTTCTCATGCATTCTAAAAGAAAATTCCCACACTTTTCACAAGGAGCAAACAGGAAATCACTTTAACCTCTTGGGTGCCATGTGGGATGCCTGGGAATGAATCGGTTAATGAGGCGAGCCCATGTCATTTTGCTTCATTAGAGTTCCCAGACAACTCACTGCTGTATGAAATGGGTCTTACTCTCCCTCTATTTCTCTCTGTTTGTATCCCTCCTCCTGCTATGTCTCCCCCCCTTCCTTAATGATTCCCACATGGTTCTTGGTATCCCAGCCAAGCCTTCTAGCATTGTCTGAAAACTCCAAATTTAGAAGAAATATGAAAATTGTCAAACACTCAGTCCTTAGTGGGTAAAACTGAAAGCCTCCTAAACTGTCACAGGTCAAGGCAAGAGAAGGAGGGGGTACCACGTGAATGTGCTCCCAGCCAATGGTGTGTTGCGTTGACCTGACAGATGTGTCTTATAACAGGCCAGCCTTCCCTCCCTCCAGCTCATATAAGGTAAAAGAAAAAAGGTCTTTTCCCCCAGATGGTTAGTCTACTTGCAGGGGAAACCCCCCATCACAGGACCTGCAGACAAGAGAAAATTTGTATTCAGACAAAACTCAACTTTCTGCAGCATGGGGGTAAAAGGTGCAGAATGGAGACAAGGAGGTTAAGATGGGAAGATGCTCTAGAGAAACAGGTAAGTGATCACCTTGTGGATACTTCACATACCTCCAAATTCAACACTCCACACTGGTTTGATTCATATATTTATGAATAGATATATATTTGATTATAACTGTTACTTGGTCTGAGTGTATATCCACTGCACATTTGAACGCCACATACTTACTTTGTTATGTGTATCATCACACTGCGGTAATTGCACCTCTACCACAAAACCTTAGTGTTAATTGTAGTCAAACCTCAACTCTGGAAACAAAATTGCTTTTTGTACAATTAATCTTTTAGACACATTCTATCACAGACACTGCAACTGCTATAGCGGAAACATAACCTCTCTTCTCACTCTAAACAAACCTTCAAGATTAGTTAGGTGAGTTTATTTGAAGGTTTTCGTTAATCCGTTTGTTGGCAGTGCATTTATATTTTGTAATAGCACTAAGAGTGTGTCATATTTCAGTCAGATGGAAAGTCATATGCATGTCTCCTGGTCCTTCTCTCTAGCTATAAAAAATAATAATAAAATGAAATAAAATACTAAAATGCTTAAAGAGAGTGTGTACAAGTAGCTGCTGTTCTAGTCTGCAAGGGTTAAATGAAATAATCACCATTTTTGGTCCTCCGTTGCCAAACATTTGCTCATTATTACTCAGACTGCCTAGAGAGAGCCACACATTTTGTGCGATTATTATGGCCATTTTTGTTTTATGTACGTACATTTTTGTGTTTTGTTTTTAACTCGTCACATGTCGTCTGTACTAAGTTAAATCTAGAGGGGGTAATTGGTAAAAGATGATTCTTTCTTTTGCAAACTGAACACCATTAAAATGGCAGGTTACAATACCATAATGGAATCTAAGAAGTACCTAAACATTACACAATGATGTCATTTATCTTTTTTCCCTATTTTAATTCTAACTAAACATTGAAAATGTCTTCTTTAACCCCTTAAGGACCAAACTTCTGGAATAAAAGGGAATCATGACATGTCACACATGTCATGTGTCCTTAAGTGGTTAAAGGCCTATACTGTATAAAAAACTATATCCCCAGATGTTGCTGACCTACAACTCCTCTAATGCATTACCAGCCTTTAAAATAACAAAGCTTTATGGATGCTGTAGTTCTAAATCATTTGGGCATCTACTTTTTTGGAACCCCTGCTATACAATATCGTACATGTCTTTACAGTAATACTTGCGAAATCTCTGTATTCTTCACCACTAATTCTCCCTCTGCCATCATGGCCAGAATTATCTTCTTTTATCCTTGCCATATATCGTCTAGACGTTTTCTGTTCCAAATCCTAGAATGTCTACAGCCGTTCCTCTAAAGTTGTCTAGAAAGCTATAAATATAATTTGCTTTTGTTTATATCTGTATTTTCCCCAATGATATTTTGAATGTGTCTTGAATGACGGGGTACCCAATATTTGTAGTATGGGATAATGCTAGTGCTGACTAAGTGCTTACTGAAAGAGATCCTGTTAAATTAATTTGTTAAAAAAAACAAAACCCAAAAAAATAGAAACTTGATACTGGTTTAATAATATATTATGATTTAAAAAAAAATTATTATAATATTAATTCTACTATAATGCAAATGTTTATGAAAAAGCCAAATGCAGAGATGTATTTATTCCAGAAAAATCATAGCATTATTTTTTTTTTTTTTTTAGAAAATATAAGGTTGCTATAGATTATTGTCTATAAAAAAAATGTCATTGTTTCAAAGTCCAATGGTTTTACACCATTTGTGATTTTTCAGGAAAATTTGCAGGGGCCAGCTTCACACGATTATCTTATAGATTGTTTTATTAATGTAACCCCCTATGCAAGCTCATGAACTTGAGTGAACTTGAATGCCCTCTTACTATTGTAAGTAGATATGCCTTAGGTAAAAGTCTTTAAGTAGTCTTAAGTAGGCAAAGCCACAGAGGTAGTGAGTTTCTGTTCAATATTCCCATGTAGCTGATAATTATTTTAGCACATTTCAGATACAAATTCAGTGCTTAAAGAATTAAATCAACGGCAATACTGATGATGAAACATGAGTGTGCTTAAGGCAAGTGAGTGAGACTTTCTCTGAGTGAGTGTGGCCTTTTAAGTCTGCCAAACCTCACAGTTACTTCCTGTTAGGACTGAGACCCATTTTTTGGCAGCTGAGGCGGAGGCAGCTGCTCCAGATGTGACCACTTTAACCACTGGAAAAACCCCGAGGCTCTTACTGTCATGCTACGACGAGAGATTTCCCCTCTCACCACACATTAAAATCAAAGCTCCTTGTACAATGCTTATTATCTGTTATTCATAAAGCGCCAAAAGACATGCTTGCAAAGGCAAAGAGGCTTTCTGGATTACTGAGAGGCCACCATTCTCCATTTTAGGAAGTATTTCCCAGCTTCCCTAGTGTATATTAATGTGTAAAGCTGTTTTAATGTCCTGATTAGCACTATTAAAATCAAATGAACCATCTCTCCACTGTGGAGAGATACTAAAATCACAGATTTCTAAAATGCATTGCCCTGTTTTACACTCAAAAACAGCGTGAATAGTCAGTAAGCATGCAAAGGTTCATATGGCCTTGAACGCTGGTCATTTTTAGTCAGCTGAACTGAAAAACGTTATTGTCCATTAACAAGGGCTGCTTAACAGCACCACAGCACCCACCGCAGCTACAACTCCCATTACGTGCAGACTGCAGGTCCGTATCATATTGTGTATGCTTGTATTACACTTTTCGACAGAAGCGTAAGCAGAGTTATGTGTCAGAAACTTCCTTACATTGGGCATTGTTTAATTAGGTACATCAGGAGCCGGGAGCTGGAAATTGCTCTGGGCCTAAATACAGAATTTCAATTTGTGTTTCTGGTTTCATGCGCCTGACATTGCAGCCATAGGTTAAACCATCCCTGCATGCATGTATAAACAGGAAATTTAAAGCATACAGAATCCATTATCACAGCACAGAGACATCCTCTGGGGGAGCAAGGAGTTAAAGGGATCACAGCCCTTCCAATGGGTCACTGGGCACAATGGGCACCTTTGGCACTTCATGCTCAGCCAGGCCAATGAAGATATCTGTGCCTCTTTGACCAGGTGCTATGAGTATGGCACCCAGTATTTATATTCACACAAGAAAATAAAATTAAACCATCCGGCAACATGGGTAACTTCCAATACATGGGCCAGAGGTTTCTGCTCCCATAGCCCCTATGTTAAAGAGACACTCTAGAATACAAATATGAATTTCTAATGTAAGAAGTAATTCATTACTATTTAAATTTATCCCTCACCATAATAAAATAAAGAAGATTTACTTACATTTAGCACAATGTCACACAAATCTGCCTCTCTGCCCCTGGCTGTGATCATCAGTGATGATATCAGCCAAACCAGTACTCCCCCATAGGGATGCCTTGGGGCCTTTGCAAAGACCCCAACAGTGACAATGTCACTTTAATATACATGGCTTTTTACTAATTAGCAATGTTATCCTTACCTTGACACCTGGATGCTTGCAAACTACGTTTCTTATGATGCAAAGCATACTCTGAGTAAAATGTAGTTCTCTGACATCTTGAGAACCCATCACTGACCCGACAGAGTATGTAGGCTGTGGGGTGGCTGATTGATATTATTACACAGTATAAGGGATCAATATTAGTTTAACAGAGTCTGTTACTCCCCGACTGATGCAGCTACTGTTTGTTTTACTCATTTTGCTGGCCAGATCACATGCAAACATTTATTAATATTTGTCATGCAGTACATTGGTAATCACACCAATTAGTATAAAATGTATATATCAGCCTCATCATGCAGTAAACACTATATTCAATTTGATAATCACTGTGACTTTAGAGTCCCCAGGAGTGAGGTATGTATTAATTCTATATATATATATATATATATATAGCATATATAATATATGCAATTTCTAACCATTTATTACAATTCATTTTCACAATTCACACTCTAACATCAGCACAATGAGGTCATGTTTATAAATCCCATACTGTACTATGAGTGACACAGTCACACATTGCAATAGAAGTAATGTACAGTTGACTGACATTTTTTTGCATAGGACCCCCAGAGGTAACAGCAACTGTAATTCAGTTTCTCTCCCATTACTGACATGTTAGGACAGTGTGATTCTCTCCCTCTCTGCTCCTCTCCTAGCAAATGTGTAAGTGTAGAAGGGCTGAATTTCTGAGTGGAATACTCATCATTCGTGGGTAAACCATGTTGTATGATTAAAGCAAGTGGGGGATAGAGGCTATAGTGGGAAATAGGGGATATAATGGGGAGTTAGTGGATATAGTGGGAGGATTAGTGGCTGCAGTGGGGGTTTAGAAGATGTAGTAAGGGGATAAAGGGCTGTAGCAGGGGTTAGAGGTAGTAGTGGGAAGATAGGGGCTGTAGGGAGGGAAAGGTGCTGTAGTGGTGTATAAAGGCAGTAGTTTGGGTTAGAGGTTGCAGAGGGATGTAGGAGCTGAAGAGGGGGTTAGAAGATATAGTGTGGAGATAAGGCACTGTGAAGGGTGTTGGGAGCAGTAGTGAGGATTAAGGGCAGTGGTGGGAGCTAAGGGCAGTATTGGGTGTTTGGTTATTGGCAGTATTGGGGGTTTATAATTAGTAGTGGGGGTTAAAGGCAGTAGTAGGGGGTTATGTGGTGTAGTGGGGCAGGTATGAGGCTTTAATAAAAAATAAATTAAGCGCAGTTTCTTCTTCCTCCCCTTAAGATTACAATGGGCCAGGGAGGATAGAATCATTATCCTTTGTGGTCCGGTTGTAAATGCAGCTTGATCTGCACCCCAAGTGGGTGCAGACAGCTCCTTCCGCCATGATAACCATATATAAGTTTTGCCATGATAACCAGTGGCAATGCTCTAATACAGTAGAAGGGGCAGAGATTTTGGCCTGGTAGTACAGAGCAAGTTATACCTCCTCCATCTCAGATCAGGGTCAAGCAGGGGACTGCAGCAGCTATGCTTGATTTCTCAAGCGGTCGGCTGCCAACTTGTTCAGCAACCAGCATCCCTACTGTATTTGGGGGTGCTTAGGCACCCCAAGCACACCCCATGCGCACGCCTATGACTACTTTTGAACAGAAAACTTAGAAACACCTGTTTTGAACTTTGACCTAACTAGCTCATGCCAGTCTTTGCCTTCAACTTATACATACTGCACAGACAACTCAAAAGAGACACAAAAATATTCTAATATTTTTATTATTTTTATAAAATTATTATATTATATTGTAAAATTATTGTATTATAATATTCATTATCTGGAGAGCATTTCTTTCTATAAAAAGGTGAGGACTGAAATGTTGACTCTAATGCATTTATTTATTTTTTTTAATTTTTTTTTACATTCTACTTTTTTCCTTTGAATATATGATTTCTCTTTTTTATTTTGTATTTTTAAGTGGCTATTTTGCAACATACTATCTATGTGAGTGCCACATCTGATTTGTTCTTTTGATGTACAAATGCTGTCTTCACTCTGAATTCAGATTTGTCGTGAATTAACAACCAGCTGGCAAAACATAGGAAAATATATACTAGAGTTTGCTGACCTAAATTTTGCAATATGATTTTCAACTAGTCGTAGGTGAAAGCATCAGACAGAAATGTAAGAGAAACTTAATAATTCATAATTTACAATTAACCCTGACATCCACTAATCATTGTAGTGCTGGGAATTCATCAAGGAATTGCAAATATAAGGGCCAAAATAGTTGACTTGGAAACATGGGTGACTTGATGACATTCCACAAACTCTTACAGGGTTATTCACAAAAGTGAGAATTCAAAGTGGATTTCATATTTAAGGCTAGACTAGCTGAACCGAGAGCATATCTGACTTCCAGTTTGGCTACTTTGACCTTAAATTTGAAATTCACATTGAATTCTCACTTTGGTAAATAACCCTATAATTTGTAAAATGTAGGTAAAATAGTTTTGTATTGGAAGATTTTGTTTTTACATCACAGATATGTTGACCTACATTTTCTAATCTTTGCTTTCAATTAATCATCTTTCCTTAGAGGAACACTCTGGGCACCTTAGCTCCATCTCAGAAAAGTTGTTATGGTGTCAGTCTTGGGGTAAACCTGTTTACTAGGTGTGTACTTTTCTCGCACAGCTTTGTAAAATCTCTCAGCCTCACCCAGTCTGAGAATTCATTATTGAAGCCCTGGACCATTGTCAGACGCCAGGTGCATGATCAATTGGGTACCGTCTTTGCAACTTTGGGGTTAAACTGTTCATAAAAAGGACGGTGCTCAGGACCTCTTAACACCATAACAACTTTATTAAAATTAAGTTGTTATGTGCCTGGAGGTTTTTTTTAACATATGTTTATATCTATATTAGAGTTGTAGCTTTTGGCAGGAAATTATGGAGGAGTATGGGGCAGGCAGTAAAGTATGGAATAGCTCTAAATCAGATGACATCCATTCCCTTCAACCTAATTTCATATCTCTCTCCAGATCTCTTCCGTTAACATCTATATTCATCTCATCTGGTTATTCTCATTCCATCCTCTTCCTTTTTTTTCCCAGACTCAATTTGCCTCAAATTGCTTCATCTCTTTATTCCGTCTACTTCTTAATTATACCTCCTCTCGCCTACCACAGGCCAACTCTACTTCAAAGAATTGTTTTTAAAATTGTTGACTTAAAACGTTTCATTAAGGCATTGGGTACATAGCTGTAGCACACACATCACATGGACACTGGCTGATACTGATGGGATTCACCATATATTGAATCCTAAGCCGTTCTTATGCCTATCTCTAATTGTAAGTCTCTACTAACAGCTGTCTTATAATAATGTTTTGGTCCTAGTAATTCAGCAATGCCGTAATGTTTTAAATATGACAGTAAAGCTATAAATACACGCCTCTGCAACCCAAATCTTTATTTCTTTCCCCTTACTCATCCCATTTAATCACTCCTTATTCTATCTCCCTCCCTCGTCAATCAATCTCTTCCTTTTATTTACACGCTCATTCCATTCCTGTTCTCTGGGTCCCTGCACTCTTGCCTCTACCACGGTGTCACTGTCCTTTCCTGACTCTGTGAGTGTAAGAAGTTCTTGTTATGGGAGTGTTGGCTATATGGTCATATCCTTGTGCCATCCACCATTAGACTCTTATCACACATGTAGGATGGGGCAGTGACCGGGCATCAATGGTACAAATACAGCATAGTACAGAAAAGTGATGATTACCACTGCCAGGATAGAGAACACATTCCGAGTAGCCTCCTGTTTCTTCAAAGTAGCATTGCAACTAGCTTTGATGTTGGTAACACAAGCAGTGCCATTTGAAACATTGTGTTTTTTAAAACTTTATTCTACAGAATAACAATTATCACTATTCTTATTGCTCTATAGCAGGGGCGCACAAAAGGTAGATATCTAGACATTGTAGAACTACAATGATGCTATCCATGCCTTTAGAATGTTTTAGAAAGACAAAGTATCACGGAAGCTGTAGATCTACAACGTCTTGGGATCTACCTTTTAAGCACCCCTGCTCAATAGAATTTCATAAACTGGGAACTGCTGCACTTATAGAACTGTAACCTCTTAGACGTCTCACACTTCAAGCATGTTTACTACAGTCAAGATGATTTATGGAACTGTTTCACATTGGTCCATTTTTTCTACAGATGTAATTGTTTAGCAGCCATAAAATCAACACTGCCAGAGAGATTACTTTAAACGGATACCTCCTCCATAGAATTTGCTGTGTAAATGTTAGCTGTTGAAGAAGCCAATGGTTGGAATAGCTGAAATACTTGATTGCAGCATTACCATACATAGCCAAAATGGAAGCACTTTAGGTTTGGTGCCTTCATATTTATGGAGAGGAAGAGGTGACAGAGATTTAAGAGTGATAAAGAAACAGAGTTATTATAATGTTGTATATTCCAAGAGTAGGTTGGTCAGAACTGGTTTAAAATAAACCATTTTGTTTGGAAAAAGGGAGAACTTGGAACTTTTGGAGTAATCCAAAACAGGACAAAGTTATGAACACATATTAGATAGTAACAGGTGTAGAAAGTGGGCATATCATGACGCTCAGATGTCTGATGTAAATTACAACATTCACATACTATTTACAGTGAATATTGGTTAATTATTTTTTATAAAGTTCCAACATATTCTGCAGCAACGTACAACAGCGGTATTACAGACAAGACAGGCATTTTAGCCTAAAGCTTGCCATTCAGATTGCATTTTCTAAAATTCTGAGTTTAGCAAATAACCCTGCATATGTTTAAGCAAGTAAGAAAGGTTATATAAAAGTACATGTGGTTTACCTAACCACACGGTACTTGGGTTTAATTAAGGAGGATAACATAAAACTCAAGAACTGGGCCAAACATACCATCTTTTTAAAAATTTTTATTTGTTCTTATTTATACTTATTTGTTCTTTTATGCATTGCTTGCCGCATCAACAGAAATGCATTTTTGGGGTTTGTGGTTTAGAACAGTCACTCATTTCCTGCTGTCCCCATGGCTCACGGATGACCCATCATTCCACTGCTTATACTATGTCCTTTCTCACATGTTATTTGACCTCTCCAATTTTTATACAGCTGCTCTTTTTTTTGTTTTTTTATCGTAACAAGAATGTTACATGTAAACAGACCAGCTAAGTGTTTGTGTCACACGCTCCCCATTTCCTCTAGCAATTAACCCTTTATGTGGATTCAGAATTGTCTGGAGAAAATCTTTACTTTTCACTTTTTTTTTTGGTATCAATGCGTTGGTGAGTCTTATCTCTTATTTTACCAGCTCGTTCCTGCATCTTTGTAACCTTTATACCTTTATTTTATTGTGCCGCACGAATTCTAAACTCAGAGTGACATCCGTAATATCAACTAACTGTTAGTCACATTTTCAATATTTGATTAAGTTGAGAACAGGCACGCACCAAAATAAGGAAATGTTTTAATGGAGCAGAGCAAAGGATCGGCTCTAATTCAATATTAATTTAAATTATGGGAAATGAAGGCCAAAGCTGCAAAATAAGGGACAATAAAGCCAAGCCGGAGATTTAGCAGACTTAGAGAGTTATGGAAAAAATCTATATTAGACTAACCTGTGTTACGCCTTAGTTACCCACAACACAGTGTATACTGAATGTCGAAAAAGAAAATACATTCTTAAATCAATCAATACAACATGAGAAAATTAGAAGGGAACTTGAACTTCTGTTAACCGTAACCCTGGCCAGCATAGTTTGTTATTTGCCGCAGGGGTAGGCAACCTTTGGCACTCTAGATGTTGAATGACGCTGTAAAGGCATTATGGGAGTTGTAGTCCACAAACAACATCTGGAGTGCCAAATGTTATCTACCCCTGCCTTACAGAACGAGTACCGATTACCCAACATAAAATATTTAGGGGACAAACGTCCAAAGTTGAAATTATCCTCACTTCTGCAGGACTGGAGTTTGTTTTCTGCTTTTTAGTCTAAAATTGTGAGTCAGTTCAACTTGCAGTTTTAGTAATTAAAAATGAAGCCAAACTGCTTTTTTACTCGAAACGTTTATTAATTAGTAATTTTATTATATTGATGTACATTTAATCACTAAACAGTATGAAAAATATGTGGAAAATGTATCACAAAGTAACAAAGTTTGGAAATAATCTACCATTACTGCCATGCTACAGATTTCACTTTAGTCACTGGAATAAATAGACACAGATAGAAGAAGGACGTACTGGAGTATATGTTTTATTTATTTTTTGTTTGTAATTCTACAATCAACTTTGGCTGATTGCGGAACTCTGTGCACCCTGTGGGTATGTGCTGCTGCACAATTTGCTATAAATGCAAATCATCAGCTCAGCCAGCAAGTACAGATGTGTATATCATATCTGGGATTTGTGTCACTGACATAACAACAATACGATAGCAGGAGTTTATATATATAAATATCTAAATAATACTGCTTGCAAGTTAAATGTACTGTAGGTGTAAACAAATCACATAATAAACAGATACAAATCACATAGTAAACAGATACAATTTACTTACAAAACTAGCAATATTGATTTTGTATTTAGCTATAAAAGTGGTCCACTAACGCCTACATTTTTCTCCTAATTCTTGAAGAGCTCGAACTGTTCTTTGAGTTTGCCCAAGTTGAGGAGCTCAATGCAACAAAAGTAAGGTGATTGTCAATGAAGCAATTTGCACAGCACATGGCTAGGTCCCTGCTATCAGAACTAGCTGAATTTCACACCTACATATTGGTGATCTTTGTGGACCATGACCTGATAGAGAACTGTACTTCTTGATGATTTATTATAATAATAATAATCATTGAAGAGGTTCGGTGGAGCAGGGACTTGACCCGCGGCAAAGGCACCAAAATTGCCTTGGCTTCATTGGAGAGCCCTATACCATTTTACTTCTCTCTAATTGTTTTGTGTTTTTTTCAGAATGCAAAGACACGGTGTTTTTGGCATTCCTTGCAATCCAAAACATTTTAATACGTCAGATGGATGAGACGGCGCTGTATGTGGCGTTATATCTTATTTAGATTGAAATTGAGTGGTAAAGGGGGCTTTTGCCACTAAGAAGGCTTTGTTCTTGTGTTTCTCAGACTGAACACCAACAAATTCCACCAGTTTATGGCCCAAAATGTAATCAGGAGATAGCAAAATTAGACTTTTTGGGTTGTATCCTTTAATAAATATTGTATTTATTACAACAATACATTGCCTTACATATTGAAGTGCACTGCTGTTTTTCTCACAAAGGGTTAAAATACATGTAGCCAAATTATTACATGCTAGGTTTTCCAGTTTTATTTGAACCATAGACACAAAGCACTTGGACAATAATGTAAACACACACACACACACACATTAATTTATGGTCTCATAGTCAGCATGTTCAGCATTGCTATATAAGGTATATCTAGAACTCGGGGGAATTAAATGGCACACAAGCTGGGTTATTCACTAAAGTGAGAATTCAAAGTGAATTTTAAATTTACAGAATTATTCACTAAAATTAGAATTTAAGGTGAACTTAAAATGGAAGTGAATTTCAAATTGAATTCTCCTTTTGGTAAAAAACCCTGAAGGTATTACAGCCTTGTTCACAAGAACTGACATTAAAGAGGGAAGGAAATCGGGAGCAAATATGTTTATAGAAAGGTTTACTTATCTGCTTGTGCATTATATATATAATTGTAATATTTCTAGTAAAAGTCTGGTAAATTAAGATTACAGGAGAAAGGAAAGTTAGGGAGAAAGAACCAGAATCTTTTTTTTAAGCACTGGAACTACATCCCTAACACCGTTTGACAGGTGAAATATACATGACAACATTCCAGTTCAACTTAGTGTATTCACAAATGTTTGCAATTTTCAAGCCTGATATGGAAATATGAATACACTGTTTATCGAGCCAACATTCCACATTCTTCTACAACAGAGTTACGTTTATTGCTATGACAAACCAAAAATGCTGCGTGTCTTTCTTGTTAAATCCCACATTGTAAGATTATTTTGTATAAATATACTGATATAAGATCTATCTGTAGCAATAGAAGCTATATCTTTGTAATATTCCCAAACTGCCTTGGGGTTTCAATACTATAATCTATCTTAGAATCAGCCACTGAAAAACAGCACATGCCCCCAGCAGTCTGGCTTACTGCCGGAGGAGGATTTGGACTGTTTGAAGTCCCACGAATCTGCCTCTGACCATAAAAGGAAGAGACATTTTTCTTCAGTCTGGATCATGGAAAAAGAATAAGCTATTTTTAGGTAGAGGTCTGGCTGCCTGTGAGAGAGGCTGCACTGTATGATAGTGATCTATATACTGTTCTAGTGTTCTGACACATTAACAGATACATACTATAGATACAATGAAACACAGCCATCTACGCACCTCCCACCCAAATGCTTTGGATATGACAAAAGTGAATTTAAAAAAAATTAAATTGAGTTTACGTGGCTGATAAGAAAGGAGTTTAGACATTTTCGGTCATTTTCAGATAAATATACATATATGCAGCATTATATATATATATATATATATATATATATATATATATAATATATATATATATATATATATATATATATATGTATGCAAGAAACCATAGAAATGTTGCAAAAATAAAAAAAAGACACAATGGGACTATATAGTCTGTCCGTTACTGATATTTTATATTTGATTATTACGCTTTTTTAAATTTTTGCCGATCCCAAGCACCATCATTTTGCCAAATAAGGATGCACGTTAGTCCAAGATATTCCTGTGTGTATGTATATGCCTTACTGGTTTGTTTAACCCCTTAAGCACACATGACATGTGTGACATGTCATGATTCCCTTTTATTCCAGAAGTTTGGTCCTTAAGGGGTTAAATGATGTCAGTCATTCCCAATGTGCATCACATTAATCTGATTTTTTTGCAGTCACTAGAGGCGTTAGGTAAAATTACATTTTGTGTTTAATACATAGATATTTTAAATATCTTTAAGCTACTTAATGTTCTTGGAATACATATTTCAATAGTACCTAATTTCTCCACGTTACTTATCTGCCAAACCCATAACTTTTATATCTCATTTAACCTCATCTTGTTTTAAAAGTTTGTTCCTAGTTTGCTAAATGCTCTCAAGTCTCCAGAGTCTACCCAATGTCTTCAATCCCTAGTTGACGGGGATTTACAACTCCTGAGCCCACCTTTTGGCCCAAAGGCTCAACCACCTAAAACTAAAATCATGGCAACATTTTGGCTTGCTATGCTTGATTAAAGCACAAGTCAAAATGATACTTTGATTTCACGTTGATGCTTCAATAAAAGTCTACATGAAGTCTAAGGTGGTTGAGCAGAATATATCTGTTTTAAAGGTTGTGATAAAACCAGCGACATTGTAGAGGATGCAGCGGTCCTGTGCTCTCAGACATACATGATTATTCACTAAAGTGAGAATTGCCATAAATTCAAAGTGAAATTAAAATTTTAGGCTAAAATAGCTGAGTTGGAGGCATTCCTGACTTAGAGAATTTTTCCAAGTCGTCTATTTTTGTCTTAAATTTGAAATTCACTTTGAATTGACTTACAATTCCGACCAGTTCTCCTTTTAGCAAATAACCATGTTATTGTTCTGGGGTTTATAAATGTGTGAGATTCACAAGTAAGTGTGGACCTTATTTATACAATAATACATACTATATGCCTAATTCAGCGTTCTGTGTACTTTCTTTTCAGATATATTTTGTTTAAATGTGATTGCTGCTGAATGTGTATTATAATATTATAATATATATATATATTTTTTTTTATTTTTTTTTTAAATTTCTTTTATTTATCAAATTTTATCAAAGTACATATTTTCTCTTTTAGAAAATGTAATACATATAAAACATTAACATATTAGCCATTCTATTACATATACATGAACATTAACTACTACATTCAAATACATACACTTTTCACACATAGCTTAACATTGCATATATTTTTCTATATAAGCTTCTGATTAGAATATACCTTTATTGCTTATCTTTAACTTATTTGCCCCTTATATCTTCCCGTTTTATATTTATAGAGGCTTTATACTGAGACATGTTTCGGATATTTCTCTTTTTTGACGAACCTTAATCTCCCGTGTATCACTTAATATATTCTATCTGATTGCCACATCTCCAGCAACAATCCTGTCGGTCTTTGTACATATTATTATAATAATGGTAATTCAGATTTGGGATATATATACTGTGTTGCGGACTCCATAACTTTCATAATCTATATGTTGGCGCTTTATAAATGCCAGTAATAAATAAATAAATAATCTATTAATTATTTTGTGTGTGAATTTTATCTTTACACACTTGAAGACTAGCGTTTCCTTGTGTAGAATGCAGTCCTTAGATGAGGTCAGAAGTGGTTTTAAATTTGCAGGGATTCTCGACCGCTAAATCATTGAAATGTAATGTATTTCAAAGTGTTCTTAAAAGTGACAGTTAAATTCCACCATTATTTTGATCGCATTTATTAAAATGATATAAATAGTGATTGTTTTCTACATAGTACATGCGAACAGTTTTCACAGAAATTTCCATTTCGGAAGACTGCCAAATTGATAGCGACAGAAATTTTTTGCCACTTTTCTTGAAATAAATGGTGGAAAAATTCATAAATCTGCGTTGGTGAAAAAATGGTGCTTATTCAAAAATGACATATAAGAAAATTGTCGGTGACACTTTGGGAAATCTCCATCAAGATAATTGAAACTCATTTTTTTTACATACATGTCTAGCCCCCACCCCAACCTCCCAAAAAAAAGAACTGCCCTTTACATGTCTGGTTGATCTGTAACATGATGTAGATTACTTGCAATGCATTAGGGGTAACAGAGTATAGGATACAGTGATAGAACGGTTCACAATGAAGAACAGCTCTGACATCTCTGACATCATCACTGGGGCCTGGTCGGGCACCTAAAGCGCCACAGCGCTGACCGGGCCCAAGGAAATCCATTGCCATCAGGTGGCCCCAAGAGCATGGGACACCCGATCGGCTCCTTCAATGCGCCCCTGGCGTTTTTTCCATGCGGTCGGTGCCGTACCAAAATGCTGGCGGGCCACCTGGAGTGACAGGCCGGTCGCAGCTGCAACCTCTGCGACCGAGGTAGTTCCACCAGTGCTAAAAACGTATAGAACACGACCCAGATGTTGTCTTTTTTTTCCAGTCACTTTTTTTCTCCAGAACTCCTTTTTTCATAAAAATGAATAAGAAAAAAACAACAACATGAGAACCCTTTATTTCTAATACATCCCCTTTCATCCAATATGAAAGCACTGTCATGGGGGTTAAACCTCCAGGAAAACACTCATCAACTCAGGAGACAAGACTTGGAGGACATCCAAGTCATGAAGGGAACCTCAAATGTAGTCAACAGCAGCAAATGTCTGATGTGATTGCTCTGCTAAATTCCATTCATACTATGAAAGCGTAATTGCCCCTGTTTAAGTTTCACAATGATGGTAATGTATACAGAGCTGCGCTAATGACTGAAAAATAGCTAACAGGCCAAACACAATGATTTTCATTCCCTTAAGCAAACCTGATTTTTATAATTTTAAGAGGCCCAGATTATCCCTGCAAGAAGAATGCTTTCACCATTTGGAATTCGGTCAGTTTCTGGAAATTTCGCAATGTTTGTCCATCTTAGGACAGAACCTGCATAGTACATTTGGATTTAATTCCTTGAAGCAAATAACACAAGGAATAGAAAACCTTAAACATACAGATTTCAATCCAACCCCAACCATTCACACAGATATACACACACTTAAAGGGACAGACAAACTTATAGGACAGTCTAAGCACTAAAAACATGTAATGTTACTGAAGTGATTTTAAGGCACAGATGCTGCCCCCCACAGCCTTGCAAATGAAAACAGTGTAGTTTCTGGGAAACAACATTGATTACATTTTACAATTTCCACTTTCCTAGTGGTTGTCGTTAAGTAGGCGTAGAAATAGCAACATGTAAAACTTTGGATTCAGACACAAATATCTACATCAATGCATCTCAATTCAGTCCTTAGCGAAACATTAGATTGGTGGAGCATAGCGTGTACAAGTAATAACGGAGTGGTTTTTGTATTGTATATATTTTTTTTACAAATAGGAAGGCTTGGCCTGGAGTTGTGGGAGGGGCATGGTCCCCTATTTAAGCCCTCTACTCACCTCCACCTGTCCCGTTTCATTTCCTTACCGTCACTTGACCCCACCCTCCTCTCCCTTTTAATACTTTTCTTTACTCATTACTGGGTGGGCCCTCTTTATTTACAGGCCTACTGCTACGTCGGTTCCGGCACACCTCAACCGACTTGCCGTCTTCGTACACCTTTGCTATACCTTCATACTCTCCTTACACTCTTGCCTCGGCTTTTATGCCCCTACCACAAATGTAAATCTGCGTCTGTGTTATTGTTTTATTTTTGCATTTCAGGGCTTACAAAATACAGACAGAGAGTGTGACAGGACATACTCACAGACACATGTACAGACAGAAAAACAGAAGGAATTACTGATGGATGACCATATAATCAGATAAATGTGGAACATTTTGGAAAGTTGGTCATTCACATTGAGAAACAGACACGTTGTGCCTTTGTGAGGCTAATAATGTAGAAATCAGAAAGTACATGTATATCGTTTCTTTAAAACAATACCACCCAGCCTGTCTGTCAGTGTATATTGCCACAAGGTTAGTTTAGAATATAAAATCATGGATTACTATATTACAATGGTTTAAGTATGGAAGCACTCAGCAGACCTCTAACAGATGTGACACCAGATGTAATATTTCAAAGAAGATCTTCCGTTAGTGTAGTAAACAAGCTGTCACATCTGAAAGATTCTAGTTCCATTGTTTGTCCTGAACGTACAACAAGAATAATATCTGTATTATTCTATAAATAATATTACAAAATTACTATATTCCATGATCTGCCTTTAATATCAAACACTGTAATGCATGGGTGGAGACATAATCTGTGCAATTATTTACTATAATGAGCAACCCATTGTACCTGGATTATCTCTGTGCGAAGGTGGGGTCCTGATCTTGGCCAAGGTTAGTGAGAGTCTACCTCCCAAATAAAAACCTTTATATCACCTGGTTAGACCAATGTAACATCCAAGTCATGAAGCACGTAAGACAAAGTGTAGAACCAGGAAAATCCCAGTTAGACCATCTCACCGGTAAGTGTCTTTGGGCAAGACACCGAACAATATATATCCACTTACCTCAAATCCTCATACATTATGAGCTCATTTGAGCTTTCTTCATCTCTAAATATCACTTTCTATAATTACACGCTGTGGAATATGTTGGTGCTATTAAAATGCTAATAATAATAATTTTAATAGCAATAAAGGCAGACGACAACTGTAACTCCCAGGTCCCCTGGCTGTCCTAACAGTAACAGTAAGACCATGGCTGTCTTAACCCCTGCACTAAACTGCACTATACTATGCATCAGAGGTCCTCAAACTCCGGCCCCCCAGATGTTGCTGAACTACAACTCCCATGATTCTTTGTATTACATAAATAGCCAGAGAATCATGGGAGTTGTAGTTCAGCAACATCTGGGGGGCCAGAGTTTGAGGACCCCTGCTATACATTAAGCCCTACACTACTCTGTCTCTAAACATTAACCCACACTCTACATACTTGTGCCACTAAAAATTAACCCCTATACTAAACTGTCCCTAAACATTAACCCCTATATTACACTGTCCCTAAACATTAACCCTTACACAGCATCACACTGTTACTGAACAACAAGCCCTTCACTACACAACATAATTACCATTACATAACTACACAGTAACCCATTCACTACCTTAAACACTACACTAGCACTAACACCTACACTACTATAACTATTAAACCCTGCACTACCCTAGCCACAACCACTGACCCCTACGCTACCCAAACCCTAAGCCTTTATCAGGGAAAAATAATGCCTTTGATTTAATTGTTTATTGTAACGTCTCTAGAACCTCTGAATAGCATTACACTGCTAAGGCATAGTTCAATGTAATATATAGCCAGTGTATAATAACACAGAGCTGAAATACTTGTTTGTGTAATACTTTCTTCCATCTATTAAACATAGATCTGAATTATGATTTGCATATGAAATTAATTAGGAGACCTAAAAGATTGCCATTATGCTTCATTAATGGAGTCAACTCACTTAAAGAAAAGGGACACTATAGTCTCCAGAACAACTATAGCTTAATGTACTTGTTATGGTATCTATTGCATGTCTCTGATGGTATTTTAATGTAAACACTGCTATTTCATAGATAAGTCAGTGTTTACATAGCTGCATGGGACACCTCCAGTGGCAGTCATTTAGATGCTGTGCAGCACTGACATTCAGCGACGCCACGCTCTGCATGGAAATGCTGAACATTCCCCATAGAGATGCATTGATTTAACGAGACATGCTGACTGGCCAGCGCAGCATTTTGCCTCGTATGCGCAATAGGTTCCCAATGCTTTGAGAAAGCATTGGATTGGCTGATGATCTCAGCCAAGGAGGCGAATCAGGGTAGAGCCAGCGCCAGCTGACCTGTGCAGTGCTGGAATAAAACGACAGGAATACATATTTGTATTCCTGTCACTATAGTGTTCCTTTAAAGGGCTACTATAGGCACCCAGACCATTTCAGTTAATTGAAGTAGTCTGGTTGCTGTGACCCTTTGTAAACATTGCAGCTCTAAGTTTGCCCCCATGGGCTCTCTACAAGACAGCCACTAGAGGGCTTCCGGGATCCAAACGGACTTTTGGTATGTTATCTTGAATAACATTGAATAATGCTTTCCTATGGGGATGTCTTATGCGCGCGCGCCCATTGCCACGCATGCACATTAGATCTCCCCCGGACTGATGGTGGAGGAGGAGCGTGGGCGGATCCTGATCCAGCACCGAGTGACATTGGTGATGGATTCAGGTTAGTGGCTGAAGGGGTTTTATAGATTTTCTATTGCTTACCTGCCTCTATACTTTACTTACCTACTAGAAATATTATGTTGAGGGTTTTTTCTGTTGCTTTATTAACATTGGACTGTTTAGACCCAGATGACAACTTGTAATGTATATTTTTCCACCCACCATCATTTTGGCTTGATCTTATATGAGGACTGACTCTGGTGCTAGTAAAGTGCTTAGAATGCAGATAAACAGAAACTTAATTAGACTTTGCTAAAGGCCAGCCTAACAAAGAAACCAAGATAATATTGTGTTAAAGTTAATACAGTAAAGTAATTATCACACTGACGGGAGCTATTAAAAACATCTAAAAATTATTAATGAACTGGATTAAGCAATTTGCTACTCTAAAAATGTAGCCTAGATAACGAACTATTAGATAAGAAATATTAGTCCTCCGAAGCTGCAGGCTATTAAAATAATATATTTTTGTTTCTACATAACACCATAGCAACTTGCCTAAACCTCTATTAAACCCAAGCTCCTGTTAGCTTTGCAGGTGCTTGGGCTGCAGGGAGTTTACAGATGTGGTAAAAAAACTTCCCCTGAGGACCTCAAGGATCAAGAGCAATGATATGACTTGGAGCAGAGTTCTTCAAGCTGAGGTTCAGGTCCCACCAACAGACCAAGCTATGACGATATTCTTATGCACATTGTCTTATAATGAACAAGTCTTTCAATAAAAATAGGTGTCACTGACCAAATTTGCTATAGTAAAGCACAAATATGATGATGGGTCTGCTGATGAATCTTGAGTACAGCTTGAAGAACATGTCCTAGACCAGTGGTTCTCAAACCTGACCACATGGCCCACGAACAGTCCAGGTTTTGTCAGTATCTGCATTGGAATAAAAAAGAATTGTGTTTTCTGTAAACAGATGCATTTATAATTAATTCATTACTAACAATATTGCTTCCTGGTAATCTAACAAAACTCTTATTTTTCTTGCAGGTAACATCACAAGAAGTTGCCAGTGCCTAAAGTATCCATTGATTTTTGTTTTGGCAAGATCTTCAAAGAAGCAGAGGACTTAGACCAAATTGTTTTAATGCATTGTAGAAATCATGTAACTTATAGGAAGGCAGGTGAGAGAGGAGGATTGTGCTCGGAAACACTTTTAACTTTTATTTATTCAGTTATTTTTAAACATTTGAAAGATTCCCTAATGTTTTGTCCTAACCTCCTATTAGCAGCTGGCACGAAAAGGGGAGAGAGGAAATTGTTTGCACATTTGTATACAAGTGTCTGTCTGGAGAAGCAGCCACATTAACTCACAAATAACAACCTTGCCAAAAAATTCAGCTGTGCAGGAATTATGCATTGCTAAACTTTCATATTTATCTAGAACAGTTTGGGATTTGAAGAATTAACACCACAACCTTTAGCATTCGTTAGTATTCTAGAATAAAGATCTTAGATTATATTATATTAACCTGCATGGATAGTTAATTCGATGTTCGTGCCCCAAAAATATTTTTGTTGATTCTCGATTTTTGTTTTATTTATTTTTTTAATGTATACTGAACTGTATTGGATCCTGCATGGTGCAAAAATGAAGCTAATTACCAACGTACTGTAATTTTTGTTGATGATGTTCTTGGTGAGGTCCTGAGCGTCCATACAAGGCATCCTGTTGACCAGTGTCTCCCAGCCCAAGGTGCAGTGCTGCATCTCTGGTCAGTTGTGAGTCTGAGATGAAGCACTGTAGCTCGGGAAGGCGGAATTATGCGGCAGTTTAGAAGAAAGTGCAAGAAAAATTTTACTCAATGGAATCAACCATCTAATGGATTTCAACAAGGAGAAACTTTCATCTTTATTGAAATGTGCATGTGGGAAATGGCCCTGATGTTTTTTGGATGTTTGTCATATGTAGACAATGTTTGGTGATGTAGACAAAGTAAGTTTCCCAAAAACTGTAAAATAATGTTAATATTGAATTCTACAGCTATGATCTGAATTATCCTGCTACTACTATGATTGTATGACACGGTACTTAAAGAAACACTCTGGGCACCACCATAACTTCAACAAAATTAAGTTGTTATGGTGCCAGGAGGTCCATTCTTTATCCATAGTGGTTAAACTGTTCACTTATTTTTTATAAATGGGGACCTGGTGATTGGCTTAGAGAGTCAACTCACTGCTCTAAGTCAATCAACTGTGCCAATTTCCTGCGCCAGTCACTGCTTCCTGGATCTGAATTTGATAAACTGAACATCATGGCAGACAGGCAGGACCAGCACTGTTAGGACAACTGTGGAATTAAACGGTTTAAACCCTATGGGTAAGGACACCATGATAACTTTATTTTGACTAAATTTTTTTATGTGTCTGGAGTGTTCCTTTAATACTCAGCGTAGTGCATGTAATAAAACCTTTGTAATTTGCACAAAAATTTTAGATGGCTGGATTACTCTTATACAGAGGAGAAAACCTATAAAATAAATCTGTATGCATGCTAGCATTTATGAAGTTGAACTAGTACATTATTTCCTTAAATGACCCCTTAATGAAGAGCCTGGCCACCCGTTATCATGCTACTCATTGATTCCTTCTTTTCTACATGTTGATTTAATCCTTCCAAAATATTTCTAATGACATCCATCCATACTAAAAGTATAGTATTCATAGAAAATGGTGGTAGAATATTAGGGCGTTGCATCAAAAGTTTTCAAATATCTGGATATTATTCTATGAAATGATTGTTGACATATCTTTAAAAAATTCTAGCTGGGCAAGTTATTCTCTGGAAAGTGTGGCTAACACATGACTCTTAATACAATTTGTTAACTTGTCAGCCTATGGAGTCCAAATATCAGTGACTTAAATTATTTGCTTGAATGTGTAAAAGTATATCAGCAGTAAAAAAAAAACAGCTTCAAATCTAGATGTTGGAAATAGCTAAAACATTTCAAGTACCGTATTTCGCCACATAATGGTCGCCACCGCAAAAACCCTGGTTTTTAAGTAAAAAAATTGGCTCAAATTCAAATTATCACGTAATAGTCACATAGTTGACCATTGCTGTTTTTGTTGTGAGACATTCTTATTCTTGAAAACTAATGGCGAATATCCTACTGAGCTTATACAGAAGAGAGGGTTTATTACCTATCAGTTTATCTTATTTTAGTGCATTTTATCTATGTAACGCATTATAAAATGACAGGAGGACAGGGATCAGGATTAGAGCTTACGTAATGCATTAGAAAATATGCTATGTTTTGTTATCAATAACTATAATGTTATCAGCAACCGTTAATAACAAATCTTTGCATATATTATATTGCAAAAAATAAAGCTTCACATAATGGTCGCACCCCCATTTTAAGGAAAGGAATTAGTCATAAAATATGCGACCATTATGCATTGAAATACGGTATTCTGCAGTGCTTACTTTGATTGGCGTCTTTGAAAGAACGTTAAGACAGAAGAAAGATCTGATCAATAAGCCTTACCATGTTTCTTTGATGTGTTTGTTTGTCATGTTGCACTTGTTTTTGAGAAAATATACACTTTTTTAGACTCTGGGTAGTTGCCCTTCAATAACATTTGCATTGCGTACATAGTTTAGTTAAAAAATAAGTAGACAATAACAGCTTTATGAGTGAGTTGCACCTATAATTCCACCCGATTAATTGAGATCATATCAAGGTGTTCATGTCAGGTGATACATTTTACATTGACATTTGACGTGGTTGAAAAATTGCTTGAAGTCGAAAATTTGCAGAAGGGTCTGATTGGCTGTTGTGGCTGGTCACTTTGGATTGTTGAGTGAAACCCATTTGACCTAGTCTTCGAGGTCCAGTTTTCCCAGGAATCCCTTGGGTGTTGTGGTGGGGATTCCTGGAAATACTGTTCTTGTGGTCTAGGTTTTGCATCTGAGAACATCTCTTGCTTCCATGAAAGTAATAACAGGTGAGTCAAAATAAATGTTGTATTTATTGATGTCAAGTACTTTTATTGAACATTTTAAGTGCCAGGTTAGGAGATGCCAAAAATAAGTAAACAAAAAGCATTTTTTCACATTTTGGTCTTGTGCAACAAACTTTTACCTCTGATGAAAATCTTTTATTATAGGGTTGAAACTTCAGACATCTTTGCTAAAACTTTTATTTATTTTGTATTTACTTTGTCTACTTTGCAGTACCTTTGAGTTAAAAGTGCAGTCTAAGCACCACAAGAACATTGTATCTAGATAAATAACCACCCTATGCAGCGCCCACTCACTCTACCAAGAGTAGGCTGTAGTGTCAGCAGTTAGTGAAGATCACTGCTGTTTTAAGACAATCCACTCAAACAATCAAATCAAACAGCCCGACACATGTAGATCCAGGCTGCCAGTGTCAATTTCATGCCGAATGTACGTGTAGTGTGAGATGCAGTGTCAATATTATTCCCATTTTAGTAGGCATGACAATTTGTACTGTATAATTTAATAATCTGTAATACTATTTGATAGTTTTTTTCTTTATAAAAACATGTAGGTAATATACATTTTAAATAAAGTGAATGAAATAATCCTTGGTTATGTGTTTTGTGTCAAAATTTATGGAGATTACAAGTCACCCACCACATTGAGGTTGTAAATTGCAGGTGAGATATGGAATACTGAAATAAAACAAAATGGTGGGGCACTTACATAAAAGTCTCATTGCTATATATATATATATATATATATATATATATATATATATATATATAGTGTAGATTGGATAATTTAACTGTTGTGTATTTTTTTTTTATCTAACAATTCATATTTTAAAAAAGAGATTTTTTTTAAATGCAGTCACAGAAGTTTTCCATGTGTTAATACGTACATCTTTGAAGAAAGTAGATTAAGGAATGAAATAAAGTTTAAGAAATATTTTGTTATGACAAAATACTATCTCCAAATCTACAGCACTTTCCCAAAATCAGTTGCATTTGCCAGCAGACGATAATGTGGGTTAAAAGTCGTTGGGGCCACATATTTTTACCATAAAACCTAGGACAAAGGATAACTTGTATCTCGCTCTACACCAAAAGCAAGTTTCCTTACTTGAGTTCAACAAACGGTTTTCTAGCTTAAAGGAAACCGTCAAGCACCATAGCCACTCCAACTTGCTATAGTGGTGATGGTGCCAGAAGTGCCCTGGTGCTGACTCATTGTAATTAGCCAATCAGTTTTTACCAGGCCTGCTGGGTACTTCTCTCCACCTGTACTACTAATAATGTAGAGCTGGAAACTCATAAAAAGAAGATTCTGTTAGGCTCTCCTAAGCTAAGCCCTCCAGTGCAGGACTTAGCTCATTGGCTGAGAGCAATCATCTGATAATCCCAATGAGCTAGAAATGCAAATTCATTATTTTTTATTTTTTAAGTATTTAGTATCTTTTTGCATAGATTATTTTAATAAAGATTAAATGTTCGAATTTTGTATTTTCTAGCTGCTATTTTTTTTTTTTAAACGTATCTAGTAGGTGAGTGGCAGATTTCCACCCTTTTTTATTTTTCTTCACAGAGAAAATAGGTTTATAACGTTTTCTCAAGCCAAAAGTTATCAGAACATTGGGAATGTACAAAAGCTCAGTAACTTGACTTTGGTTAGTTCTCACTCAGGTCTCACATATGTTTTCGCTCACATGTACCATTGCAGACAGAACGTATACGATTTGCATACCAGACTGAACCCACCAATAAGGGCATCTCAGGGCAAAAATGCTGGCAAAGACGCTCCGCTGTATAAATATATTTCTATCAACTTTCTATATATATTTAAAGGGATAGAGCAAGTAAGCCAGTGGCCGTTGCCTACACCTCAATATTGACATTCATAAGCCTCCATTTGTATTTTACATGTAAATTGACTTCCTGGACCAATACACAAATGTACTCAGAAACAATGTATAAAGGGTTACAGCATTTTATCCATGATGTATAAAAATGTTACCACTATTTGAAGTTTCGGGGCCACACCGTTTTATCTTCTGATTTTTTACCCTTTATGCTTGAACGTAAAAATTTTAAAGTCAACTACTCAAAAAGAACATTTAGTTCATATCAGTCATTGTCATGACCATACCATACCATATTTCCTAAGTGTCCGTCGTTAGGAATGACAGTTCTTATTTTATGAATAAATACCTATGTGCCTTTCTTCTATTACATTGTTCCTAATTGAGGTTTAAATTACAGTGTATTATAGAGCCTCAGAGAATTAAAACTCTCAGCAATGTGTCTTAACAATATCTAGGTTTACCCATTTATGTGTCGGGAGGTATGTACTGCCTCTGCTAGGATGACGAGGATTCTTTGACACCACAGTGTTGACACACACAGCACCAAAGCACTGTCACAAAAATAGCATTCCCCCTTGTTTTAATTACCTTCCAATCGAAGCCCATGGGTGAGAGGGTAGAGGGTGGACAAAGGCATGTACACCTCCCGTCTTGTCTATTAAAGGAACACTATAATGGTAAAAAAAAAATGAATCTATGCATCTCTGGGAAAAGTTCAACCTATTCATACAGAGCACTGACCTATTTTCTCTGAAAAGGCAGTGTTTACATTTAAATGCCTGCAGGGACATACAATACTCTCCATAACAACTACACTAAGATTTTAGAGCCCCACCCACCTCCTATGGGTGGGGGAATCTGGGATAGGGGGGGGGAGGGTGGTAGTGGGATATCCACCCTCAGTTATTATGTTAACAGCCCACACCTATCACTTAGGGCTGGGGAGGGGGGATTTATTAGAGCTGGCCACAGGTGAGGGGCAGGGTGTGGTTAGTGACCAGTCCACCCCTCATTATATAATTTCTGCCCTCTAGTGGGACAGGACTTTTCTTGCAACAATAGCTGGTCAGAAACTAGTTTTTAGTTATGGTCGCTCACGTTTTAGTATACATGACCCTTCTATTGGCACCTCGAGTGAGGCCAAAAGGGAAGTTTTACACCTCCTTCATATTATCCACTTTTTTTTTTTACATTTTAATGTGGCTCCACCATGGGTTTTAAGAAATTATTTGATTGCAGCCAGCAAGCAAATAGTACTTAAAATGATTGTTTTGCTGCTTTGTAAATATTCTGGATGCTATTCTTTGTACAGGGTTCGGGTGCGACAAGCATTTAATTTAAACCAGAATTTTTTTGTTAATTTTTCAGTTGGAAAATTGAAATTGTAGTTGGAATTCAGCAATTTTTGTTGAATTTTATCCATCCCGTATTTAATAAGGAACCCTGTTTGTCTAGCCCCAGAGTTCATCCAGCACAGTTCAAGGATGTGTAGCTTGCTGATCATTTCCATTTTATAGCACATAACATTTAACATGTGTGTAAATATCGTCCTCTGCTGACCATTAAAAGAATGGCATGCGCAGTAGATACTCATAAATCCCTAGGCTTCATGAAAGCATATCTAGAATTATACACTGTAAATCGAGCCAGATTTTTACACATCATCTGGATTATATACATTTTTAACATAATTTACTTAGAAAGACTTGGTTTTACCAAAAATTCACAACATGGTGAATCCACATTGCTATTATGTTTACTATTGTATCCATGGCAACAGATTGCAGAAGAATGTATTTAAGGCAAATTGGAAGGACAGTTATATAATCCTGAAGATCACATTCATTTTACGTTAATATTATATTCCAAAATATATATTATATGTTTACAAAAACTTTATATCCATTTATATATTGAATTCCAAATACATATACGAGGGGGCAGTAACTGAAAAATGAAAAGGACTGGACACACGTCCCATCTCACCAAGATGCTTCCTCGGATTCTTCATCAGCATTGATGGCTGGTGAGGAAGTCTCTGATGAGATTAGAAATGCATCCAGACTTTCTCTTTTTCTATATGGGGCCCTTCTCAATTGTATTTAGAGATTAATATATACGTGCATATTGATTTTTTTATATGAAGAAATATATATATATTTTTTTAATTTAATGTCTAAACTGCCTTGGGCATGATGTATTTATTGAGTCCACACAGGAGAAGTGCTGGGAAGATCTACTAAACAGGGAATTAGGTATTTCCCCATAATGGTAGATTTTTGTGTTTTTATATTATTTTGTGGAATTTCATGGAAAGTACTCATTTTTTTAAAATGGGGAAGTGGCAAGATTTGTTTAAGTGTATTGAATCTACCAATCAATCCTGATCTGGCTATTGCTATCTGTAAGACCGAGAACTAAAAAAGAAAAGAGGTAATCAGAAAAATAAAATAAGCAACCCCACAATTACACATTTTTAAAAAGAAAAACAAATCTACAATTAATAAAAAAAATAGCATGATATTTAAAGGACCACTCTAGGCACCCAGATCACTTCAGCTTAATGAAGTGGTCTGGGTGCCAGGTCCAGCTAGAATTAACCCATTTTTTTATAAACGTTTTTTTATAAATTGGTTAATCCAGCCCTCAAATCCATTTGTCCATGTGTTTCAATTCCCGCCCTGTCTCTACCATGAGTCAGTCCCACCCCCAGTCCATTTCATGTGTTTCGTTTCCACCCTTCTCTGTTCCATGTGTCAATTCCCCCCCTCCCCACCTCGTCAGTCCCTTCTGTTCAGTGACTGGCAGGAGAGTAGCGCTGTGCTGTGTGCTCCCCTTCTGTGCACCAACCCTGAAGTAATGGCGGTCCGAGGTCACACGGGTCCTAGCTGTGGTTGGACCCTCTAGTAGTTATGCCACTGCTTTCAGGTAAGTTTACGTTTTGCTATCGAAATTTAAGGTGTCCCTATAGGTATACACTGATCAGACACAACATTAAAACAACCTGCCTAATATCATGTAGGTCCCCTCGTGCTAAAACAGCTCTGATGCATTGAGACATGGACTCCACAAGACCTTTGAATGTGTCCTGTGGCACCGAGACATTAGCAGCAGATCCTTTAAGTTCAGCAAGTTGCGAAGTGGAGCCTCCATGGATCGAATTTGTTGTTCCAGCAAATCCTACTAATGCTCATTTGGATGAAGATCTGGGGAGTTTGGGGGCCAAGGCAACACCTTGAAGCTATTTCAAATTTCTTAAACCATTATTGAAAAGTTTTTGCTGTGTTGCAGGGTGCATTATCTTCCTGAAAGAGGTCACTGACATCAGGGAACACCATTGCCATGAAGGGGTGTTTGTGGTCTGCAACAATCTCTAGGTAGAGAGTATGTATCAAAGTAACATCCATATGAATGCCAGGAACCAAGGTTTCACAGCAGAATATTGCTTCTCCAAAATATATATATGAGGAATGCTTTTTGTTCAAAGCTACATATAGGGAAGTCAAGATGAAATAAGAAAGTTTGAGGAAAAAGTTCTTGTATATATAAAGTTTTAAAGATATTTATAATATTATTTTTAGTTTTAGCTAAGCCATTGCATTCCCACCACATATGGTACAATGTTCCTACCATACTATTACATCTCCGGCAGAGATCTGAATAGTTATATTTAAACGTTTTGATTCTATGAGGAATGTGATACCATCGATGCATCATTTAAAAAAAAGTTTCATGGAGGTTAAGACTATGAGTGTTTTGTTTTTTTAACTTGTATAAAAGCCTTCCCCCAATCATCTATTGAGAATGACTTATTCATTTCTACTTCCCATTTATTTAATGATAGAGGCTTTTCTGTATCCTTGATAGATTTTAATAGTTGCGTAGCTCTAAAGATATGTTTGTTTTTAAAATGTTTATTAATGAGGTTTTCATATTCAGGGTGTTCCTTAACACTAAGGAAAACAATTAGATGCCTAATTCTAATATAATTATAGAACTCTTGTTCGGGAAGTCCGAGTTGAGTTCGCAATTCTGCAAAGGATTTGAGTTTCCTTAAAGGAGCTATTTGTGATAAATTATGGATATTACAGTGTCTCAATTTAGTTAAATCAATATCTTGTATATAAACCTGTAAACATCAATAGGTGTAGACAGGAGGAGTTGGTTCGAAATCCCTAATTTATTTCTAAATATGTTTAATGCTGTTATTATATCATTTATATTTGATGATAAAAAAAATTATAATAATTTGAATCAATCCAAGCTAAGTTGAATAAGGATATTCTAGAATTAGATCTTTCTTCCATTGTCTTCCATCCTGGATTTGGAAATATCTGCTTGTCCCATTTTAAAAAATGAGTAAATATTGTAATGTCATGCAATTCCATTATATCTGGGAAATTTATTCAACATTTTAAGACTCTTTTTTTGTGACAATCTTTATTAACATTTTGTATCATCATTTTCATTTTAACACAGTATATCAGTATGATAAAAGTATGGTATAATTGACAAAAGCGTTTAGGCCTCGAATAGCATAGTCACATTTCCATAACCGTGTGCTTATCACTCAATGTAATACCAAACATCTTTCCGCCTCAATGGCGTTTGTGGTCTTTGTTTGCTGTCTCGTGTCCAGTAAATGTGTTGCGTGCGTGGTAGTCTGTGTTTGTCTGCAGGTTTCAGTGGTAGCATTGGTTACGTTAATTCCTGCCTTTGCAGACATGGTGCATATCCCTAACAGGGGGTTGGGTCGTCATCACTTAATATCAGGTACGCATGTACGAACCTTCCCTATCAGTCTTTGTACCAGTGTTGTGTATCACGGCTGCAGTATTATCCAGGTTGAGGGAACGATCAACTGCGAAGAACGTAGAAAGGGGTTAAGGAGGGGGGAAGGTCGAGGAAAGGAGAGAAACACCTGGAGAGGAGAAAAGGTGAGAGGAGAGGGGGAGAAGGTAGAGAATAATCGAGGAGGGTTGTATGTTTGCGGCCACCTCCCTCTGCACCCCTCATCCAACCGCACCCCCCCCAATATACCGTCCGTCATTGGAAGATCTCTATTGGGCTTGCCCACCCATACAGGCCCCAGTGATGTATAAGAGCTAGGGGGCCAGGTTTGTACACACTACTCCGTGCGTCCCCATAGGGCTGCTGTCAAAGACTCCATGTTGTATATTTCATCGACTTTAGCTACCCATTGCTGGAGGGTGGGGACATCAGTCCATTTTCAATGTAATGGCATCAGGGACTTAGCCGCAGTTAGCAGAGGGAGGGTCAGTGATTGTTTGTATTGTTTCAATGACATTGTGGTGTGGTGCAGCAGCATGGTTAGAGGTTGGAATGCTAGGGTGGTGTGATTTCTTGTATTTTAGTATGTATCATCTTCCAGTAGGGGGCAATAGCGGGGCAGGACCACCATATGTGGAGGCCGGACGCCCCTTTCTGTCTGCACCGCCAGCATTCCTGTTAGTTATCTGCGTTCATTCGGTGCAGGACGTCTGGCGTCCGGTACCAGAATGTTAGCAGCTTGTAGCTTAATTCCTAGAACTTAGAGCTAATGGAGCATTTGTGATGGTTAAGATTTTATTCCACTCCTGTTCTGAGAGGGTGACTCCCGTTTCCCTTTCCCATCTACTTGTGTACCCGAGTGTTATTTCTCCTCTGTTGGACATAAGCAGTGTGTACATGGTAGAGATGCCCTTTGAGACTTGTTCCCTCCTGGCGCATAGCGTCTCAAACTGTGTCAGAGTTCTGTGTATCTGTCCTCGTCCAGTTAGGGACCCATAGTATTTTTTCACTTGGTGGTATCGGAACAGCTCTAATGGGGTCGCTGGTCTGTCATGTATCAACGCAGTGATGGGTTGGAGCTGTGTGGGTGTGCACCAATGTTGCAAATGCATCCAGTCTGCTTTCCGGAGTCCCACCAGGTCTCACGCGCTCAGACCCCTGCCAGATCTGGGTTGTTCGTGATTGGGGTAAGTGGGTTGGGTGACGTAATCAGCTGTCGTTGGAAGCGGAGCACACACCAGATGACCATTGTGGCATCTTTCATGGGGTTATTTGTGCGTAGAGAGCTCACTGTCGATTTACCCAGCCAAAGCTCAGATGGGATCTTACCTTCAGCTTGTTGGATCTCTAAGGACACCCATAGCAATATGTAAATAATAATCGAGACAGAGATGAGGGCTTCTTAAAGGAAACACACCATATCAAAGTCGACATTCATTCCTTCGGGCTGTATCGTTTTTAGAGTTTTTAGAGAAGCCCTCCCTCTGCCTCAATTTAAGTGGTCTGAAAACATGCTCCTTTTTGTGCCATCGTGTAACCAGGGTAAAAAAAAATGAGGAATATACAATATATCTAAAATAAAACCGATAAATAAGTAAAATAACAATAAAAATATATGAATTTTACAATAAAAAATACAAAGGTACCAAATATAAGAGATAAAAAGTATTTTTGGGTCATAAAGGTCTTCAAGTGTTCAATAGACGTCTATGGTATGACTTCAAAATTCAGCAGCATATGCAAAAGAAAATATAGGAAACCAATAGTGCAATATTGTAAGTCTATGGACTGTATATATAACACTGAGATAAAAATTGCCAACTCACGTCTATAGAGCTGTAACCAGCTCTAGGTAAAACAGCATACAGTGGTTATTGTTTTTAAACTTAAGAAAAACAGGTCTGACCATGTGATAGAGCCTATCTCTGAGGAGACGATGTTATTTAGAAAATGAACCTTGATGACAAACAGATCAATCCTGGAATATGAGTTATGAAAAAAAAGTAAAATCTTTGTTTCCAGGATTAAACATTCTCCAAATATCATACAGGAAATTTTTCATTAAAAGATGCTGACGGGATTTGGCAGTTTGTTTTTCAATTGTGGGTCCTTGGACATATTGGCCATATAACTATAGTTTAATGTCATGTACACAATTAAAATACCCTCCTAGAATCAGTAAACCCTGTGTTATTTGATCTATTCTATTAATAATTTTCCAAAGAAATCTAATTGGAGACTGATTAGGATTGTAAATGTTTACTAATGTGTAAATTATGTCGTTGATCTTACATATCAATATAATATATCTGCCATTTTCATCTGTCTCCTCAAAGATAGGCCCAAATTTGATCTTATTGGAAATTATTATTGGCACCCCCTTTTTTATTTATTTTTAAAATTGGATTGATATATCCAAGGAAAAAGCGAGAACTTCCAGAGTTTCTTTGCAGGCTCAATCCAGTGAGTTTCCTGGACTTATGCCACATCAATGTGTTTTTGGCATAAAGTGTGATACATTTGGCCTTTTTTTTTAGGGATATTGAGACCCTGAGCATTGACTGAAACTAAATTAAGTGTCATTTATACTTCTCCTTTCCTTCGTTTACCCATCCGATCATTAGTATATTCACGTTCCAGGACCCGGAAAGACAATAAAAAATAAAAATAAACTACATTTAACACATTCATTCTCCATACATACGTAAAGCAAATTTTTCAGTTGACCGGAAATATCATTCCTGATCAGACCTAATATCACCTTAGGTCACATTCATGGCGTGCTGGCGTACTGGAGTAAAAATTCTTCAGTTAACTATATGATAAATTCCATTACAATCGTTGAACTCTCTCCTCTCCCTGCCTTTATTGTTCCTCCTTACATCTCTCCCCTTCCTTGCTCCCTCTGCTGTCTATCCAACAGTAGAACAGTAGGCATACATGGCTACAAAAATGTTGAGATACGATACTACAAACTGCAAAGATCTACTGAGTTCAGAGTGCTCCTTCTTTAAATTCTGTCATTTTTTTGGACTGTCCCCACAACCATCAACACTATGAGGAATGCGCTCAGCCACTGTGGGTCCCCAAACACTGCCTGGGATATGGGATACTGTACTTTTTATAAATAAGGAAAAGAACTCAAACCTTTAAATGTGTTTTAAAATGCCCAACCAAGAGTTTTAATATTATATTACCAACATTTCAATTAAGGTAATTGTTGAATATAAAAAGGGTATAAATCGGATGATCATATAATAAGATGAATAGCCAAAGGAGAGCTGATAGCCCTGTGAAAAATATATAGTGGCGAAACCTGTTAGCTTTCATTAGCTGCGTCAAGCAAATTAAATATTTATTGAAGCATCATCATCCTCCTTCAATCCATGGAGATCCGGGGAACCCACCCAAACTATTCCTGGTCTGAGATGGTTTAAAATCCCAAGAAGAATTTAAGGGGTGGCATTTCACTTTATATGACCCAAAATAATCTTTCAGCAACGGTTGGTATACATGACAGTTGTGCCAGTGTTTGGTATATTTAGCATTACAAACATTTGTGCATTTACAGAGCACATTATAATGCATCACGCAACTGAGAGTGTAGAAGCATCTTAATTAGGCTATAACCATACAAGATGTAACTATTTATGACCTGTCAGTTGCACTGCTGAGAATGTCACAAAGTATCATGACTCGGCCTGGTTTCGGCTGTCTCTACTCTTGTCCAATGTATTTGTAACTTTGAATTCCTAGTCAATAAAAGGGCCATTACAGACCTGAGGCAGGAATGTTCAATTGTTTTTAAGGTTTGTTGTTTTTTACTGAGGCCTTTGCAGATGTTTTGATTATTTAAGCAATGAAAAATTATAACTACTGTTCATTTCCCAGAGTTTATGGAAGGAGCAGAATTTTCTATTATTTTTTTTGAAAATTCTTTATTTTTCACAAAAAGAAGTGCATATGTGTGACAATGTATAGGCTTACGCAGAAGCCACAGTACGTTTTCAGATGATTCAGGTATACAGAAGGGAAGAGTGATACGTTAAGACAAGTTGCATGCTTACTAACACCCAGGGGCGTACATAGAGCATTTGGCACCCGGGGCGGATCCTGTGCTTGGCACCCCCTTGCCCCCTCCCTGCCCCCCCCCCCAAAAAAAAACCTGTAAAAAATGTTAAAGGTTTTCTTTCTTTTTTTTTACAATTTGTAAACTTTGCAAAACTGCTGTCAGCCCCTCCTACAAAACCCTTGTCCTGCCCCGCCCCTCCTACAAAACCTCTGTCCTGCCCCTTCTACAAATCCTGTCCTGCCCCTTCTACAAAATCCCTGCAGCCCCACACACACATTTACAGGCAGACAGTCACACACTCAGTTACAGGCAGACTGTCACACACTCAGTTACATGCACACAGACACACATGCAGTCACAGACAGTCATATATACATTGACACACAAACATGACAGCAGCAGACAGTCACATGCACACAGTCACAGACAGTCACACACAGTTACAGGCAGACAGTTACACACAGACAGTCTCACACACACACACACACACACACACACACACACACAGACAGACACTCTTACTTACAGACAGTGGGATGGAGGAGGACTGGATTCCCTGAAGTCCTTCTCTGAAGCCTGTGGAGAAGCAGAGATTTCATCTTGCTGCACCTCCTAACAGCTGTGGGTAAGGGCCATATTAAGTCCCGCCTCCAGTGCCAGTTTTGCTCCACCCCACTTTTCCTCTGTGCGGCCAGTTTATCAGCTGTTTGCTTGTGTGAGCTATACTGGCCGCATGGTACCCAGTGGCGTACATACCAGGGTCGCGGGCCCGGCCGCCCCTGCGACCCGGTATGTAGCCATAGGGCCAGCCTCTTCCCCTGGGGGGCCCATGAGCTGACCACCCCAGGGCCCCCCGAGGCTGGCCCTGCTGTCACCGGGTGGCCGGTCGGGCAGGCAGGCGGGCGCGCGAGGGAGCACTCAGTGCTTCCTCTTCAGCTCCCTCGCGCACCGCACTGATACCGGAGCCGGAAGATGACATCATCTTCCGGCGCCGGCATCCCTACGCGGCGCGCAAGGGAGCTGAAGAGGAAGCACTGAGTGCTCCCTCGCGCGCCCGCCTGCCTGCCCGACCGGCCACCCGCACAGGAGCCCAGCAGCACCACTGGACCCCAGGGAATCCCCCCAGCACTCCAAAAGGTAAGGAGGCTGGGGGGATTACATTTAAAAAAAATACAAAAAAAAACGTGTTAGTGTTTGAGTGTGTGTGAGTGTTAGAGTGAATGGTAGTGTTAGAGTGAGTGTTAGTGTGAGTGTTAGAGTGAGTGTGAGTGTTAGAGTGAGTGTTAGTGTGTGTGTCTTACTGAGTTTGTTTGATGTCTGTTAGTGAGTGTGTGTTTGTCAATGAGAGTGTATGTTTTGTAAGTGAGTGTGTATGTATGTCTGTCGCTGAGTATGTCTCTGTCAGTAAATGTGTGTGTCTGTTAGCTAGTGTGTATGCGTGTGTTCGTGAGAGTGTGTGTGTGTGTGTGTCTATTAGCTAGTGTGTATGCGTCTGTTCATGAGAGTGTGTGTGTGTGTGTCTTCAGCACTTACCTTTCTCCAGCGCCGGACTCCCTTGGCACTGGGGATCCCTCTGCCTCTCAGCTCCGAATGAGACCGCGCACGCATTCAAACCGCCCATAGGAAAGCATTACTCAATGCTTTCCTATGGACGTTCAGTGTGCTCCTCTAGCGGCTGTCAGTGAGACAGCCACTAGAGGCTGGATTAACTCTCAGTGAAACATAGCAGTTTCTCTGAAACTGCTATGTTTTCAGCTGCAGGGTTAAAACTAGAGGGACCTGACACCCAGACAACTTCATTGAGCTGATGTGATCTGGGTGTCTGTAGTGGTCCTTGAAAGGACCACTATAGTGCCAGGAAAACATACTCGTTTTCCTGGCACTATAGTACCCTGAGGGTGCCCCCACCCTGAGGGACCCCCTCCCGCCCGGCTCTGGAAAGGGGAAAAGGGGTAAAACTTACCTTTTTCCAGCGCTGTGCAGATAGCTCTCCTCCTCCGATCCTCCTCTTCTCCTCCCTGTCGGCTGTATGCGCACGCGCGGCAAGAGCTGCGCGCGCATTCAGCCGGTCACATAGGAAAGCATTCATAATGCTTTCCTATGGACGCTGGCGTGCTCTCACTGTGAAAATCACAGTGAGAAGCACGCAAGCGCCTCTAGTGGCTGTCAATGAGACAGCCACTAGAGGAAATAGGGGAAGGCTTAACCCATTCATAAACATAGCAGTTTCTCTGAAACTGCTATGTTTATGAAAAAATGGGTTAACCCTAGCTGGACCTGGCACCCAGACCACTTCATTAAGCTGAAGTGGTCTGGGTGCCTAGAGTGGTCCTTTAAGTGTGTGTGCATCTGCATGCACTGTACATACCCTGTGCGGGGTCGCAGCCCTGTAACCCCTGCACGACCAGGTGCCCACCGCCATGTGTGTTGCTGACCCGGCCAGCAGCGCCCGGAGACCACTGCGGATCAATTTTCGCACCGGGGCCCCATGGGTCATGTGTACGCCACTGATGGTACCCTAACTATCATGGGGCACTGTGCGGCCACAGCTTACACAGCCCCCTCCAGCCAGGGCCGGTGCAAGGATCTTTGCTGCCATAGGCAAAAGTAAAGTTTGCCGCCCCCCCCCATGTGACATCACAATGCCCCACCCATATGATCTGCCATGTTAACTAACGCCAGTGCTGCAGTGCCGCCGTGTTTACATTAAAAGGCCTGCAGAGACAGGCTATAGACACCAGAACCGCTACATTAAGCTGCAGTGGTTCTGGGGACTATAGTGTTTCTTTAATGTGAGGTAAATTAGAGCTTAGTGCCACTAATAATATACTAGATTGCCTACTTACAACCAGATGAGGATGATGATGGGCTCTAGCTGCAGTCTGGCTCCACTGGTCTGGTCTGGAGGCGGTTTGTAGCTGTGGTCACAAAAATCAATGTTCTGGGAGAACGGGAAGCAGCTCCATTTTTTGGGGGCCCTTTACACAGCTCAAGGTCTGGGTCCCAGGGTCCACCTTAATGTTCCACCAATGAGTTTGTTCACAGAGGGTGGAGTGTGTAGGGGATGTCCTGATATGTGTGTAAGGAATGCATTGTGTGAATCTGTGTTTGTATGTGTAAGGGCTGCAAGGTGTGTTTCTGTGTATGTACGGGATGCAGTGTGTGCGTCTGTAAGGGATGCATTGAGTGTGTGTAAGGGGTGCATTGAGTGTGTGTAATGAATGCATTGTGCGTTTCTGTGTGTGTAAGGGATGCATTGTGTGTAACGGTTGCATTGCTTGTGTATGTGTGTCTGTGTGTGTAATGCATTGTGTGTTTTTCTGTGTGCAAGTGGTGCATTGTGTGTGATGAATGTCAATCTCTCCCCCCACCTTCAATTTCCTTCTCTCCCCCCCTCCAATTTCCTTCTCTCCCCCCTCCAATTTATTTCTTTCCCCCCTCGCAATTTCTTTCTTGCCCCCTCCCAATTTCTTTCTTTATCCCCCCTCCCAATTTCTTTCTTTATCCCCCCAATCTTTCTTTATCCCCCTCACAATTTCTTTCTTTATCCCTTTTCTTTTTTCCCCCAATCTTTCTTCTTATCCCTCCCAAATCTTTCTTTATCACTATCCCTCTTTCTCTATCCCCCTACTTCTTTCTTTATCTCCCCAATTTCTTTAAAACCCCTTCTCCCAATTCTCTTTATCCCCCACCACTGTTGTAGCGGGTTTGTGCTCTTATGGTCCGCGGGTAAAGGGAGCTTTTGTTTCCTGTACCCGGCCGGACTAACAGGAAGTGCACACTCAGTGTGTACTTCCTGTTAGTCCGGCCGGGTACAGGAGACAGATGCTCCCTGTACCCGCGGACCATACAGAGCTCGGCCACGCTACAGTGAGGGAGTGACAGGAGGGAGCCCTGAGCGCTGAGCATTTCCCTCCTGTCAGCCCCTCTCCTCAGGCTGCGCCCGAGCAGTGCGGTGTGCACTCATGGACGCACCAGCCCTGGCAAAGCTGCAGCCACCTGAGGCTCTCTGCAGAGGGCTCGGGCAGCTGCAGCATAAGGGTCATGGCACCCCCCACCCTGGTGGCACCCGGGGCGGACAGCCCCCTCCGCCTTCCCCTTAGTACGCCACTGCCTTTTTGTATATAAAAATCACAGATTTTTTTGTGGATGGTCCTACTAATGCAGAGAATTGCCACCAGTGACAATCTGGTTATGAGCTTTGTTTAATCTCATCCAGTAGTCACTTGTCTCATCTCCTGGGGCATCATGCATGCTCGTCATATTCTGACAGCTTGGCAAGCACCATATACACTATAGTCTCCTGGGAACTATCCCAATGTGCAAGCCCAGACCTGGAGGACAGTGAAATTGCAGGCCACCAGTTCATACAGCAACCTTCACAATGGTGAGCTAGCAAAAGCTCTGCACAAAATCCTTCCTGCCATCTCACTCCTGTAGTATCCAGTCTACAAAAATGCCAAAGTGCTGTCTATTTTTTTATTCAGCAGAAGAAAAATGTGAAGTCACATCCCCTAGTCACCCTTGTCAGCCTCCAATGCCGAGAACATTAGAATAAGTTGAAAATGCTATAGTGAAAAACAACAAAAGAAAAACCCACAGCTCAGACCTACAATATTGATCTCCTTCATCACTGCACAGTCAGGAAAGAGCTAACATTTTTATAACATTACTGTGGTTCTTTGTGGACACTGGACAGGGGAACTCTGTGTAAATCACTGTCTGTTTCATAGATGGTTAGGTCAGTGGTGTATCCTGGTTTTGTGCTGCCCTAGGCATACACACACTCACAGTAACAGACACACACTCACACTAACATTTCCACACAATAACAGACACACATACACACTAACAGACACACACTCACACTAACAGACACACACACACACACACACTAACAGGCACACACACACACACAGAAACACACTAACATACACACACACACACTAACAGACACACACGCTAAAAGACACACACACACTAACAGACATACACACTAACAGACAGACACACACACACTAACATACACACACACACAGACACACACTAACAGACACACACACACACACACACTAACAGACACACACACACTAACACATACAGACACACACTCACACTAACAGACAGATTTACACACTAACAGACACACACATACACACTAACAGACACACACTCACACTAACAGACACACACAGACACACACACACACTAACAGGCACACAGAGACACACAGACACTACACACACACACAGACACACACTAACATACACACACACACACACACACACACAGACACACACTAACAGACACACACACACTAACAGACAGACACACTAACAGAGAGACACAGACACACACACTAACATACACACACACAGACACAGGCACACACTAACAGACACACACACACTAACGGACACACACACACTAACAGACACACACACACACTGACACACACACACAGACACACACACTAACAGACACACACACACTAACAGACAGACCCACTAACACACACTAACATACACACACTTTTTCTTTTAAAAATTCACCCCCCCCCCAGCCTCCTTACCTTTGGGAATGCTGGGGTGGGTTCTCCTTTTCCCTGGGGGTCCAGTGGCTGCTGGGCGGGCGGCGTTGGCGTCATATTCCAGCTCCCAGTCTCACTCTGCGGGCGGCGCACAGAGTGAGGCTGGGAGCCGGAATATGACGTCATATTCCGGCTCCTAGCCTCACTCTGTGGCGTGCGAGGGAGCTCAGCAGGACGCTCAGGGAAAGTGCTCCCTTTCCAGCGCTGCCCAACCGATCAGCAGCCAGCCTGGATTGTCAGTTAGCCGCAATGCTAACAGGACATTTGCCCTGGGCATTTGGGGGCGGCTTTTTTTGCTGCCCCCCTGGAAAGTGCCGTACAAGGCAAATGCCTTGTTTGCCTCACGGCTAATACGTCCGTGGGTTAGGTTCAATTCAAATACAGCCAAGAACCAGGTAAACAGTAACTACAGTTACGCAATCTTACAAACTACAGAAACACAAGAAACAAACAGCAAGACTAGGCAGGGCTGTGTATCAGTCAAAAAGAAGATATGTGAATTAGAAGAGTGGAAATATTAATGTAGGCACCAACATGTCAGGTCAATAACAATGTTAGTAGGAAAATTATTACTGTTACTAAGAACTCTGGAAGGTACAAATGTGACATGGGTCAGCAGGCTGGATAGTACCACAGTATTTCAGCCAAAGCTCCCAGTCATACACACGCAGATCAACAAGGAAAATAATCAACTGTTTCATCAAGCTTACAATTTTATCGACATGTTGGAAAACTGTCAAGAGCAGTAGAGCGAGAAAAACTCTCCAAAACATTCCTCTAGGAAGGTGCAGTAGCTATGGGCAGTCCACACAATGTTGTCCTGGGAGACAAATTTGTCATTCATTAACCCGTTCACTACCAAGCAGTTTGCAGAGAACTCACCCTGGAAATCCAAGTATTATGGGTGTCCTGGAAAGAAAATGTTTAAATGTATTCTTCTTTTCAGTACGCCTAGATAGCACATTCGTTAATAGAAACAAAAGGAAAAAATGTGTGTGGAGAACTTTTAGAAAATCATTTACCACTTAATCAGTTTACAAATAAGAAAACAGAGTTGTAAATAAATACAATTTCTCAATCTTAATTCCATATAATCCCCTCAACCATACATTGTACAATATAAACTCAGTTCTCAGTTCTATGTGTGCACCGAGGCCTACAATAACGTTTCAGCAGGTCAGTCATGGTCTGCCGAAACCGACGAACAGAGTAGGCGTGAAAATAAATAAAAGAGAAATCAAGGAGGAGGGTAGACAGAGGCTGGTAAAAAAAAAAAAAATCTATTTTCGGGGTCAAAGGCTGAGGCATACAATAGCCACCGCCATGTGCAGCTAGGCTATAATGACTTTTAAAGCCTAGCTGTACAAGACGGTTTTGAGTAGGGAAAGCTCCATGTTCATTCAATAACAACAACCACAATGTGCATCTAGGATTTACAAGTATTTTTATTTTTTTGCTTCTATGTGCTTTCCCTAACCCCTACCACCCCATGTGCAGCAATGCTTTAATTAGTTTTTCCTCCATGTGTTTTTGCAACACTCCCCCTCACTACCATGGGTGGGTAGGTTTTAATTATAATTTTAAAGCCGAGCTGCACATGGTGGTGGTAATGGGTAAGGAAAGTGCATGGAAGAAAATTAATAATTTGTTTCTCCCATGTGCATTCACTAGCCACCATCACCATGTGCATCTATGTTTTACAAGTAATTTTTCATTGGTGGAAATAAGTGTGCATGGGGGAGGAAGTGATGTGACAGCATGAGTGTGGGGGAATCATATTGTATATAGGGAGGCTATATTTCTCTCTTCAGCCTCCCTACACAGTGCTCATTTTATTATAATTATTTTTAGCTGAGGCCCCCTCCTGCTTACCTTTTTGCAGTGAGTGGGGCTCTGATCCCTATTCCCTTGTGGTCTTGTGGATCCTTCTTCCTGGGTGAGCCAATGGATCCAGTATCCTGGGTTCGCCTGGCAGGCTGCCCCTCAGAATGCCCCCTTCCGGTGTCTCAGCCAGAGGGCATCCTGCACAGTGAGCAGCGCAGCACCATACAGAGAGATCTCTAGATCTCTGTACCAGCCTGTGCAGAATGGGGGGCTTTGTGGGAGCTCAGGAGAGGTAGCCCTAGAAAGGTAGTGCCAGCTCTGCTATTGGCACAATCATTGCAAATTAAAAAAAATGTAAATTAACAAATTTAATTTGCAATGAATTTAATTCTGTATACACAAATGCAGGGTATGGGGTGCAGACCTTGGTGATCGTGTATACTCGAGTGGCAACGTGAAGGGGTTAAGAGGAAGATAACTATTCCATGACATACACACATATATTCCCTCAATACAAGGTTGAGAGTCATGTATTTTTTACTACACTTTGAGGATACAGCCCTGGCGTCTCTGGCACTGAAGGTGTACCAGTTCAGGAACACTACAGTCCGTGGGTTTTTATGACCTAACCTGTACCACTAACTGCTCTACTAAATGCTACGACTCAGTTTTGGAAGCATATCCACAGACAATGCAGAATATACTTCACTGGTATCTGGTTACTATAAAATATTCTATCTAGATAGTCCTCTGGCAATACTCTATGAGTAACTACTCTGTAGATGACAATAAATAGCAATATACCTGTGAGGCCTCAAGGAAGAGACAAACAGGCTTCTTATTGGTAACTCAAAGAACTCAGACAGTTTATTGTAGAAAGAACCAGCATATACAGTATAGAGCACCGCATACAGTAAAACATTGTACATCAATTTAAACCAATGGGAATAAATAGTATACAGAGGAAAGAACTGGTTACACAGTGATTCATTTCACTAGTTCTTTCCCATTTTGTGCAAGTCCACCATGACAACAAAAGGTTATCTTGATCAGCCATGTAGATATCTGGACACACTGTAATTCAGAGCAATCTCTGATTACATTAACACAGTCTTTTGCTGTAGTTAATTGGTAGGAAACCCTTTAATAGTACTGTGCCAAAACAACATCTGGTGGGCCGGTTCAATCAGTTTTTTTTTTTAAATTAAGGAGTGTATGTTGCTTTTGTTATTTATAGGTTCTCCAGTTGTTTTGTAACAGTGCATTTGTGCGTATATGGGCTGTTATATTGGATATGTTCCTGAGTAGTTTGTGGTATTGTGTATGACACCTATTAATGTGTGCTGTTTATGGGGGCTGCTTGTGGAATTGTGTGTGGATGATATGTCACATTGTGTGTTTAGTGGTGTCTGTATGTGTGGGGCTGCTTGTGGCATTGCATGTGAGAGGTTGCTTGTGGGGTTGTCTGCGTGTATGTGGATTGTCAGTGGTGTTTGTGAGGACTGTGTGTATTTGTGTGTGTCCTATTTATATTATTTGTGTGAGCGGGAGTATTCTCCTGCAGCTTTGTATTCTTCTGCAGCTTTTATATCTAAGAGTGTGGGTGGCTTCCCTGAGGCCCAGTGTGGACTTAGCTAGCCAGGTTTAGGTCAAGGGAGGGGAACTGTGATAGCTGCTGTGGGTTCCTCTACTCCAGTGTGGATTCCCATTTACAAGTGTGAGGAGAAAGTGATCTGAGACCACTTCCTCTAAGTGGTGTAATGCGTAAATCCATTCTCCTGACAAAAAATGAGGTGCTTCTGAAACGGTACTGCGTACTTGCGGCTTGCAGAAAACAAACCAGAGGGATCAGGCCATCCATCAAATACACGGTTAAAAAAAAGTAACCTTATTGAATTTAGTTCCACAGAAGGTGTAATTCCAAAGATTGCTTCCTGCCATTTCAATCACAGGATCTCCCCTGCCGGCCCATGCAGGGTAGCACAGCCATAAGAGGGCTGAAGGAAAGATTTGTGCATTTGTGCGTGCCTGGCATCCTGCCTGTCTCCCTCTCGCAAGCTCCCATAATATCAGAACCTTGCCATGGTAACCCAGGGCAACGCTCGGTAATACCGACGCTAACGAGATGGAGAAGCATGGTCTGACGGTACAGACCAAGTAACCGGACCACCGTCCTCAGCATGCCTCCCTGTACCCCGGCAAGGTAATATATTTTAATGATTCAATTAATCAAGCAGCCATCTTATCCCCTATTAACCCAGTACACCCCCTGCCATCATGCCCCCTATCAACCCATCAAGCCACTACACCCCCTGCCACTTTGCCCCCTATTAACCCACTACACCCACTGCCACCCCCTATTAACCCACTACACCCCCTGCCATCTTTCCCCCAATCAACCCACTACATCCCCTGCTATTTTGCCCCCTACTAACCCACTACATCCCATGCCATTATTCCCCCACTGCATCCACTGCCATCTTGCTCCCTATTAACCAGCTACACCCCCTGCCATCTTAACAACTATTAGCCCTCTACATCTCTTACCCATAACGCCATATTAACCCACTACAACTCCTCCCCATAACCCCTGCACCCCCTGCCATCTTGCCCCCTATTAACGCACTACACCACCTGCCATCTATTAACCCACTACACCCCCTGCCATCATTCTCCTATTAACCCACTACACCCCCTGCCATCTTAACACCTATTAACCCTCTACATCTCCTACCCATAACCCCATATTAACCCACTACACCTCCTCCCCATAACCCCCTATGCCCCTGCCATCTTGCCCCTTATTAACGCACTACACCCCCTGCCATCATACCCCTAATTGACACACTGCACTCCATGCACTTACATACAACACACTCTCTATACCCCTTATATACACCCCCTGGACTCAGACACACACACTCTCTATAACCCTTATACAACACCACTCATCCTTCACTCACATTCACACAGTACACAAACTCTATACACCCTAAACATACACTACACTCTCTGCACTCATACACTCTATACTCCCTATAAACACACACTACACACCCTGCACTCACCCACTTCCTACTCTATATTCCTTATACACACCACACCCCCATGCATTCACACACACACACACTCTATACACACACTACTCTATATACGCATACACACACAATTAACACACCCCTTTTTGGCCCCGCCCCTCGCAATAGGCTGCTCTGCCATTAACTACCTGGGCTCAATTTTTGTCCCAGTCTGGCCCTGCACAGAACCATAAGCACATAAACACACACCGCACCTCCCACGTGTCACTATTTTGAGCCCAAATCCTTCTGTCCCTTTTTTATCCTAATGTCCCTTTTTGGTAGGAGCACATTGTTGTGTCTGATTGTATAAGAGAGCTCCACAGCAGACTACAATAAATGTGTTTAGAAATCAGTCTGTGTAAATAAGATACACTGTTCTTGTTCTAAATAAATTATATTATAGTTACAAAAATCGTTATTAATAAGTTACTAAGAATTTCTCAGAACAGCTCTGGCCACATCCACAATCGCACCCTTAAAATAATACTGTCCCTCTTTGTACATTCAAAATTTTGAGAGGCATGCAATAACACTTGGTTATTTGTTAGTATAACACCAGGACATACATGTCCAGACTTGCCCAGGACTACTGATAGTGATATGACTTGGCAGCCAGTGGAGAGATGCTACAAAGAGAGAGACACAGCTTCATTCATTCTTTGCCCCTCATACAATACATGAAAAACAGAAGGGGAACAACACCAATCGTGGCATCCAAAAATAGCATCTGCCCCTGCCATTCATCCTTTCCCTAGAACCACTTGCTGCCAAAATTAGAGCCCATCCAGATATACATGGCATAGAAGTGGATGATACCCGATATTGTCTATCGATGTTTGAAGATTACATTCTTCTCTCTTTAGACAAGCCAACAGTATCAGTACCAGCGGTACTACATCTGTTCCAAGAATATGGCTCACTTTCCTACTACAAATTAAATCAGTCAAAGATCCAAGCTCTGTCGATTGGTCTGAATGCTACAGTCATTAGCCATCTCACCCATTCATACGAATTTGATTGGAGAAAGTCTAGCATAATGTAGTTAAGCGTCAAATTAGTCCTCTCACTTGAAACCATATATAACTTGAATTACAAAACAGGATTTCGAGGATTTCAAGGATTTCTCGAAAAAGAGGTCGGTCAGGCTTTCCTGGCTGGGCAGGGTTAACACCACCAAAATGGTAATATTGCCTAAAATCTTGTCCGAATGTTGCCTATCTGCATGCCTCCTTCCTTGTGCAGACAATTGCAGAACATTATCAACAAATTTATCTCGGACTGCCATAAATCTCGGATCCCGATGTCCCTCCTTCAGAAATACCCCACCTTCAAAACTACTACAAAGCGTCAATTCTGGAGGCAGCAGTCAAGATGCACAACCCCAAAAATACTCTTCAATGGGTAGACATGGAGAGAAGAAGGGCAGCGGAGGGAGCGCTGGGGGACCTGTCATGGACCCCACTAACAGCTCTTCCCCTGTACATTACTGTCTTTGCATTATAATCATAATAGAGATGTGGAACTGCACTCAAACCCATGGAATATGTATCCGGGTGCAACCAGGCCAGTCCCAGTACCAGGGATCAAATAATTGATAAAGAAACATAGAAAAAAGGTCCAGGCACTCCAGGATACAAAACGGCAAATTTATTGAACCCACTGCCACTCAGAACATTTCGACCTACATGATCTTTGTCAAGCTGTCTTTGCATTATAGGGATCAACTCCGCAAAAAGCAAGGAGATTACCACAACTGTCACATGCGACCTCCAGTGACGGCGCTTAAAGTTCTTTCACCCTGGTTACCTCTGCAGTCTTGGTGCCAACTAGGGGTGAAATGCATTGGGAAACTGTGCAAGGGTGGAGCCATTAGGGCTTTCCCAGAACTCCAGGAAGCTTACAAACTACCGAACTCATTTATCTTTCACTACTTACAAATGAAAAGCATCATCTCTGCACATGTGCAGCCTGGAGCAATCACCCCTATGGGACACAGTGAGGGACCTGATCACTGATGAGCTGGTGACCATGATAACCCGCTTGCTCCTTCTCTTTCCACACCGTTTACACAAAAATCTCAAACAGCTGACAGCACTCATTATGCTAGCTGCCAGAAACTTTAGATAGCGGTCAACTGGAAAACACCAACATGCCCTTCAAACCTTTAACTCCTACAAAAAAATACAGCTTTATTATGTATATGGACGAATGTCGCTAAACTACCCTGTGCAATTTAAACCTTTTTATACGCCGCAATGAGGGGGCGTCCCCTCGCAGGGTTACAGGGAACCAGTAATGAGGGTTTGGTGAGATTCAAACACATAGGAGCATAAACAAGGGACATAACTGCATACTCAGGCAAAAAAAAAAAAAACCCTCTTAATAAATTGACCACAGACTAACTTTAGTGGATGGACATACATAAAATTGTGGTTGAGTCTAGTTCTTCCCCTCCCGATTTCTTTACTGTACCTCCTTCCCTTTTCTCTTTTACTTGTTCCTCATTGCAGGATGCATGCTTTGGTCACTTCATACAAAATTACAGTATATCTCAGTTTGGTAATACGTGTCCCTCCTTCCAATATAGTGATTGTTTGTGTATTCCTCAGTAACTGCTCAAATTATAAAATTGTCCGCTATCACTCATTGTACCTTTACGCACAAGGTTCTTACACTTATCGATTGTATTAAAGTATGCATACCTGTGATACTGTTCATTCTATTTGAAAATCAATAAAAACTTTATGACAAAAAAATAGCGTCTGCTGACCAGGGCTGACCAAGACTCATATGTTCTAGTCAGCTGAAGATTAGTGCCCCTGCCACCATTTTATGGACAGCAGCTGAATTAATAGTAATTCCCACTATTATCAGCCAGCACCGGGGTATTGTGGAAAATGGATGGTAGATTATTAATATGAGAGACGAATAAAAGAGCTTAGCAAAAACATTAGACATGTGCAATTCATTTCGGTCCGAATATGAATTCGGACGAATTTCGGGCAATTCAGACATTCGGGTACCTCCGAATGTCCGAATTGCAGAATTGCCGAGGTCCCGAAGTTCCAAAATTACCGAATTTCCGAAGTGCCGAATTTCCAAAGTGCCGAAGTTCCGAAGTTGCCGAAGTTCCGAAGTGTGAAAGTGCCGAAGTTCCGAAGCACAGTATTGCCTAAGTACTAATATACTTACCCAGTGGAAGAAGAAGAATGTTACACTGTATACAATTTTAAATAAAAAGTATACAAACATAGCCAGGATTCAGCTGTAAGCATTTGCAACACTTACAACAATCAAGTAACATACATTCATATAAAATGTAAATGTACTTAGCCAGTCAGTGTAATGACAGGAATGAATAAATAGATAACTCTCTAATTCCCACGGTATTAGGGAGCTATCTACTAAAAGGCTGAAAGACCTGAATTGGTCTTGCAGCCACATTTACTAATACTAAGTAAAGATTACTTAGTATTAGTAAATTATGCCCCTACTCGCTATACCGCGAGTAGGGGCACGTCTATTAAACAGTGAGCAGCCTGTGGCCCCACCCCTAAGCAGTGGGTGGGGGCCCTAAATACTAATAGGGGGGACCTAACGTCCTCCCTCCTGGCCCCCACCCCTGAGCGGTGGATGGGGGCCCTAAATACTAATAAGGGGGGGACCTAATGTCCTCCCCCTGGCCCCCACCCCTGAGCGGCGGGGGAGGGAGCCCTAAATTGGAATAAGGGGGGGTGACCTAATGTCCTCCCCCCTGGCCCCCACCCCTGAGTGGTGGGTGGGGGCCCTAAATACTAATAAGGGGGGAGCCTAATGTCCTCTCCCCTGGCCCCCACCCCTGAGCGGCGGGTGGGGGCCCTAAATACCAATAGTGGGGGGGGACCTATTGTCCTCCCCCCAGGCCCTCACCCCTGAGCGGCGGGTGGGGGCCCTAAAAATTTTTTTTACCCCCCCCCCAGGTGACTAGAGGTCCCCACTATAGGGACAGGAATACATGTTTGTGTTCCTGACCCTATAGTTATCCTTTAAATTGTGCTGACAAGTATGGTCTTGTGACTGGATTCATCTGTGGATATGAAACCAAACTTACTCAGATAAGACCAGGTCAAACTCCCTGTTCTTTCCTCATCTCCGTTTTCAGGGGATTAAAAAGGGATTGAATAGGTAACCTAGTTAGATCAGGTTGGAGTTTTTCGCAACCCTTGGTAAGCCACACTAACAATTCCACCATTGTTTTTAACCCTGACAGCAAATGGCACTTAATACAAACTTTTGGACTCATTCCATCACCAAATCCTGTAACCCTTCCATTCCCGATAAGTAACGCAACACCATGTTAAGTGGGTAAGGGCAACGGCACCGGCTTTATTTAAACCAGCACAACCAAATATTGTCAGCTGCTGGTTTTACCCAGCAGACAGGTACACTTTAAACTTCCAGAACTTCTTCAGCCTGTCCTTCGTCATCAACCAAATTCAAGCTGCGACTCCCCAGGCCTGTCCGAGCATTATTCATTTACCAGGCTTGCTGGCGCAGGAAAGCCCCAGCTGTGACAAAATTAAAAACAGAGAAAACACAACACAAAACAACAATTCCAGAATAGAACCATTGGGGAGGGAGGGTGGGTGGGAAAAGACACTGCCAGGCTCTCTCAGCATTGTTCACCAGTAGTCTGGTAATTTTTCCCAGAATTCCATGCTTTCAACTGTAAAACCAACTGTATCCTTTTGGTTGCTATGCCAACCCCTCAGGGCAGCAGTCATGCTCCCCCCCTCCCTATTCGCTCAAAGGGTTGGCCTTTCTACAGCTGGATGGGAGTCCGGGGTGGGGATATTCTAAGTACACTTAAATGGATACTGTATTTTTTTATTACTGGTATTTAAAAGGCGCCAACAGATTCCGCAGCGCTGTACAATTAATGGGGGACTTACAATATACACAGACAAATTCAAAAGGTAGAGAGGACCCTGCCCATAAGCTGATTTTGAGCCAAATAAGCTCTTTTATACAAAGTGCTTAGCTAGATAGCCTGTGAGCTTACTGTAGGCACTATAACAATTTCATCTCTATAACCATTTCAGCTGATTTAATTTGTTATGGTGCCTGGCCACCCACACCACAGCCCACCTTTGGAGGTATGACTAAGGCAGAGATTACACACTTTCTGATAGTCATACCAGTTTATACCAGTACTGGGCGCTGTCATAGGCTGACAGTCTCAGCCAATCACTGGTACCAATTTATGTTCACTAGCCCAAGCAGCACAGAGAGGATAGGCTGCTGGGCACTCTCTTGTAGCATTAAAACTTTAACGTTGAATGAAAGAATGTCAACAGGGGACTGCAGACACTATAACCACTTCAATTAAATGTAGCAACTACAGTGGCTGCAGTATTCCTTTAAGGGACTGATCCTTTGAAGGTGACGTTGAAGCTGGCAATCTCCTGCTCTACACAGATAATTGGTATAATCTGACTTATAAGCATAATGTCCCCAAATAGAGGTTGTTTTTACATTCTGGTGGCATTTTTAGGAAGCTGGATTTCAAAAAATACCATCACATTTCTTACAAATATCCACAAGCAGGGTTTTAAACCGTTTTCATTAGGATACTTTTGGCTTGCCTACCATATGTGACAAAAATTATATTTCTGCGTCTATCCAAATATTTAAATTCGTGTTTGAAATATTAGAAAGTGAGGCATACCACAGACTCTAAAAAAAAAATTCCCCTCCATTTTACTGTACAGAATTAACAAATAAAAAAAAAAATGCATTTACATTTCATTTTTTAAGGTATAAATTAACAGCACTCTACCCACAAAATTACTGTTTTTCTTATGTGTAAGTGATGGGTCCGTAACTCAAATAAATGGTATGATATATATATATTTATTTATTTATTTATTTATTTTTTAAAGAAAAAAAAATTATACCGGAGGGGTAAACCATTGGTAGAATTTTACAAAATTGTTGCTAACAAGATCTTATTGTCATGTAGTTTGATTTATTTTAACAGCTGTTTAATTAACTAAAATAACAGTCCTTATTTTTACCTACTCTCGATGCTTGTTTGGTTTCCATTATTGTCTCTGATGGGGGAGCAGAAAGTCTTGCAAGGTTGGCGTATTTTGTATTTGTTAAAAGCATATCTACTTTAATTAGTATTATCATGATTTTCCAATTAAAATGTTGGTAAATGTTACCAAAGGTTAATTTTGGCTAATTTAGCTAATAATTATATAATATTCACTCACAATTAAAAGTATAGCCTAGCTGGCAAAATTCCATACAAAAATAGCACAATCGACTTCAAACAAATATTAAAACCTATATATTTATTTTAATGTAAATGTTTGATGGGTAATTCATTTTTATCCCTGTGCCGAAGAAGAATAAATTGGACAGGGTTTACTATTGCATTGGCACTGTTTCAAGATCAAGCTCTTGGTTATGACCAGGTCATGAAATGAAAAGTGAAGCTCAAATATAATAGTTAACACAAATCCTAACTCTAACTTTAACACTAGTCTTTATATTAAATGTTTACACTGGTTTGTTTGCAGCATTTTTTGCTAATTTTTTTGATTAGCTATCGTAGAGGGTCAGGTGGAAAGGTGAAGCTCTCATATCCACTTTGTGCTAGGGCACAAAGCAGTGGAGAAGAGCTGCCCTAATGACAGCCAGGAGGGTGCAACCCAGAGGCTCTAAAAAAATATTGATTCTTTTTTTATTTTATATATATATATTTTATAAATTGAGAAAGAGGGGACAAGAGGTACTTTAGGGGTGGACTCTTTAATAATGGATCCTTAATAAAAATAAAAACTAACCATATATATTGTTTATCCATCTAGGCGTATACTTGACTTCTCAGCATAGTGACATTATGACATTGTGCAGGACCACTGCTTAGCAGTAAGATGGAGATTAGTTAAATCCATACCCACACAGTGAGCTGTGTCACAATACCAGTGCCTAGCGGCACTGTACTACCACGTAAGTGATGTCTCTTTTGTTCTCTGATACACAACCACTCATCCTTAACTTCCTGGTGCCTCATTATGACATCATATATAAAATGAAAACCTCCCATTGGTCTCTTTTTATTATGTTAGAGTTTGTTGCCTTTGTTAATGATGTGTACACACTTGTGACATCATGGCTCTCTGTAACCAATCACAACCCAGTACAGGGTATATATACTTCCTGGTTGTCCTTGTTTCCTTGCCATGTCAGGGTTTCTGTTTACCCGAGAGTGCGTTAAATATGACTTATTATTCCATTTTCTGACTTTGGCTTTTGACCATTTTTGATACCAGTAAGCCTGACCTTGGCTTGAGTCTTGTTTCTGTGTACCTCTGTAATCCCTGACAATGGCTTGTTAACATTTATTCTGTGTTTGCTTGCAGACTTTCTGATTATAATCACAGTGCTAGTTGGGTCTCTCTAAGTACCAGAATGCTTACCTTCCTTGCATATAACTAGGTTTGTGTGTTAGGGTCAGGCTAATACTGACAGGGTGATTCTGAGTTAGATTACTAACATCTAGCTGTGAGACAGACCCCTAGACAAAGAACTGGAGCGTCTTGTCATGCCACCTTTATAATATGATAGTCATTTAGCACTGAGACAAAATGCAACTCAATACATTAAATTAACCATTTTATTTACACATCCATATAAAATTTAGGTTAATGTTCCCAAGTTATAGAAATATTTTTTTTTTCCAACTCTCCTCTTGACCTAAATTTTGCATATAGGTAATTTCAGGAAATAAAACATAGTATACATTTTGTGTTTTCGTTCATCCTGGAGTTACAATATTACAAGATTTTCCACCAGGGGACACTATACATCTCCTTTATGACAGAAGAAGGTGTTCCGTGTGTGTGTAGAAGGTGGGGGTAGGAGTATCGTTTAACCTCTGTGAGCAATGACTCATCCGGAAGCTTCTCTGCTTTTCCCAATTTGAGAATGACATACTCCTTCCATTCCCGGGTGAATCAATAGTGATGCAATTAACCCTTCCCCCATTGCGTTTGTCTGTCTCACTGCTCAGTATATAATCTTGTATATATAGTCACGCAATGCGGAGCCTAGAATTCTGCTGTAAAAAATGTTGCAAGATGTAATTACTATGGTACAGCTGGAAACATGAATTTATTATTCCCAAACATTCTTGTATACCGTGTAGTCAATAATTGGAAGATAGTCAATAATTGAAAAGAGGTGTCATAATTTTTTATCTCAATGGGTTAAGTCTGAGCAGATTTCATGCTCTGTCTTAAATATTACACAAGGTTTGCAGAACTCTAGTGGTTTTGATGCAGAGATACTATCCCTTTTCCCGTACATTGCAAAATATTGCAGTTCCTGAGAAACAACAATGTTTACATTTAGCTGAGAACAGACCTCTTGTGGCTGTCAGACAGTCGTCACGAGAATTGCTTTCCCCTTACATCCTTTAAATTGTGAACTAATTCATATTTGGTATCTTAATGTATGATGACGCTGAAAGCGGCTAATGCTTCCTGTACTCAAGTATTGGTTTGAAAAATACAACATGAATATGAGGTCAAAACAAAACATCAAATGGACTTTAACAGTTACTACAAGCACAATGACTACTGCAGTGTTTTTCTAAAGTGGTCATGGTATTTTGAGTCTGGTTGTACACAGTAAGAAGTGTGAAAGCAAGCGTTCCAGGCTACTAATGTGAATTTTGTGAATAGAATGTGTTAATTGTCAGCATGCAAATTAATGGATGTCCAATGGCTTTACCCCCCTACTTATTGCCCTTAGTCCTATCTCACCCCTGCCTCCTTGACATCCAGCATGCTTTCGTGAGAGGTTATGATGCCACAGAAGGAAGACCAGGCCACATTGAGAACTTGGATACCCCATGGGATCGCAGGTGAATTCACTCTCTCTCCTCTCTCTCTTTATCCTGTATCTGGGTGCCTCCATCTTAGCTCCCTGTCAATCATTATTACAAGCTCTGTCCTTTGCATCTGGCAGTCAGCAAAGATAAAACATAAAAAAGAGAATACAAGGGAATATTTTGCTCTTTTTTTTCTTCATTTGCAAATTTTGCCCTGCAGCTGTCTTGTCCGAACTGGATTATAATATAATTTTCTGAATCTGTATTATAAATGTCAAAGAAAATGGAGCATCCCATGAAAGACAATGTGATCACAAGCTAATGGCTATTTTCAATGTTTTATGCAAGAGTGTAAGTTTCAGAGAAGTGGAAGTTCCTGTTTAACACTTTAGGACCTTTCAAAGAGTGGATACAACTGAATATTATTCTTAAAAGAGGGAGATTGTAAATGTGTGCATATGTGTAAGCGTGTTAATATACGTGATCACTAATGGCGAGATTTAGGTCAAGCCATGTTTATAGTGAAGATATCACACAAGTCGTATGACATTGATACATAATTTAGAAGACAGTGAACGCTTGCTTTCTGTCTTGCGTGACTTAACAAACGATTCTTGAGCACACAGGAATATATACTGCATGTGTGTGCGAGGGAGAGAGAGTTGTGTCATATTGGAAATGAATTCCTTTGACAAGTTCTGCATCATAAACTCTGGGAACAAAGCTCTGAGTGGTTTTGGATGAGTCCAGAGCCCCAGAATCCCAAGATGAAAGGAATCTCTCATGCAAACCCACATTCCCACACACACTATCACCCAGTGTTACATGCACACATTAAAACTTCAGAAAATCAACACAAATCGACATACACTCAGTGTTATTCACTAACTTGTACCAAAATGTAGCAGATTAAGTCCTTGATTTAAACGTTTTCCTAAATGATTCAGTACTGTTAGAGAAACTTTCCAAATGACTTATCTACAGAAATCCCCATGGAATTTAATGGTGACTTCTGGAGATAAATTATTTAGAATGTTTTTTTTCTAACAATACTGAGTCATTTGGGAAGCTTATTCAAAATTGTATTATCTAAATGTGACCTGCAAAACTGTGACTGATTTGGAAAACAAGGAAAAAGACAATGAGTTGGAAAAATGACTTGGCTATTAGCCTCAGTTTTGTGATTCTGATTTTAGGGACTAAATTTAATAAGCTTTCCAAATTGTTAATTACTGTTAGCAAAAACTTTACAAATGATTTATCTACAGACGTCCCCATTAAAGGACCACTATAGGCACCCAGACCACTTCAGCGTAATGAAGTGGTCTGGGTGCAGGTCCACCTAGGATTAACCCTTTCTGCTGTAAACATAGCAGTTTCAGAGAAACGGCTATGTTTATAATGGGGTTAATCCAGCCTCTAGTGGCTGTCTCATTGACAGCCGCTAGAGGCGCTTCCGCACTTCTCACTGTGATTGATAATGCTTTCCTATGGACTGGCTGAATGCGCACGGCTCGTGCCGCGCATGCGCATTCAGCCGAGGAGGAGGAGAGTCCCCCGCCCGGCGCTGGAGAAAGAGGTAAGTTTAACCCCTTCCATCCTCTGGAGCCCGGTGGGAGGGGGCCCTGAGGGTGGGGGCACCCTCAGGGCACTATAGTGCCAGGAAAACTAGTATGTTTTCCTGGCACTATAGTGGTCCTTTAAAGGGACACTATAGTGTCAGGAATGCAAATATGTATTCCTAACACTGTAGTCTTAAACTGACTTTTTAACTATCCAGACCCCCTCAGCTCACGTTAAAAGGTTTTAAACTTACCTTTCTACCCATGTCGTGCTAGTCTTGCCCCTCATCGTCCGTCCTCCTTGCCTGAGATCATAAATTGGATGATCTCAGCCAAATCAAATCCTTTTTCCCAATTAATCTTTATGGGAGACCATAGATGCCAGTGCTGCACACTGTTTAACACTGAGATAGGAAGCACATCCAGTGGCCTTTTGAGTGACTGCTTGGTGTTACCTCTAGTGGCCGTTTGGTGTTACCAGGCAGCAATGTAAACACTACATTTTCTCTTAAAAGGCAGTGCTTACATTGAAAAGCCTGTGGGGACTGACTATACACAACAGTGGTTCCGGTGACCATAGTGTCCCTTTAAAGTAAAGGGAATTTTTGTAGATAGATCATTTGTAACGTTTTTCAAACAGAATTGATCATATGGAAAGCTTATTAAATCTAGGCCTAAATCTGCTTAAATTTATAGTTTAATTTAGTGATTGTCTCAGGGCATACACACTCTCGAACATTAGAAGAAAAAGGCACACACATTGGCACATAAGAAGATACAACTTGTGGGATGTATGTATGATCACTGACAAAAAACAGCTGGCTGCCTTAATTCAGAGTGTTAGCCTGATATTAACACAGGCACGAAAAAAAAAGGGTAGGGGAGAGGAGATCCATAGATGATCCTAAACCCCTTCATTCAGGGTATTATGTCTGCATTTAAAAAATGACCTAGTAATATAACTCATAATACAATATTTTATAGTGAATACATATAGGCTTTAAAACTAGTGTAATCAAATTTAATCTTCTCAATTTATAAAAGTTTATTACATTACATTAAATGTTATGATATCTTTTAAATTATAAATAGTTATTTTTTTGAGAACATTTCACTTTTTTTATTTGGCTGAGCAGCCATCTTGGGTCAGACACTGGAATTATCTGATCAACTGCTAATCAGCCTAAAATGTCTGCAGCTGTGATTGCTGCATGTGAAACCTCAACAGCAGGAAAGTTGAAATTAGTTGGTCAGATAACAGTAAAGTTTGACCCAGTAGTTAATTAATAACTAGAGTTTCCCGTCCATATATTTTGTGCGATGTTACTTTATTGTTTTACATTGTAACTTCCCTCTTTCTGGCACTACTAACAACTCTTTTTATATTATTTCATCACTTTCACGCTTTCTTTTGCAATCACTTATTCACATATAGGCACCCTTTTCAGTCTCTTACTGTGTCACTGCGCACACATTTTAGTTTGTCACACCCTTTTGCTTACACCTCTTTATTCTCACCCCTGTTATTTATACTCCATCACCACATAACTCGTACATAGTTATTCCCTGTCAATATTATTCAGCAGTCCTCTCATGGTGAATTCTGGCATTGGCGCAGAAGTCAGCTTATTGGCTGGCAGGAACTGGTCTGTAGGGACAGACCTTGCAATACATAATTACCAAAAGCAGAAGTGTCAAACATGCAGCCCATAGACTGAATTGGGCTTTTCAAAGGGACACTATGGGCACCCAGACGACTTCATCTCATTGAAGTGGTCTGGGTGCAGTGACCCAATTTCTTTAACCCTGCAAGTGAAAATATTGCACGTTAAAGACAACCTCTAGTGTCTGTCTTCCAGACAGCCACTAGAGGCGCTTATTTAATTCTTATGGAGTTTAACTCTGTGAAACAATGAGGACGTCCACCATCTTCAAAATCCCCATATGAAAACATTGATTCCATGCTTTCATATGGGAAAGAACTAATGTGTGGACGATGCTCGTTATGCATGCGCAGTAGGTCCACCATCAATGTGACATAAAGAGGAGACAGGGCAAAGGGCAAGGGACCTCAGCACTGAAATTAGGGTGAATTAACCCTTTACACACTCAGGGGGTCACCTAATAAGTTAAAGACGTGAACTTACTATACCGTTAGGAGTACAGTTTTGTATTCCAATGCTATAGTATTCCTATAAGGTTACATTTCTGTTTCTAAAGGGGAACATGGATGTCAAACTCGCGGCCCGGCAAAGATATTCATTGCTTCGGTCACCTGGAGGCAGCAGAGATGAAATAAAACAGGCGGAGATGAATTGAAGCAGGCGGAGGTGGTCCAGAGGCTGACAGGCGGTCCAGAAGCAAATGGAGGCAGACGGAGGCGGTCCAGGAGAGAATGGAGGCAGGCAGAGGTGATTCAGGCGAGAATAGAAGTAGGCAGAAGCAGTCCAAGAGATAATGGAGGCGGGCGGAAGCGATCGAGGAGAGAATGGAGCCGTGCGGAGGTGCACAGATGTGCGCAACGTCATGTCCTGATGTGATGTCTACAGGCTGCGCCTTCAAGGAGTTTGGCTGTGTCACATGCTGCGAATGGCGCTAGTGGGGATATAGACGCACAACACCAGATACACAAGGTGAGTAAAGTATGAGTCTGGATGCTAATATTGTTTATTTTTTTTATTTGTTTTTTTATTTTAACCCCTTAAGGACACAGCTTCAGAAGCTTGACTTACGCTTAATGACACAAGCAATTTTTGCATTTTCTTGCTGTTTGCGTTCAACTGCAATTTGCATCTCTCTCATTTATTGCACCGACACATATTATATACTGTTTTTTAAAGGACAGAAAGGGCTTTAATTTGATATAACATATATATATATAAATGCTTACTTATTATAAAAAAAATACAGAAAAATGCAAAAAAAATGAAAAATATTGTTTTTTTTTACAGTTTTTGCAATAATAATGTGTGCATAATTAGTGCAGGTTAAGGAAAGTAATTAAAAATAAATTTATTTATTTGTTCTGATTTACAGAATATATAATGTGTCTGGGATTTTAAGTTTTTTTTGGTAGTTACAGGTCACAAAGCACAAGGAGTAAAATAAACTTTTAATGTGGAGCGATTTTAGAATTTGGTATGTTTGTCTTGTAAGCTTAATAGCCATAAAAGAAAACAAAATTGCCACACAAAAGTATATATTTATATAAAGTAGACATCACGGGCTATTTACCTAAGGTTGTTTTGACACTTTCTACGTAGCCATTTCACCGCCAACCTCTGCTAAATATTGGAGTAAAATTGTGTTCTTTTTGGTTTTTAGCACACAAACTTATAACAGAGAAATTCTCGTGTATATTTTGTAAAGTTGGTGTGTGCTATTCCTGTACAAAGTTTTATTTTGTGTTCAGTTACATCTGCTGAGTAAAATGACACCCCCATTGTATGTCTTTTGCACTATTTCGTGAAGTTACAGTGCCATACAGGATACCTGTCCTTTTCAGTATTCACAGTAGAATTTTGAGAGATGGATTTAATGAGCCTTAGCTTCCATTTTGGGGTATTATAACAGTTTGACTGTTCAAAAAACCCCCACAAAGGCCTACCATTTGTAAAAGTAGACACTCCAGGGTATCTTATAAGGTGCATATTGTGCCTTAACATGCCCCCATTTTTTCACCAATATATGCCAAAGTATGTGGTAAAAAATAATTTTGTGCATTTTTTACATACGGATTGCATTTTTGCTGGGCGTTTTGTATATTTCATATGTGCCACTAAGTTCAAACCCCCCAAATTATGCTCAGCTAAGTCTTCTGAGTAAAATGACACCCCATATGAATGTCTTTGGCACTATTTCGTGAAGCTACAGTGCCATATAGGAGACCTGTCCTTTACAGTATTCACAGTAGAATTTTGAGAGATGGATTTAATGAGCCTTAGCTTCCATTTGGGGTATTATAACAGTTTGACTGTTCAAAAAACCCCACAAAGGCCTACCATTTGTAAAAGTAGACACTCCAGGGTATCTCATAAGGTGCATATTGTGCCTTAACATGCCCCCATTTTTTCACCAATATATGCCAAAGTATGTGGTAAAAAATAATTTTGTGCATTTTTTACATACGGATTGCATTTTTGCTGGGCGTTTTGTATATTTCATATGTGCCACTAAGTTCAAAACCCCCAAATTATGCTCAGCTAAGTCTTCTGAGTAAAATGACACCCCATATGAATGTCTTTGGCACTATTTCGTGAAGCTACAGTGCCATATAGGAGACCTGTCCTTTACAGTATTCACAGTAGAATTTTGAGAGATGGATTTAATGAGCCTTAGCTTCCATTTGGGGTATTATAACAGTTTGACTGTTCAAAAAACCCCCACAAAGGCCTACCATTTGTAAAAGTAGACACTCCAGGGTATCTCATAAGGTGCATATTGTGCCTTAACATGCCCCCATTTTTTCACCAATATATGCCAAAGTATGTGGTAAAAAATAATTTTGTGCATTTTTTACATATGGATTGCATTTTTGCTGGGCGTTTTGTATATTTCATATGTGCCACTAAGTTCAAACCCCCCAAATTATGCTCAGCTAAGTCTTCTGAGTAAAATGACACCCCATATGAATGTCTTTGGCACTATTTCGTGAAGCTACAGTGCCATATAGGAGACCTGTCCTTTACAGTATTCACAGTAGAATTTTGAGAGATGGATTTAATGAGCCTTAGCTTCCATTTGGGGTATTATAACAGTTTGACTGTTCAAAAAAAAACCACAAAGGCCTACCATTTGTAAAAGTAGACACTCCAGGGTATCTCATAAGGTGCATATTGTGCCTTAACATGCCCCCATTTTTTCACCAATATATGCCAAAGTATGTGGTAAAAAATAATTTTGTGCATTTTTTACATACGGATTGCATTTTTGCTGGGCGTTTTGTATATTTCATATGTGCCACTAAGTTCAAACCCCCAAATTATGCTCAGCTAAGTCTTCTGAGTAAAATGACACCCCATATGAATGTCTTTGGCACTATTTCGTGAAGCTACAGTGCCATATAGGAGACCAAGCCATATCCGTTTTTACCAAACTTTTAATTTTGACGCTGGGCCTATGTGCAATTTCCAAGCATCTTCGCAGGTTTTAAATTCAAACTACCCCACAAAGGCCTACCATTTCTTAAAGTAGACACCCCAGGGTGTTTCAAAAGGTATAGTTTGAACCTTAGCGTGGGATCATTTTTCCGCTAGCTTGTACCAGATGTAGTGGTAATAAGCGTTTTTTCTGCCTTTTTGACATACAAAGTGAGTTTGCACAGTATATTTTGCAAACCTTATGTGTGCTACGACTGTATAATACTTCATATGTTGCTCAGCTATGTCGGCTGAGTACAGCAATACCCCCGTATGTACCTTTGCCAGGTATGTGTGGACATCGGAGGGGCACATTTGGGACACAGCCATTCCAGTTTTTTTCAAACTTTGAATTTTTATGCTGTGCCTATGTCCCATTTTAGAGTATTTTACCAGGCTATATAATCCAAATTCCCCATAAAGCCATACCATTTCTTAAAGAAGACATCCCAGGGTATTTCAAAAGGCATATTTTGAACCTTAGCGTGGGATCATTTTTCCGCTAGCTTGTACCAAGTGTAGTGGTAATAAGCATTTTTTCTGCCTTTTTGACATACAAAGTGAGTTTGCGCAGCATATTTTGCAAACCTTATGTGTGCTATGACTGTATAATACTTCATATGTTGCTCAGCTATGTCGGCTGAGTACAGCAATACCCCCGTATGTACCTTTGCCAGATATATGTGGATGTTGAAGGGGCGCATTTGAGACGCAGCCATTCAGTTTTTTTCTAACTTTGAAGTTTTACGCTGTGTCCATGTTCCAATTTGGAGTAGTTTAGACGGTTGGTTATTGAAACTTCCCCACAAACACATACTATTTATTAAAGAATACACCCTGGGGTAATTCAAAAGGCATATTTTGAACCTTGGCGTGGGATAATTTTTTCTCTAGTTTGTTCCAGGTGTAGTGGTAATGAGCGTTTTTAAAATGTATTTTTTTACTTTTTATAACTTTTTTACTTTTAAAAACTAGTTTTTAAACTTTTGTTTTGCTTATAAATTTTTTTTAAACTTTCCTAAACTTTCTTAAAACTTTTTTACAGATTTAACATTTTTCTAAGCTTTTTTTTTTACCGTTAACCCCTAACTAGCAGTACGCAGCAGTAACAGTAAATTCCCCATTTTCCCATAACTCCCACCCACCCCAGCTAGCAAAATATATAGTTATAAAATATTTAAATTAATTAATTAAATAAATTGAACCCCTGAGGGTTAAAAAATAAATAAAAAGTTAATCCTCAGGGGTTAAAAAAAATTAGATCACAGTATAATACTGTGATCTCTATTTGATCGCTGTAGGCAGTGATCGACTGGCAGGGAAGGGGTTAATTTTTATTTGGACTAGGTAAAGTGTGTTTTTTTTACTTAAATGTTATTAAAACATTTTTTTAAGCTTAATTTTTAACTTTTTTAAGTTTCTTTTAAAACTTTTTTTAACGTTAACCCCTAGTTAGCCTAACGCCAAATCCCCCAATTCCCCACTAACTTCCACCTACCCCAGCTAGCTAAATATATAATTAAAAAATAGTTTAATTAATTAATTTAATTAATTTAACCCCTGAGGGTTAAAAAAAAAATAATTAACCCTCAGGGGTTAAAAAAAAAAATCAGATCATAGTAAAATGTAATCCCTGCCAATTGATCACTGTAGTCAGTGATCAATTGGCAGGGAAGGGGTTAATTTTTTATTAAAATGGGTAAGGGGGGACTTTAAATAAACTTTATTTTTTTTTACAGCAGGGGGCAGGATCAGCACTGATCCGGCTCCCTGCACTTCACACAGAACCCGGAAGTGCAGGGAGCCGGTAGGTAAGTATAGAGAGCACATGTGCTCGCTCAGACTTGCGGTCAGAGCGAGCACATGTGCTGGGCAGACTGACCGGGTGCTCCCGGTATGCCTCTAATGCAGAGACATACCGGGAGCACCATTAAACCCGCGATCGCCGCGATAGCGGCGATCCGGGGTTAATTTTACCGCGTGACGGACGAGGTCCGTCACCCGTCGTTAAGGGTCTCCCCTCTGTGACGGACCTCGTCCGTCACCCGTCCTGAAGGGGTTAAACAGGGAATGGAGTTTTGCACAGGGGGTTAGGGTTTTGTAGGGTTTTGTACAGGGGGGTTAGGGTTTTGTACAGGGTTTTGTACAGGGGGTGGGGTTTGTACAGGGGTTAGGGTTTTGTACAGGGGGTGGGGGTTTTGTACAGGGGGTTGGAGTTTTTACAGGGGTGGGGGTTTTGTACAGGGGTTAGGGTTTGTACAGGGGGTGGGGTTTTTGTACAGGGGTTCTGAGTTTTGTACAGGGGGTTAGGGTTTTGTACAGGGGGTGGGGTTTTGTACAGGGGGTTAGGGTTTTGTACAGGGGGTGGGGTTTTGTACAGGGGGTTAGGGTTTTGTACAGGGGGGCTGGGGTTTTGTACTGGAAGCAGTCTTAAACCTGCAATGTAAACATTACAGTTTCTCATGTTTGCAGCTGCAAGGCTAAAATGACAAGGACATTGTACTCAGAACTCTTCATTGAGATGATTTGGTTTGGTTGCCTATAGTGTCCCTTTAAGGTAGTTGTATGTTCCTTTTATGGTTATTTATCTATACACTTTGATATAGTAAAGATAATTCAACACATTTCATTTTGCATTTACCCCTTCACTATCGAGCACTTTTTGATTAAAAATATATTAGTGTAATATTTAGTTGAAGTAAGGGATGTATAGTTAGCATATATATGTTTAGATTGCTTTGCAGACCAACTTTTAATTACGTACTTTTACCAAAAAAGAAAAATGTCACTTGTTCTTTTAACCCCTTAATGACCGCGGACGTACAGGGTACGTCAGACAAAAAATGACTGCTGGTGTACCCTGTACGTCCAAGGCACATTTGAGCACTGGAAGCAATCATGATCACTTCCAACCGCTCTAAGGGTATTGCAGCGATGCCTCGATGTCGAGGCATCCTGCAATACCCCCCCCTCACTGCCGGGCCGCCAGGTGATCGCTGCCCTGGAGCGATCACTTCTGGATTGCTCCATGTGGCAGTGAGGCAGAGTATTGGAAGTCATCAGGCAGGCTTCCGAAGCTCTGCCTGCGTGCTGAGTGCCTCGAGGGGTCGAGGCACTCAGTGAAGATAAAATAATTTTTAACAAATTTTAAAATTAATTTTTACATGTAAAAAAATTAAATATATGTATGCTGGTGAAAAAAAGTTAAAAAAAAGTATTAAAATAAAAAAATAAAGTTAATGAATTAAAAATCTATGTATATCTATGTATATAGAAATAAATAAAAATAATACAAAATATACATATTTCCATATACATCATTACAGAAATAATTTCATAAATATACACATAGACTTCAAATATATAAATTCTACGTGCATATTTATGTAATATTTTTACATAATTAATTGATTGCAGTTTGGGTGACCTGCCTTACAACCCAGGCCGAAAGTCCAGAGAATTTAATTTGCTAGCACCTGTAACTTTCCAAGACACTCTAAAACCTGTACATGGCGGCTACTGTTTTACTTGGTAGACTTTGCTGAACACAAATATTAGTGTTTCAAAACAGTAATACATATCACAGTGATAATATTGTCAGGGAAAGTGAAGTTTTTTGCATTTTTCACACACAAATGGCACTTTCACGGATTATATCATTGTTTTGAACCAGTTTTGAAAAACTAATATTTGTGTACAGCGAACTCTCCCGAGTATAACAGTACCATCTATGTACAGGTTCTATAGAGTTTTTGAAAGTTACAGGGTCAACTATAAGGCTTGATTTTCCGTTTTTTCAGTCTGTTGTTCAGTCTTTTTTAGTAGACACTTAGTCATAAACACTGGCCAAAGTTAGCGTTCATAATAGTTTTTTGCATTTTTAACACACAAACAAATATAAATGCTAACTTTGGACAGTGTTTGTGACTAAGAGGCTACTAAAAAAGACTGGACATACCCCAAATTGAATACCCTGGGTTGTCTACTTTAAAAAAATATGTACATGTGAGGTGTGATTCAGAGATTTATGACAGATAACAGTGTTACAATATCATTATTGATAAATTGTAAAAATATATATTTTGAAACATGTCCTACATGTACTTATAGCCCTATAACTTTCCAAAAAAAGCTAAGAACATGTTAACATTGGGTATTTCTAAACTCAGGACAAAATTTAGAAACTATTTAGCACCGGTGTTTTTTGTCGGTTGTAGATGTGTAAGTTCAAAAAAGTGTTTTTTTACATGTGCTCATCATATTTTATAAAAACATTTTATACTAAATTATATCATGTGATGAAAATAATGGTACCTTTAGAAAGACCATTTAATGGTGAGAAAAACAGTTTATAATATATATGGATACAGTAAATGAGTAAGAAGAAAATTACAGCTAAACATAAACACCGCAAATGTAAAAACAGCTCTGGTCCAAAACGGTAAGAAAATTGAAAAGCGGTCTGGTCACTAAGGGGTTAAAAAGATATTTTGAATATGAAAAACTTTAGACAGTATACAGTATCCTTCATCTTGTAAATTTCACACAGGGTTTGAGATGTTAAAAAAATTAAATTTTCTCACACATAGTGTAAAAATGTGACAAACAGATAAGAAAAAATGCTCACATAGAAACATAGAAACATAGAAACATAGAATGTGACGGCAGATAAGAACCATTCGGCCCATCTAGTATGCCCAATTTTCTAAATACTTTCATTAGTCCCTAGTCTTATCTTATAGTTAGGATAGCCTTATGCCTATCCCACGCATGCTTAAACTCCTTTACTGTGTTAACCTCTACCACTTCAGCTGGAAGGCTATTCCATGCATCCACTACCCTCTCAGTAAAGTAATACTTCCTGATATTATTTTTAAACCTTTGTCCCTCTAATTTAAGACTATGTCCTCTTGTTGTGGTAGTTTTTCTTCTTTTAAATATAGTCTCCTCCTTTACTGTGTTGATTCCCTTTATATATTTAAATGTTTCTATCATATCCCCCCTATCTCTTCTTTCCTCCAAGCTATACATGTTAAGATCCATAGAAAACATACCTTGTTGATAGGTATTTGCAAGGACCCTGAAGGCATTATTAGAAGTTTAACTTACTAAAAATGTCAGAAGAATGTAAAAAAGAATGTCAGCATTTTAGCATAATTTCCACATACAGTAAATGCAGATAATTCACATATTTCTAAAATAAAGGTATTTAAAACTGCTATGGCAATCTTTATCACTCTGTGGACTGCTAATGCAATGCTAGCATTGAAATGTATGAATTATATGACGCACTGAAACATCCTGCACTGTTTGAAAGCAGGGGATTAATTTCCATTTACAGGTATTATATCAGTGATGTGTGGTTTCCATGAGAGATATTTGTTTTTTACAGCCTGAGAGTCATAATTAGAATATACATGAGGGTGAGTGAGGCTTTGTGGACTAGATGTCATACTACAAAATACATGAAAATAAAAACATTTATACTTTATTTCGGTATTGAAGGGGTTCAACTATTTATCGTTTCATTTTATAGTATCATTTTAAAATAGACTGTTATGAGCCATCAAATCCCAGAAATACAAAATTTTCCCAACTATTTCCACAAGGATATATAATATAAGGTGGACTTGAAGGTACCATATATTGGGGAACCGGTTTCAGAGAGAACAGCGGTTTGTATTAAATGATTAAACAAATCATTTTTGGTAACCAGATATATATATATATTTTTTAAAGTATTCCAAAATTTAAACTTTTGTTACAAAATATGGGGCCATGTCAGCCCAGTGCATGAATGAACACTGCGATGTACCGCAGATTTGTCTGGCAAACAACTACACTAACAGCGCACAGCCCTCTCAAGCCCATTTCATTCCACTGCCACTCTTTCCAAGTAATTTTTATCTACATGTCTTTAATCTATTTTCAGTTAATATATCTACTTATTTGATATATCCCCTCACTGTCTGTCCTCTCTCAAAGTTCAGTATTTCCCTGCCTTTTCATTCCCTATCTGTGAATCCTCTCAGTCACACTTGCATTTTAACCTCTCGTGTCTTTTCCTTCGCGATGAGCAAAAACGGTGTCTGCTATTTCACTTGTAAAGTCAAGACAAGCGTGAGTAAGCCGGGAGTCATACACTAATCCTCTTCCCATATTGTATTTCCAGAAACAGGAGAAGCCTCTTACACAAGACAACTGGGAAGAAACAAAATTAACACCCTTACGTACAGCCTTCATCAATTCAGTTTCCTGAATAAGGAAATGAATACTTTGTTAGAGGTCCTGCAGATGTTTACTATATAAATGAGGCCTAAGGAGGAATGTTCGTCACTAATGTATAAAAGTATATTCAACAGGGGGACGGGGCATGACTGTAATGGCGCCTGGACACATTTTCAGCAAGCTCCTCGAGCAAATCTCAATTTACCCTAACTACCTGCATCAACAGCTATTAATCTGAGGCAACTCGAGCGGCTCAAGTACCCAGCACCGACTATCCGGCTCGGGGTTTCTTACAGCAGTCACCTGAAGCCCTCTAGACGCAGATCTACGAGTGTGGCCTGGTGTACGCCGGAGATGGGAGAGGCAGACAATCTCCCTACCCGGTGGGAGCTGGCTACCCTGCACACAGTACAAGCGCCCTGCTACCCCCCCTCTGGCCGGCAGGAGTCATCCCGGCCCGCACCCTGGGGACAGCACCACAAGCGGCACTCCCAAAATGGCGGTCGCTGCGTGCTCCACTGACCCACAGAGCATGATATCCAGGCTGGACAGCATCTTCGAGGCGTTCTGGAGGAAGCTGCAGAACAGACAACTAAAAGCTGCCACACGACTCCACAATACCTACCCACTGGAGAAAGCACCAAGACGCCAGCAAGCCGCCGCGTGGTAAAAAAACTCCCATAAGACGCGCCGCACATGAATAAGACCATGAAAATTGTGGCGGGAGGCGCACAAGCCTCCTCCGGGGTCAAGTATCTGGACCTCCAGGCGAAGGGAAGTGGTCGGGAACTCACACGAGGAACCGGAGAGGCTTATTACAGTCACGCTGACAGCAGTCCAGCGCCGAGCCTGGCCGATCCGCAGACTCTGGGGTGACTATGTCCTACCTACCGCAGGCATAGGTTAAATGGGACCAGGCTTCAACCTCACTCCCTAACACTGTTACCAATCAAATACCATGGACATCCTTCTTGTACATCCATCTCTGTACCGAGATTGACGGACTCATTCAGAAAGCTCGACCTCCTATGCCTAGGGTTGGCTACCTGGGAGTCCCTAGGGTGTTTCCAAGCTACCTTTCATGTCTGGCAATTCTTTTGTTCATACACTCAATCTTAGTAAATCAAACAGCTATGTATGCTTAGCTTAAACATTTGTGTATATCATCACTATATCATTTCTTGCCTACCTCATGTTTCTACCTTGCTATCGCAAAAAAAAAAATTGTGCAGCATCCCTTGACTACCCTTACCAATTGTTTATGATGATTTAATATGTTGAACAAGTCATTGTTTATGCCTGTAATCTACTCTTCACTCAAAAATAAAGAATTAAAAAAAAAAAAAAAGTATATTCAACAACTTCTTAAAGGGACGCATCACCTCATGGCCATTGAAAACAACAAGAGGCCATAATTAGTGAATACAAGATCTATTTGAAACCGTGATTCAAAGATGGGGCAGTAAAAACTCTAGAATGTAATTATATATAGTTATTATAGACATGCCTAATAAATATTAATATATTTTTTAAAGTTAACAGATGGTTATTGGGTGTCACGGTTTAGTAGCTAGAGCCCAATATGCAACAAGCTTTGGTTGTTCAAAACGAAGTACAGACAAGGATAAAGCAAAGGCAAAGACAAAGTCAGACAGGCAAAAGGGTCAGATCAGGCAGCGCAGGGTCATAAACGTAGAACAAGCCAGAGGTTGGATATCAGATAAGCAGACAGGAACAGGTAACAACTTGATAGGAGTCTGGAGCATAGGATACTGAGCAAAGATAGACGATCTGAGTAGGATTATATAGGAGAGGGGGTGGAGCACATTTCACAGGTGTCCTACCTATCTCCTGGGAACTCCTTCTGGAAAACACCACTTCACCTTTATGACTCTTCTGATCTTGCGCATGCGTGCCTAAAAAACCCGGTCAGAGTGGGGATTTGGCTGATGCGGTCTCTGTCGGTGCAGCGTGGAGAGAAGTGTAGGAGGTAAGTGTCTGGTTGGGCGGGGGTTCCATGGTCGATGCGGTCTCTAACCAATCTAACCAAATCACGCATTTTCTTCTAACCCTAGCCTGTAAATGTAATACCAATCCCAACCTACCGTTCTCAAACATACCTCTAGTCCTATGTCCTAACTCTCCAAAATAGTGCCTAGTAGCTCTCTCCTGCCTCTACATATAACTAAAGTTATATGCTTTTGAAGTTGTTAGGGGGGATTTTATGGGCTATTTAGACCCAGATTTCTACTGTTGGGGAACGGGGCTAGGGGATATTAGTGGGATCTTTTTTTATTTTACCTCAGAAAGCTGCTTCAAAAAGCAATTGTCTGTTGTAAAACAAAAATCAATAGGATAATGTTCCTCCAGGCTACTTAAGGGTGTTGTGCCCCCCGAGTAACTGTTGCCCCCCGAGTAACTGTCACAAGGGTTTCCTCGAGAACAGAGCGTTCCTGCATACTCCTCTATTACATTGAATGCCTGACTGTGTAGCATGTGCTTGTTTCCAGCTGTGCTTCCTTGAAATAATAGAGGGCAACAGTAGCACACTGTTCATTGGTAAAGAGGAGGGGACATAACAGAAAGAGAGGGATACGTCATGACATACCCCCAACATTCTCTTAGTGTAGGGGTCATCAGGTTTTCCTGTGGTCTTTAGCCCTAGGTGTTTCTGTAACCTAGCAATAACCCTGGTTATATATACTCAGGTATAGGATTGGCAGATCCACTACTTGGACACGTGACTTCTTTATGCTGATGGGCAACGTATGACGAATGTATGAAGGACATTGTATCCTTCCTGAAACATGTTTTCATGTTGCACCACAAATACACATTCCTATGCTCACATTTAACTAGCATGAACAAAAACATACTTTTTCTTTAAACAATAATTTTGCATGGTTTTAAATATAACAAACTGAAACCCAAGTATCTCATTGGTCCCATAACCTGCCATGCAAAGCAGTCCTTAACATGTCATAGAGTTCTATTATATGGATGTAATTCACCACACCTTGTCTTGCATCCGCTGTGTCTCGTCTGCCTCCAGTTCGCTTGTCTATGCATGCGGGGAACCAAACACGCCTTGGGTGAAACCTTTCTAAAATCTTCCTCACATGTGTCACGTGTCATGGATCAATGTTTTAGAATTCTAATATGTAAGCTCTCTGGGTTTATATCCCACTGTTCTACCCAATTAATAACCACTGCATTCACTGAGTGTTTATGTATTCATGGGAGTCAATGCATAAATAACAAGATGCTTGTGATTCTATGCACAATGCTACATCGGCTTATTTATCTTTAATTGTACCAACCGTACCATGGGCGTCCGCAGGGGGGATTTTTCAGCTTGTTCTGATATTTTTCGTGTGAAATTTAAAATGAACTTCAATACCAGCGTGTATGGAGAGAGACAGGGATAGGAAGCTGCATCTTATCCCTGCTTCTCTCTGCTGATTGAAACCGCAGGGGAGCAACACATACAGCCAGAGACAGCCTACAGATCAGGTAAGTGAGGGATGGGGGAGGGTTTGAGAGGGGGCAGCAGCCTATAGATTTTTTTTGGTGGGGTAGCAGCCTATAGATTAGGGGAGTGACGGGGGGCAGTCTATAGATTAGGGGAGTGGGGG
>OW240914.1:285555378-285615916 GCA_933207985.1 Pelobates cultripes
GGGGAGTGAGGCTGGGGGGGCAGCAGCCTATAGATTAGGAGAGTGAGGGGGGCATCCTATAGATTAGGGGATTGAGGCTGGGGGGCAGCAGCCTGTAGATTAGGGGAGTGAGGCATGGGGGGGCAGCCTATAGATTAGGGAAGTGAGCATAGGCGTGCGCAGCCTATTGCATTAGGGTGTGCACCCTAAAGCACAAACACACGCCATGTGTATATGTATTTATGTGTGTATATATATATATATATATATATATATATATATATATACACACTGCTGTGTGTGTGTGAGGGTGCTGTTTGTGTGCTGTGTGTGAGGGAACTGGTAGTGTGCTGTGTGTGTGTGAGAGGGTGTTTGTTCGGGTCCTGTTAGTATGCTGTTTGTGTGCTGTGTGTGGGTGTTGTGTGTTTGTCAGGGTGCTGTTTGTGTGTGAGTTTGCTGTTTGTGTGTGGGTGCTGTGCGGGTGTTGTGTGTGGGTTTTGTGTGTTTGTGAGGATGCTGTTAGTGTGCTGGGTGCTGTATGTGTGTGGGTGCTGTGTGTGCGAGGGTGATGTATGTGTGTGGGTGCTGTTTGTGGGCTGTGTGTGCTGTGTGTAGGTGCTCTGTGTGTGTGTGTGCTGTATGTTTGGGTGGAGGTGGGGCAGATTAGTTAATATCCCAGTCCTGCTGCCTTCCCTGGTGGTTCAGTGGAGAGTGAACTCTAGCCCGGGTTCTATGCTGCCTCCCTCCATGCTGCTGTGGACCGGTGAGGTAGAACTTTGATCTCCGCACTGGCCCATGGAGGCTTAGACCAGAGCCGCCGCTCGGATAGCGTCGGCTCTGCATGAGCCGACTGGGGAGATCCAGAGATCTCCCCTGCCGGTCTCAATCCATTTGCGTGCCGCGGGGATTAGGGTGTGCCCAGGCACACCCGACACACCCCTTGCGCACGCCTATGTAAGTGAGGGATGGGGGAGACAGCCTACATGAAGAGTCAGCAAGGAGCAAGAAGGTAAAGTAAGAAAAGGAGAAGGAACAGAAATGAGCAGGAAGGGACATCAAGGAGCAGAAAGGGGCAGCAAGGAGCTGGAAGGGACAGCAAGGAGCTGGAAGGGACAGCAAGGAGCACAAAAGGTAAAGTAGGAGAAGGAGCACAAAGGAACAGAAATGAACAGGAAGGGTCAGCAAGGAGCTGGAAGGTAAAGCAGCACAAAGGTAAAGTAGAAGGAGCAGAAAGGGTCAGAAATGAGCTGGAAGGGGCAGAAAGAGCACAAAGGTAAAATAGGAGAATGAGCAGGAAGGGCCTGCAAGGAGCAGGAAGGAGCACAAAGGTAAAGGAGCAGAAAGAATCAGAAGGAGCACAAAGGTAAAGTAGAAAAGGGAGCAAAAAGGGATCAGAAAGAGAAAGGAGCAGAAGGGTGCTACATAAGCAGAAAGTAGCAGAAAGGTAAAAGAGCAGAAGGGGCCAAGGATAGAAAACCGTGTCAGAAGAAAAAAAAAGACTGTCAAATGAAGGAGAGGAAAAGGAGATTGTAGCAGGAAGGAAAAATGAAGTGAACCCTCCACTTTATTCTGGACACCACATCATAAGGCTTTGGTACCTGGGCCAGGCAGGGAAAGGCTGGACCTTCTCATCTCCAAAGGTAAAATAATATTAGTATTAATGTGTTCACTTTTATTTACTGAGTGTCAGGAAGCACAGAATGCCGTTGGGTAGGGGTGTTGCTGATTGGCTAGAGCGGTCAGCTGGCACTCTAAGCCAATTAGTAGCTCCCCATTCATAAAAAAGTAGAAATATTTTATGAACCGGGAACTAGCGGTTGGCTTAGAGCGTCAACTGTCCACTCTAGCCAATCAGCGGCACCCATGCCTGACGTCAATCTGCACTTCCTGACACTCTGTTTCAGAAGCCAAATACCACTGAGCGACCTGTAGCTGGAGGAAGCCTTTGGGGTTAAACCATTTGAGAGCGATTTAACCCCTTAAAGGAAAGCGAGCACCCAGGGGCTTCCTGGCATCATAGCATTTTCATTTAGGTGAAGCTGTTATGGTGACCAGAATGGTCTTTTAATTTGCTTAAAGGAACACTTTAGTGTCAGGAATACAAACATATATTCCTGACACCATAGTTGTGAAAACGCTATTCACCCTGGCTTTATGTGATAATGGCTATGCCCCCCCCCCCTGGAAAAATTCCTGCGGACACCCATGCGTATATCTAGAGACAATTTGCACACAAAATATTAATCACAATTTATTTTTTCATTCAGATTGTTAGGTTGACATGTTGCAAAGTAAACATGTAGGGGTTATTCAATAAAGAGTGAATACAACGTTTCTATTTCAAATTGAAATTTGAAAAAACTGGAACTTTCAAAATGTTCCAATTTAGGCCACAATAGCCATACATAGCTGAACTGGAGAATTTTTCCAGTCTAACTATTTGAACCTAGAATTTAAAATGTATTTTGATTTCCCATTTCACACACTTGTCCCTTGAATTACTTTTAAAAGCTTAACCGCAAAACTGTGAAATGTTGTAAATTCACCAGGCACAGGTTAGACCAAATGATCTGAAACAGCAGAACATCACTGACTTTCACCCAAAGTCTTGACACATTGCATAATCATATGGTACACTAAACCATGTATTTTTTTTTGCAATGCATGAAGTAATACTCAGAGGCTCGGGGTACCCCAAAGGAAATGCTCAAGCAATACATATTGTAATACAATTGGGGCACTGGCTAGGGCTTGCACATTTTTATAATATAAACATCAGGTTCATTGTCACCGGGTAATTACAAACGTAGGGAGCTAAGCTGGATATGCATGCTGACTGCAGGAATATTCAATTATGATCAGTGTAATGGGAGTTATCCCATGATCATCGCCACAAAACCATTACAGGCTATACACAGTGATCATAAAAGTAGGTAAACTGATATGGCTTCAGATGGTATACTAGTAAATAGAGAAACAAAGAAAACCAAAGAAAACAAGAGACAGTTCTCACGGTGTGTGATCGGGCTTAAAGCAGGAGTTGGCTAACTAGTCAGTCCGCGCCAGTTCAGCCAATGCCCAGTTTGTAGGCTTTGAGTGCAGGGCTGGTAGGTACGTTGCTGAGTCTCCCCAGCTGCTCTTTAGTGTGCCGTGTGTCTGCGGCAGTCACACTGCGTGAACCGGAGGAGGCTCTCCATCTGCCCTGGGACCTTCCAGGAGCCAGTACCAGTGTCTCACGGACTTGTGGCCATCTTGGGGCCAAGTCCTTCCCCTGTGTGGGGTTGCGCAGGTTTGAGTGGTGTGTAGGGTTCGTGCCCCGTGCTGCTCCTTTCCCAGGTGGGCCAACAGGCTGGTAACGTGGTTCTGATGTGCGTTTTGCCCGGATAGGGCCTTCCCGGCTGTGCCTCGGCCTTGCGCCTTGCTGTGGGTTGAGCTCTGCCTGGCCGTCGTGCTTTGGGTGCTTTGATCTTGTTGCTGGCAAGTGCTGGTGTCAGCGGCTGTCGCTTGTTTTCCAGGCTTTCCCAAAATCGCCTGCAGATGACATCAAATTTTTTCTTGAAGGTCGCTGCCCATTCCTTGGGTGTCTGTTGTTCTGTATGATTAGTGGGGCCACCGGCCATCTTGGTCAGACCTCGCAGTGCTTTTCTGCCAGCTATGTGTCATGTAGAGGCTGGTGGTGAGTGTTCTCTTCGTGAGGGTAGACCGCGATGACCCCCGCCGGTCCAGGGGGGGGGGGGAACGAGGGCACTGGTATTTGGTCTGTTGTTGCTGCAGGAAAGCAGCCGTTTCTCCTGTGCCTGCCATGCTGGTAGGCCTCACGCTAGATGTCACCTCTCGATTGGTGGCCTGTCTGCCTTGGTTAATCGCCGTTTGGGCTGTAAAAGATTGCTTTATTCGCTGTATGCAGTGGGAGCTGCTGAGGTTTGCTTCCGTTCAGCTTGGCTGTCAGGCCCCGCCCCCTAAACTGTGTATTTTAATTAAGTATGCATTCATTAAAATGGGAATTTAGAGAAAGGAGAATGGAATTGTATAAGTTAGTCCAATGTGCCAGAGCTGGGAAAACAGATGAGTTAGAATGCATTTAGGAGTAAATTCTGAATAAACCATAGCAATACCCAACTTCAACATCAGGGCTACAATTACAAAGAAACTAGTCCTGCGCTCAAACTCCCATTACTCCTGGGCGGCAGCAATGACCATAGTACACATCAGCCAAAATACATATAGTATTTGGTTCATCAGGGCTACAATGCTTTAAGTTGGCCCTGCATACAGTGTGTGTGATGAATGCAGTGTGTGTAATGCATGTAATGTGTGTCTATAGATTTCTGGGGTAGGATAGGGCCTCCTTCTTTTTTTTTTTTTTTTTATTGAAAAAAAATAAACAGTATATGTTTTTTTACTTTATTCACCCCTCCATGCTTCTTATCTGTGGCGCTCAGATAGATAGATAGATAGATACATAGATAGATACATAGATAGATACATAGATAGAGATATAGATAGAGGATAGATAGATGGATAGATAGATAGATAGATAGATAGAGAGAGAGAGAGAGAGAGAGAGAGATAGAGAGAGAGAGATAGATAGATAGATAGATAGATAGATAGATAGATATATGGATGGATAGAGAGATAGATAGATAGATAGATAGATGGATGGATGGATGGATGGATAGAGAGATAGATAGATAGATAGATAGATAGATAGATAAAGAGAGAGAGAGAGAGAGAGAGAGAGAGAGAGAGAGAGAGATAGATAGATAGATAGATAGATAGATAGATAGATAGATAGATAGATAGATAGATAGAGATGGATGGATAGATAGATAGATGGATAGATTTTTTTACTTTATTCACCCCTCCATGCTTCTTATCTGTGGGGCATAGATAGATAGATAGATAGATAGAGAGATACATGGAGAGATACATAGAGAGATACATAGAGAGATAGAGAGATAGATAGATGGATAGATACATTGATAGATACATAGATAGAAGATAGAGAGAGAGAGATATAGATAGATAGATAGATAGATAGATAGATAGATAGACACAAAAATATAAAAATGGGCTGCACTCAAGGTCTTCTTCACAAAAGTTCCAGTTCTTTATTATATACCCATTGACAGATACATTCCACTAGACTTTGTGGCAAAACAGGAAAGGTTACAAAACTGGTCCCGAGCAAAGTCCACATGTGTGACTGAAACGTTGACCGATCTTTCCTGTTTTGCCACAAATTCTAGTGGAATGTATCTGTGAATAGATATATAATAAAGAACTGGAACTTTTGTAAAGAAGACGTTGAGTGCAGCCCATTTTTGTATATATATGCCCAGGACTGGCACTCTGCATTGAGGATTGTGAGCCAGAGTGCTTGCATGAAAATGCCTGAAAGCAATGATTGTACTCACCAAAACAACTACATTAAGCAGTAGTTGTTCTGGTGACTATAGTGTCCCTTTAATTTTTGGTGGCAAATTCTATAACAATTTTTATATTTAGATTAGATTTATATTTAGATTTAGGAAAACAAACTATCTTCAAATGGCAAATTATTGATAGACTCACCGATGGACTTTTGGGATGACTGTTGAGCAGCCGTGTAGTGCAAGTACACTAGAAATGGAAAGCTACCTGCAGGCTATCTTCAAGTTACCCCTATTTTATTAATTGATCCCCAAATTTACAGATTGCTTGCCCGGGCAGCAAGGGTGCAAAGGAATTTCTTTAAACGCTTGTCAAGAAGTGGTATACTACTAACCTGCTGCCATAGGTTAACTGTGGATATCTTTTTTTTTTTGGTTCTTGTTTTCAATGGCACAGAAGCTTTGTGGAATGCAGGACACATATCAAACAACCTATTTTTTTTAATCCTGCAAAAAAGCTGCATTGTATCTGGAGTTTGTGCATTTTATGCTACTCTTGGTCTCAGTTGAGCAAAAGTCAAGTTTAAGTTAGGGTTGCAGGTAAAACTGCCCTTATTGACCAATCTTGGGTTCAAGCTATTTAGATATAGGATGGAGATAATCGAAAAGTAGACATGGCTGTATGGCCTCTAAACGCCTGGGACATTGAAGATCACTTGTAATCATCCTCCAGTTACTGGGCTGTACCAATTCCAGCCCTCATACAACTGATTCCGTCTCATCTGTTTGTAACTGCTGGTTGTCTTGTTGCAAATATGTGTTTAAAGGGTTATTCCAACTACCATGAACATTTCAGTGATTTGAAATGGTCATGGTGGTAGAAGTCAGAATGTGCAGTGTTTCTGCTAGTTGCACCCCCAGCACACTCCGGGCTGCCATTGTAAATTCTGTGCATATTTGATAACTCTTGTCAGTGCACACAACACGCTGGCGACAGACATGATTATCTTCTCTCTTGCAGGCAGAGTGCCTGCAAGGGGAATATTGCTTCCCCCTCCACCCCCCTCAGTGTGTTTATATATATATATATATATATATATATATATATAATGGTTGTAGGAAGGTGGCTGCACTCTCAGTCCCTAATAAAACCCAAACTTTATTTCAATGTCATTAAAAAGAAGATCGAAGTTTCAGTCCCTCTAAGGCAAACATGTCAAACTCAAAGGCTAGCACGGGCCAAATAAACAAGGTTTAAGTTTACGTGGGCCGCATAGAAATGTAGGTTTATTTTGAAAAGTACAGTATAAAAAAAAAATCAGCATCCCCCTCTTCTAAACCCTAGCACTCTCCTCTACTAAACTCTGGAGTCCAGCTTCTGGTATACCCCCAATGGTGTCATCCACACCCTATGACAAAGTGGATTCTCCCGGTACTCCTTGAAACCTTGTGAAGGTGGAGCACGTTGACGTCATGTCTGAAAGTGATGTGGTCTTGCATGCTTCCGTGCACCTCCAGGTCCTCCACTGTCCAGCAGCAGCCATTGCAACACTGACCAGCACACAGTCCCTGACAGACACACACCAACACACACTCACTTACTCACTCACAGGCACACTCACTGACAGATACACACACTCATTCACTGACAGACACACACACACACACACACACACAGAAACACACTCACTGAAACACACACACTCACTGACAGACAGACACTCACTGACAGATACACACACCCACCCACTGACAGACAGACAGACACACACACACAACTGACAGACACACACATTTTACACATTCTTGCACACACTCACAAATCATTTTATTTATTGCTCCCTACCTTTGGGAACTGGTGTGGGGCCTCTCCCTGGGGTCTCCCTATCTGCTCCTCACTGCTCACTCACGCGCACAGTTTAGTGATGCTGGGCCGGAATGACATCATACTCCGGCACCCAGGATCACTACAGAGGACGTGTGCGAGGGAGCAGTGAGGAACAGGAAGAATAGACTGAGCTCCCTCGCTGCCGCCAACAATCTCTCCTCCCGGCCGGTTAAATTTGAGCAAAGTGGGGAGAGCAGGTGCCTACTCTGCCTTAACATGTCAAACCCGCGGATCGCTGGGCCACAAAGATATTCATTGTGGACCGCATGCGACCCGCGGTGACGCCATTCTTTTAAGGACAATATTACCAAAAGAAGTTCCCTATCTCCAATTTCATATCTTCTTTCTGTGTCAGATAGTTTTTTCGAATAGAAGCCACAGGGATGAAGAGGTTGGTCATGTTTTTTGCGTTGTGACAAATCAGCTCCTAAACCAGTCTCTGATGCATCTACCTCTAGCAAGAAGGGAAGGTTAAGATCAGGATGGAATAGTATGGGAGCAGACGCAAATGACGTTTCAAAAGGTTTCAAAATCCTTCAAGGCATCAGGAGACCACTTTTGGGGATTAACACCTTTCAAATTCGTTATGGGAGCAACAATAGACGAAAATCTTTAATAAAACGTCTATAATAGTCCGAAAAGCCTATAAATCTCTGAATAGCTTTAAGTCTATTAGGATGGAATCTAATTTCTTGGGATCCATTTCAAACCCTTCTCCTGAAGCCCTTCTCCGTAACCTAGAAAACTTATTTGAGACTAGTGACATTTTTTTTTTCTAGTTTACAATATAAACCATTTTGTAAAAGTCTAGCCAACACCTTGTTGACTTGTTTGTGATGTGGTTCCTTTTCCTTCCCTTATATTCTGGGTTCCTTTCATTTCTAGCCACGCCCCCAAAACAATTGAATTTGAGCGTTTTGGTGGGACATGACGTCATCAGTGTCATGACGACGTTGTGCGCCGCATCATAAAAGGAGCTATTTCAGCCAGTTTGAGAATTGCTGGAAACATGAGAAGGACTTCTGGACAGGTCCCCAACCTCTTGCAGGATGTCTTCAGTGTGTGGCATAGCCTGTGCCAATACATAAGGTACCCTGACACTGAGAGTAGCCAACCGGCATTCTCTAGAAATCCCAGAAATTCTATCTACTGTGAAGGAGTTAAAATCGACTTTTCGTAATTTATCACGAAGCCAAGACTTGTTAAAAGATTCAATGTCTATTGAGAATGTAGTTGAGTAGAGTTTGCACACTCAGACATAATCAGTATGTCATGTAAATAAATGATCATTCTCACTCCTCTGCTTTGAAGTAGCGGTTTGAGGATTTGCTGAAACAGCAAGGTGCAGAAGATAAACCAAATGGCATTGCCATTTATTCCCTTACCATATGAATTGTAAATAATTCTGACAAGAAGTGTGAATAGGTACTGTAAAGTATGCATCTTTCAGATCTAATTTTATCAACCAGTCAAATAGTAACAGATAATAAATTCCCTCCATTTTGAAATGATGGTACCTGACAAAATTGTTTAAATATTTTATATTTATGACTGGTCTGTGAACAGCATCTTTCTCTTTACCAGGAATAAATTGCTTATGAAACCTGGACTGTTCATGGGAACCTGAATGATGGCATTTTTGGAAAATAAATGTGATATTTCTTGATGAACTGGAGCTTGTTTTTGGATCGAGACGTTTTGAGGATTTGATATGAAATCTATTTTGTGTCTCAGAACAATATCTAATATGCAAGCATTGTTTGTAATCTGACTCCAAGCATGGAAATAAGGAGTGAGTCTGCCCCCTAACCTTTCTAGAGAAGAAATACTCACCAGATGAAACTGTTGTACTCACCAGATGTTGATCTGAAATGAGAAATTCCTCGGTGGCATCTGGATCTCCATGAACTGCCACGAAGAGGGGAGAATGAAGATGTTTACTGGGTAAATAGTCTGTAGGATTGGAAAGCGTTCCTTGGAACCCATCTATTTTGATAGAAGAGGCTTGAAGAATGGTTCCATCTTCTTCCAATCCTCCTCCATCCCTTTATTTAACCTTAGGATTAAATATCCTTTCCAGAGGGGTCTGAGCCTAATCAAGTGAACTAAAGAGATTTACATATTTCTTTAAGTCTTTAATAAAAATATCTCTGAATATGAGACCTTCTGCAGCTGGTCCAGGTTCTGAAGTGGCTAAATTGGATAATTGTAGATACCTTTTCATTAGGATTGACCTGCGGCGTTCACTGGACAGGGCTGCATTAGCATTTCCCAAAAGCATACAATCCGTTGGGTCCATCCTCTCAGCATATCAATACTGTGAGAATTCCTAGAAGCAGCAGCTTGTTCTAGAATTTTAAAACTTTTTTCCACGGGACCAGATATATTCAGCAATTTATCCTGACAAGATTTTAATTATCTGTAAAGTCCTTCGTTAGGGTTCTTACCTGATTTTGTTAAAAATTGTACTATAGTGGGATCGAAATCAGGGATCTGTGCTACTTTCTTAGGTAAAGTCAGTGTAGGGCATTCAGCTCTCAGCTTGTTTCTAGCTGCGTGGTCAAGGGTTTTCCTCAACCAGATATTTGGCTATGTGAGCCACAGGGAGCCATTTGGCCTAACAAGGATGTTTAATATAGCCTGGGTCAAATAATGGTTTTTCATTAATTTCAAAAATAACATTCTGATCATCTGATTTAGAGAGACGATAAGGTGCCTCAGAATATAATTTGAGGCAGTATCAGATTTTTCTTCTTCTGAAGTTGAAGATGAATTAACATTGGAGGAGGTTTTAAAGGAGTCAGGTTTATTACTGTGAATAACCTCTCCGAGCCTGTTTGTCTTCTTCACAGGCAGAGGGTCTTTTGAGCGGTTTTATACACTCATAAACTTTGTGTTTTATTATAGTCTTGGTCTTTCCCTATTTTATGAGATTTTGAACAACTTGGGGAATCTAAAGGACCGTCAAAGCAATGTTTGCCCATCTGGGTTGCCTTTCCAGACCTCCTGAGTCCTTGAGCTAAATTTAGTTCAGACTGTACAGACTACCAAAATTGGTCAGAAGGGGTATTAATCATTTGAGTCTGACTAGATGTAGAATGACTTATGGCCTAAGCCACGTACTTTGCAATTGCTTCCTGAATAGAAGACATTGCAGTAAAAATTGCAGATGAAGCTGACTTGTTAACAGATAAGTCTACAATGTATTGTAGAGAATCCTGTCAGCAGCACCAGGTTTTCGTGACTAAGAGGGAATTCATAATTAATATTTTGCAACAAATTGTAATTTAGTATTACTATAATTAAATAGTAAATAATGTTGCAAGTGAATGGGTAAACACCCTTGGCAGAAAAAACAATTAGGTTAGAAGTAATAATAACAAAGTTGTAGAGAAACGTTGTGCTGGGGTAAAGTGGGCGGGAAAGTTAGCTGACAACCAACTAACTTGAATTGCCGCGCAAAATTATGTCAGTATAATATTTGAGGGTCGACCAACTGAAATCACGAGTGCCACGATTCACCCCAAAAAAACCCGCTGAGTTGTTAACTATGATGTTTGGTGTAAGACACGCGAATGCAAAGTTAAAAACATCTGAATGGCCGTGATTCTCAAGAAAAAATACGTTGAATTGATGTGAGCAGTTAACTATGACTTTCGGTCTAAAACCTGCGAATGCAAAATGAAATAGCCTTATATCAACAATTTGCCCCAAAAAATCTACCGGACTTGAATTATTAAAAAAAAAAAGCTGAATCGTCACGTCTCGCATGAAAACGTGCGAACGTGAATGATTCAATTTGGTGAAAACTACGAATGCCAACACAATGAAAACATACAGTGCTGCCCGCGAATTTAGCCGCAAGTGGCTCCACGAATATATAACAATGACAGTATTAAAAAATCAGGATAAGCAGAAATTAATATGTAGTAAATAATAATAAAAAATATTACTTAATCATTTCAGATATTTGACAAAATAGTAAATATATATGAATACATATATTTATAAATACATAATAACCAAACTGAAAAGTATACATTAGAGAAAATTGTTGCATATGTGTATACATGTGTTACTTATCTATACTGGAGCAGCAAAGAAAGAGGAAGGAGATTGGGTATCATTCACTATATAGAATACGCTAGATGTTGATTGGCAACCATATGTTCCATTTCAGTTACTGTCTGTTTTTTGTTATTTGTTCACTAAGCTTTATTGAAAAAATGTCTTTGCTGCTGGAGTTAAGTAAAGAAACTTAATGCATAATACGAGTCTCCGGTCTTGTTATAAAATCACAGTTTTCCAATGCTGCCTAATATTAAGTTTTTACAAGGCAAATGCTTTGGGCAATTGCTTCCTCTTAAGTTTAGCTCCACTCAGCTAATCAAACCAGGAAGTAACAGGGCTGTTTGTCTGATTGAAAATTAAGGGGATGAAACCAGGTTAATTTATGAAAGAAAATAAACAAATCTGCACTTTATGCAAAATGAGAAAAAGAGAATACACTCTTCTCACATAAAGCTTTTCAGCAAGCTAAAGTGCTTTAGGGGTTTGTAGCGTCCCTTTAAATATAATGAGACATTGCGCAAGTTTGGCCTCAAATTGGGCTATTTTTTTTTAGTTCACCACCTCCCTCTGTCCCACCAAACCAAATGTAGCCAACCACCCCTACTGCAGGAGACATTTAAATGGCCAAAAATGCAGATATAATCTGGCCTGTAATACAGCAAAAGAACATTGTGAATGTGTTCATTGATTTGTTTTGAAATAAATAGTAATTTGGTCAGACAATATCACTAATTATGGCTATTTCGTGTTCCAAGTATTCCAAACAGTAAGATACTGTGTAATGCATCATAAAGACCTTCATTTGATTTAACAACGTGTAAAAAAGGAATACTGAATGTATATCCAGCAGACAATAATATAAAGTACATACAGTGCCTGTTCGGTAGTAATTACAATGCAGTGTTATAATAGCAGACTTACTGGTACAGTACTGCAGCACAATGTCATTGATTAATACGTGCTCAAACATTCTAAGGTCAAATGTTGCTGGGATGAATGTTGTTGACATGAATAATTGATTCTCATTTTAGGAGCTGTGTTTCCAGTAGAGAGAGAGAGAGACAGTTCTACACAAAATAGCAGTAAACAGTTCAGGAGATTAAAAAAGATTCCAGCCATTGGAGCACTGATTGAATTAAACAATCTAGGAATAATTATATTTATCAGAGCAGAAAGATAAGCACGGATTTAATGAGAAAAATAGGCACATACAAATGGAGGAACCAATAAATAAATGGACTTAAAGTAGTCAAGGAATATAAGTAGATAACATTAGACCTTTAGGTGCCCTGTGCAAAAATCTTCATAGCGCCCCTCTCTGGTCACACCTGTTCATCCATGTATAGTGTGCGAATAGGAGTGTAGTGTTTGTATATGGGTCTTTGTTAAGTGAATAATTATTAAAATAAACAATAACAAATATACATTCTTCCTTCCCTATTGTTACCTTGCAGGGAGAGGGGCTTGCTGATTTCTGGTGGTCCAGTGTGCTGGGAATATGGTCTGTGCCTCTGTCTCTGTGTGTGCGATATTTGTTATAGATGTATTAACTATGTGTGATAAATGTTTGTATTAACAGTGAGTGATATTTGTTTGTGTTGACTGTGTTTGATATTTGTGATCAGTATATCATTTAGATTTTTTTTTTTAAAATGCATGTACAGTTGTGCTCAAAAGTTTGCATACCCTGGCAGAAATTGTGAAATTTTAGCATTGATTTTGAAAATGTGACTGATCGCGCAAAATAAAATTATTTTATTGAAGAATAGTGATCATACAAAGCCATTTATTATCACATATTTGTTTGGCACCTTTTCAAATCATAATGATAACAGAAATTACCCAAATGGCCCTGATGAAAAGTTTACAGATCCTTGAATGTTTGGCCTTGTTACATACACGAGGTGACACACAGGTTAAAATGGCAATTAAAGGTTAATTTCCCACACATGTGGTTTTAAAAATTGCAATTAGTGTCTATATATAAATAGTCGATGAGTTTGTTAGCTCTCATGTGGGTGCACTGAGCAGGCTAGATACTGAGCCATGGGGAGCAGAAAAGAACTGTCAAAAGTCCTGCATAACAAGATAATGGAACTTTATAAAGATGGAAAAAAGATATCCAAAGCCTTGAATATGCCAGTCAGTACTGTTCAATCACTCATTAAGAAGTGGAAAATTTGGGGATCTCTTGATACCAAGCCATGGTCAGGTAGACCAAGAAAGATTTCAGCCACAGCTGCCAGAAGTACTTTTCGTGATACAAGGAAAAACCCATAGGTAACCTCAGGAGAAATACAGGCTGCTCTGGAAAAATACACTATGGTTGTTTCAAGGAGCACAATAGGACGATTCTTGAACAAAAATTAGCTGCATGGTCGAGTTGCCAGAAAGAAGCCTTTACTGCGCCAATGCCACAAAAAAGCCTGATTACAATATGTAACACCTGACAACACCTTGACACGCCTCATAGCTTCTGGCACACTGTAATTCGTCACAACCATAAGCACTATGTTTGGAGAGGAGTCAAAAAGGCCTATAATGAAAAGAATATGATCCCCACTGTGAAGCATGGTGGTGGCTCACTGATGTTTTTGGGGTGTGTGAGCTTTAAAGGCATGTTTGTGAAAATTGATGGCAAGAGGAATGCAGCATGTTATCTGCAAACACTGGCAGACAATTTTCATTCTTCTGCATGAAGGCTGCGCATGGAACTTTCCAGCATGACAATGACCCTAAGCACACGGCCAAGTTGACCATCCAGTGGTTTCAGCAGAAAAACGTGAAGGTTCTGGAGTGGCCATCACAATCTACTGACCTTAATATCATCAAGCCACCCACGGTTCATGCAAGATGACCAAAGACTTTGCATGACCTGGAGGCATTTTGCCAAGACGAAAAGGCAGCTATACCACCTGCAAGAATTAGGGGCCTCATAGACAACTATTACAAAAGACCACATGCAGTATTAAGAACTAAAGGTATGCAGACTTTTGAACAGGGGTCATTTAATTTTTTTCTTTGTTGCCATGTTTTGTTTTATGATTGTGCAATTCTGTTATAACCTACAGTTGAATATGAATCCCATAAGAAATAAAAGAAATGTGTTTTGCCTGTACCAAAAATGGTACATACAGTATATTACCAATTATCCAAGGGTATACAAACTTTTGAGCACAACTGTAGGCCCATGCGTGAATACAGGTGTGTATTTTGCAGTGTCACATGCACACAGTTACACAGTCAGACATACAGTCAGAAGCACACTGTTATACACATATATTGACAGTCACACAAAGTCATAGGCAGAGAGTCACATGCACACACAGTAACAGGCAGACAGTCACACATACACACATTCACAGGCAATAACACTCACAAAGCCATAGGTAGACAGTCACAAACACACAGTCATAGGCAGACAGCTCACACACACACATTCACAGGCAGACATACAAACACACAGTTACAGGCAGGTAGTCACACACACAGTCACAGGCAGACAGTCACATGTACAGTCACAGACAGACAATTCCACATACACAGTTAAAGGCAGACAGTCACACACACACACATGCAGACATACACACAGTTACAGGCAGATAGTCACACACAGTCACAGGCAGTCACAAACACCATCGCGGGCAGTCACACACACACACACACAGTTACAGGCAGACAGTCTCACACACAGTTACAGGCAGTCACACACATTCACAGGCAGTCTTTTTTATAAGAGAAATAAGTAGCAATAAAAAACAAGCGAGTCAGGCGTGTCTAGCTGTTGGGCAGAATAAAGCCTGTAGCTTCGGTGAGCTTACAATAACTGCATACTTTATCATAAAGACACTTAAAGAAGAACAGGCAAGACATTATAAAAGCCATATATACATGTCTATACTGCAGTAACGTAATCTAGAATAGGAAGGATGGCACAGGCTGGTTGTATAGAGGAACTGTACCAAAAAGACAATTGTATAACACACTAGAGAAGGATTTAAAGGGTTAGACCACTACAGTAGGCCTATTAGTATGCTGCTGCACAAAAAAACCAAAATCAAATAATGCCAGCAAAAGTAGTAACCATCAGCAAGACTTGGAAGGCATACAAAACAAGTCCGCACTTAACACGAGGACATAATGCAAGACAGCATGTTGAGGATCAGGGTTATCCGACCCCAATAGGTGGCAAGATTGGTGCACTGACAGGATTCTTTGCTTAGGCCGGCGGATCAATGGCTGGGTTAGTTTCTGCAGAGGCTTCTTGCCTGGACGGGGCCTTCCAACCTGTTGTTGCACCCCTCCCCCGGCATCTTCCAGAAGCGTGGTCTGTGCCATGTGCATATGGAGCCTCGTCCAGAAGCGCTGAAAGATTTCTTCCAGTCTCAGCATGCAAGCAGTGGAGCTGAGGTAGGCTGTATGTGATAGGCTCTGCACTTGCATGCTCGGAGGGAGCGCATCCGCCATCTTGTGTTTACAGGCTTAGTGTCAATAACGGCTAGGATCAGGAGGAAAGTGCAGTTTAGGCAATCTGTAACAGGTCAGTGGGGACGGGATGATCCCTGCTGGTCAAAAGGGGGAAGCTAGAAGGTCAGGAGAGTGGCTGTATCTCCCCAGCTTCGGCCCCAGCAATGAAGGGTTCTGGGTTCCCGACAAAGATAATGCTCAAGTATGGTCTCAATCGTATCACCCGTTCACTCCCTATATGGGCAGTGAATTTGGGCTGGTCATGTGGCTTGCAAAGCGGGATATTTATCCCAGAGTTAGCAGTTGAGTCAGGAGCTTGTGGTGCACATGTCCAATCAGCCCGAATGTCATGCTCCTCCCCCTTGCTGTTTTCTTTTAAAGGGTTACTCCAGCCCGTTAGAGGGAGAGACTTTTCCTGTGCAATATAACTTATTGGGCACAATGGAGAAGCCCCCACCTCCCCTCCATTTGCAGTAAATCTGAAAAAAAAACAAAATAAATTTTCTCACCTTGAATCTAGCGCTGTATGGAGTGTCTGACACTGACCTCAGTTCCCACTCCAACATCACAGAGGCCTTGAGTGGTGCAATCATAGTTTTCTCATAGAGAAGCCTGTGATTAGACCAATTATCTGGCTCTTAGAGAGTGGTGGGCAGGAGCACACAGTGGTAGAGGGAGGAGGAGGCGGAAGCAATCTGAACCATGTTCTAGGCTGCAACTAGCCCTGGCACACAATTTCAAGCTGAAACACTGCACATACTCTTAATCGCTGAAGTGGTCATGGTGGTTGGAATAAACCTTTAAATATGCATTACAGATTTAGCAAATTACGTCATAATCTAATTCAGTCAAGACAAAACCAGGGCAAATTTTGCAAATGAAGAGGAGAAATAGAAACATTGTAAAATGTTTCCTATTTAATGCATTGGTTCTCTAAACTGACTGCCAGGTGCAAAGGCTGAAACTTTAACAATGATTGACAAAAAGCTAAAGTGGAGATGCCTAGTTGCAGGATTAAAAGGCGTGGATTTATGCATTTAAAGGGAATCTATAGGCACCCAGACCACTTCATCTTAATGCAGGAATGTTAATGTTTACATTGTAGGGTTTAAACACCTCTACTGGCTGTCACTTTGATAGCCACAAAATGCTTCTGATCAAAATAGCGGAGTGAAGCTCATAGAGACCATCTAATAGGCACAGTACATTGTTTTGCCTTGCATGTGCATTAGCAATCCTGTGCTTTTCAATTGGAAAGCATTGGATTGGATGGTATCATCGATATCAAGGATCTCATCCAAGGAGGCATGAAGGCAGGACTGAGACCAATGCTACAATGGCTGAATACTAAGTGAAAGACGTCACATGGTAGGGGGGGATATTAGATGGAAACTAAAGCATTGTTTCTATCCTCCCTAATACACAAGCATGTCCCGTCTAGGTCCTTACGCTTGGCCGAAGACCGGCGTCTACCCTCTGTTCGTACTCGCACCTCTGATGCTCGTATCCAAGACTTCTATAGGGCTGCATCGTTCCTGTGGAACTCCCTTTCATTTTCCGTTACATGCTCACCCAGTCTCCACTCCTTCAAAAAAATCATTAAAAACTCACTTTTTCACAAAAGCATATCATTTAAACTGTTAATGGCACCAAAAAAAAAAAACATACTAAGTCTTCATTTAATACTATTCTATCAATCTACTTCCCTAATACTTCTCTTACCTTTTGTGTCACTTTACCCCACTCCCTCTAGCATGTAAGCTCATTGAGCAGGGCCCTCAACCCGTCTGTTTCTGTGCGTCAAACTTGTCTGGTTACAATTACATGTCCGTTCGTCCACCCATTGTAAAGTACTACGGAATTTGTTGGCGCGATATAAATATAATAATAATTGTTAAATACAGTATAATGATAAGGAAACAAAATTAAAACATCTAAAAACACATGTTGTCTTGTTGACCATGTCAAGATTTACAATTCAACCCAAACAATAAAATCTCACCAGGGCTTGGTAAACCACAGGAGACAGAGACATAGTACGGCTCCCAAGCCTTCTAGAGTGTTTTGTATTTGTGTACATCTTCCTTAGTCCATAAGTAAATTAGACTTATTATATCTGATGGATTCTTATATTCTACAAATACTAGTCATCCCCTGCTCAAAACCTTTATATGTTTGCACTACATGATACCATTAACATTTAAGTTTTCGTCCGTTCTTACATCTAGATTTAGTTAATAAAAATCCAGTGACCCACTTCCACAGAATTACTTGTGTGACCTTATAAACATGCAGACTGCTTGCTGCACGTCGTTAAATGACTAACATTAATATTCAATCCCTGAAATGATTCAGGAGAAGCAGGTGTAAGAAAGAAATACCAAAGCATATATTCACAGTGTTATTCACCCAAGTGAGATTTGCAAAGTAAATTCAAAGTGATATTAAAAATTTCGGAAATAGTCTAGTAGAAAAAATTATCCAAATAAATTCTGATTTTCGTTTGGCCTTATGGAATAGTCCAAGAACCAAAGTTTCTAGAGCCCATTGTAGGGGTTATAGTGCTGGGAATGTCCTGGAATTCTCCCATAGTAAGTAATCAAACTGCTTAAAAACAATTTGCCAATTTACCCATTGGGCACCAACCGACACCTCTTTTCCTTTCGGAAGCTCCTGACACTGAGCTTTATGTTTAAGTTTCTCTATGGGCCATGGCAAAAGCTAAAAGGTATGCACATCCACATGGGCGATGGACACCTCAATTGTCAGTAGAACACTATAGTGTTAGGAAAACACGTTTGTATACCTAATAGTATAGTGTTATTGCTGTGGAGCTCTGTTATTAGACATGTGCAATTCATTTCGGTACTTCCGAATGTCCGAATAGATGAATTGCCGAAGTCCTGAAGTTCCGAAATGAACAAATTTCCGAAGTGTCGAAGTGCCGAAGTTCCAAAGCTCAGTATTGCCTAAGAACTAATATACTTACCCAGTGGAAGAATGAAGAATGTTACACTGTATACAAATTTAAATAAAAAGTATACAAACATAGCCAGGATTCAGCTGTAAGAATTTGCAACACTTACAACAATCAAGTAACATTAGCCAGTCAATGTAATGACAGGAATGAATAAATAGATAACTCCCTAATTCTTTCAGACAAATTTACTAATACTAAGTAAAGATTACTTAGTATTAGTAAATAATGCCCCTACTTGCTATACCGCGAGTAGGGGCATGTCTATTACACAGTGAGCAGCCTGTGGCTGCTCACTGTTAAAAAAAAAAAAAAAAGGTCCCCCCTCCCGAGCCCCCACCCGCAACGTCTTTCAGCCAAATTTACTAATACTAAGTAAAAATTACCAATCAGAGTGCTCTGAGCCTAATTGCAGGGTGGGGCAAGACTTTATAAGCCTTCCCCCGCCCTGCAGAGCTCAGTCTGCGCGGAGCCCTCCATGGGTGAAGAAGGATTATTTTATTTTGCGCTCTTTTTAAAAAAAAAATTTTTTAAGTGCGTCGGTTATTATGGATTTTTTATTTGGGGCTGAAAAAAGAAGATTTTAGAAGAAAGAAAACATCAAATGGTAAGTTTTAGGGTATTTTTAGGGTGAGGGGGTAGGTAGGGATTAGTTTTTTGGGGGAGGGGGGTGACTAGGGGTTTGGGGACCCCTAGTCACCTGGGGGAGGGCGGTGAATTTTTTATTTAGGGCCCCCAACCGCCGCTCATGGATGGGGGCCAGGGGGGAGGACATTAGGTCCCCCCCTTATTAGTATTTAGGGCCACCGCTCAGGGGTGGGGGCCAGGGGGGAGGACATTAGGTCCCCCCTTATTCTAATTTAGGGTCCCCAACCACCGTTCAGGGGTGGGGGCCAGAGGGAGGACATTAGGTTCCCCCCCTTATTAGTATTTAGGGCCCCCACCACCGCTCAGGGGTGGGGGCCGGGGGGGAGGACAATAGGTCCCCCTCATTTTACTTTAGGGGCCCACCTGCTGCTCAGGGGTGGGGGCCAGAGGGGAGGACATTAGGTCCCCCCCTTATTCTAACTTAGGGCTCCCACGGCAAGGGGGGAGGACATTAGGTCACCCCCTTTATTATAATTTAGGGCCCCCACCCACCGCTCAGGGGTGTGGGCCAGGAGGGAGGACATTAGGTCCCCCCCCTTATTATAATTTAGGGCCCCCACCTACCGCTCAGGGGTGTTGGCCATGGGGGAGGACAATAGGTCCCCCCCTTATTCTGATTTAGGGCCCCCACCCGCCGCTCAGGGGTGGGGGCCAGAGGGAGGACATTAGGTTCCCCCCCTTATTAGTATTTAGGGCCCCCACCACCGCTCAGGGGTGGGGGCCAGGGGGAGGACAATAGGTCCCCCTCATTTTACTTTAGGGGCCCACCTGCTGCTCAGGGGTGGGGGCAAGGGGGGAGGACATTAGGTCCCCCCCTTATTCTAACTTAGGGCTCCCACCCACCGCTCAGGTGCGGGGGGCTAGGGGGGAGGACATTAGGTCACCCCCTTTATTATAATTTAGGGCCCCCACCCACCGCTCAGGGGTGTGGGCCAGGGGGGAGGACATTAGGTCCCCCCCTTATTATAATTTAGGGCCCCCACCTACCGCTCAGGGGTGTTGGCCATGGGGGAGGACAAAAGGTCCCCCCCTTATTCTGATTTAGGGCCCCCACCCGCCGCTCAGGGGTAGGGGCCGGGGGGAGGACAATTGGTCCCCCCCCCATCATTTTACTTTAGGGCCCCCACCCACCGCTCAGGGGTGGGGGCCAGGGGGGCAATAGATCCCCCTTTAGTTTAAAAGCCCCCATTCGCGTGTCGTGGGTGGGGGCTCGGGAGGGGGGACCCTTTTTTTTTTTTTAACAGTGAGCAGCCATAGTGTCGAAGTGCTGAAGTGCCGAAGTTGCCTAAGTTCCGAAGTGCCGAAGTGCCGAATTGCCAAAGTCCTGAATTGCCGAAGTCCCGAATTTCGGAATGCCGAACCGAAAATTTTCCCCATGCACGGGCCTATCTGTGCTACACACAGATATAGCAACAATATAGAGCTCCTAAATAAGGAGGACATTAGGATATAAAAGATGGACAGATGGATCATGTCGCCTAAGTAGAGACACTTGGGAGGTATGTCATTATTCGACATATCTTCAGTCAGCTTTTGGATGATTATAAAGCTAAATATGGAATATTAGGCCTAAAGGTTTAAATTCAATAGTGTAGAATTTTCAGAGTGCTTTAAAAGAAGATGCCTCCCTTTTGTACGTCTATGATTCAGCCTCAAAGGTTTGTGTCTATGTCATGAAAAGGCAAATAAGTGATTTGTTTAATGGTTGTGGGTACATTTACAAGAACTCTACTTTTTCGTGTGCACGTGTTTTAAAGGGGCTTTGTAAGAATTAACGTTTACCATGAATGGTTATTGAATATTAGTGATAGTGTATGTGTTGTAAAGGAGTATTCTAAGTAACTTCAATTAACATTTCCCACTGTAACCATTGGAAGTAGTCAAACCTTTGCACTCCAAGCTTGAGCTAGGACCAGCAGTCTGGGGCTTATCTGATTAACTAAGAGCAATCAGATGATGCTCACAACCAATAAGCTTCCCTGCATTGTAGATCAAGAAATCTAAAGGAGGCTTCTAATTGGAGCTTCTGGCTCCCACTGCCATCTACAGGGAGGTGGGAAGTAGCGATGGGTAGTCCAAATCATTTAGAGTGGCAGTGTAGTAGGGGGAATGTTTAGGGAGGGTGACAATCTGGTGGGGAAACATTGATTAGGGAGGGTGACAGTGTGGTGGGGACAGTGTTTAGGAAGAGTGGCAGTGTGGTGGGGCAGTGTTGAGGGAGGGTGACAGTGTGGTGGGGACAGTGTTTAGGAAGAGTGGCATTGTTGAGGGAGGGTGACAGTGTGGTGGGGACAGTGTTTAGGGATGTGACAGTGTGGTGGGGGCAGTGTTTAGGGAGGGTGACAGTGTGGGGGGGTAGTGTTTAGGGAGGGTGACAGTGTGGGGGGATCTTGGATCTCACCATGTGTGTGTCAAGTCCACTCTGTCCCAGCCTGCCAGGAGGTGCAGTGTCCCCCAGCCTATCTGCCACGGGGTGCACTCTGCTCTCTCCCAGCCTCCCATGTGATGCGGTCAGTCGGCAAGGTGCGGGGCCGTGGCTCGAGGAGCAAGCTGAGTGTGACAGCGCTCGGCCACAATTAAATTCAGGGCACAGGGACAGTGGTCCAGGATTGGCCCTGCGCTAGTTAATTCTGCCATTACTGAAATGTTTTTTTGTACCCCTTGTGGAACTGTATTGTACCCCTGGGAGTACACGTATCACGGGTTGGGAATCCCTGTTCTAGGAGATGGTCTGAGACAGGAGGACGTAAGACTGGAGTGTGACAGGTAATGATTTTTATATCTAAATCTAAAGCCAACGAGACAGCAAAAGGTAAATTGTTAAAACTGGTCCAGGCAGCAAAAGGCTGAGATAAGTCTGGTGCAAACTTTTATAAGGCCTCCCAATGGAGAAGCATTTTTGTTACACAGCAATGGGATGTTTTTACCAAGGTTCAGTTCAGATACATACTCTCTACAGCTACAAAGATTTTAAGATGGGAAATCCAACTATTTTACCACACTCATTCTGAATAAGAGCAGCGACAGATGCAGCACTGGAAGGTGCATTGGAAAGTGCAACCAAAACTTTAGGCAGGTGGAAGTCGATGAAGAACATTGGATACATAAGGTCCCTTTAAAATTAGAGCAAGGAAGATGCTCGAAGCAGATGAGCACAATTGTCAGAAAGAATAAGTTCCAAGTTTCTGTATTTCTTTCACATAGTTTCTTAGTTCACTCTTATATACACTGGGCAGCCATCAGAGCAACATTAGCATCAGAGTTGCAGCAATTAGGGAAATAACGGAATACTATAGTGTCTGGTGCCGTTGTGGATAGTAAATTCAGCAGTTAGTGCCCCGTTGACCAAGACATGGGCCGTTGGCTCTTGGTATAGGGCTTCTATCCATCTCCGCAAGTAGGGTCCCATTCCCATGTTGGCCATGGTGTCAAAAAGATATGCCCAGCAGACTCTGTCGAAGGCCTTCTCCGCGTCCGTAGATAGCAGGAGAAGGCCCCCGGCTCCCCCCAACCCCCCTCCGTGCATTAGGGTGAGCGCCCGGATGCTGTTGTCTCTAGCCTTGGTTGTCTCTAGCCGGGTGGACCAGCGAGGGGATATGTGTCCAGAGCCTCGTCGCCAGGATCTTGGCTAATAGTTTGATGTCGCAATTAATGAGCGAGATCGGTCTGTAATTCCCGCAGTGCTCTCCGTCCCTGCCCTCTTTGGGGATGATAGTGGTATGGGCTGTCAGAGCTTGTTTAGGTATGCGTTGGCCGTCTCTCACTGCGTTGAAAAATTCCAACAGCGAAGGTTTTGTAGTATTTCTGCGGGAGCCCGTCAGGGCCAGGGCTCTTGCCTGGTTTTGTTTGTTTAATTGCTAGTGCCAGTTCTTCTAATGTGATTGGTTCATCTAAGAGTGATGAGGTATCCCTATCTATGGTCGGCAATGGGTGCGTAGTGAGGTATGACCGAATTAAGTTGCAGAGTCATGTTTTTGCTGTCTCGGTATGTGGTTGTGGAAGTGAGTATAAGTCAGAGTAGTAGGTACGTATCGCTGTCAGGATATGGGTCGGGAGGCGCTGCAGGGTTCTGCATTTATCTCTAATTTTGTCTGTGTACATCAGCTGTCTCTTTTTAGCCAGTATTTTGGCTAGGAGTTTACCACTCTAATTGCCGTGTAAGGAGAAGAAGGCTTTGTGTCTAATCGCATCTCTGTGGAACTTGGAGTGGAGCAGTGAGGTGAGGTCTCGTCTCAGCTGTAGGAGTCGTGTTTGATGGGTGTAGTGTCGCGTGTGTTTGTTGAGGTCTTCCTCGTTTTGGATGTTTGTCAAGAGTTCAGATAGTTGGTGTATCGGCACCCCCAGGCATAAAAGGGTTAAACCGCCATTTAGTAGATCTTCCCTTCCAGAGACACAGGCACAGCTACTGCAGAACACCAATCCGCCGAACAGGAAACCATATGAATGCCGTAAACAGCCGAATAGGAAAAACCATCCGAATAGGTTTACACTCCTAGCAGTCAAACTGGAACAGCATACAATAAATCCCCCCAAGAACGAGACGAAGCTCCGTGTTGAGGGTCAAGCAGTGAACAGAACAGAGCTGTGGGTTTATTGTGCTTATGTACACATTCTTACACATTAGTACCACCCACAGGGTTTTGGAACACAACCAATAAACACATACAATACACTCAGACACTCCCACACAAAATCCTCCCCTCTGCCTGTGATACAATTACCTTACACAATGGGTAATGTAATTATAACAAGCAGAGAAATAAATTTTTTCCACATTATTCATAACTTGAAAAGTATGCATCACATTCACATAAAAATTACATTTTCAGAATCATACTCCAAATACAAACATATGTCAAAATCATCAAATTGGTCCAGTGGTTCAAAAGATAGATCGTAGTCCTTTGTGACCAAAGGAAGCATGGCTTTTATGCCCAAAACCAGTTCCACAGAGTCTTCTGTCCTGGAGATAATTGTGAAGTAATCCAATTATCTCCAAGGACAGAGGCAAAACTCCATTGAACACATGGCAGTAAAAGACAATAAAACACATAAAAACATATAACTGTGCAGCTATTGCACAAAACAGGTACATTCAACATATCCCCACATAGCTCAGATCTGAGCGCACATTATTACTGAATGGCGCTCAGAGCACACACATACAGTTCAATTGCCATGGAGCCAAAGTCTTTCCCATAGTCTTTCGTTATACGAATGGGCTCCATGGCATAGCTATCTGGGGTATCACCGTTCAAACAGGGCAAGCACCAAATGACCCGGCTTTGATGTCTTTGCAGGGGAAAATCAAGCCTTTTAACATGGGACCATAATCCAAAGGCAACAGGCGAGCAACCAGGCCTCTCCAATGCAATATGGCGAGATTGGTCTCGTCACAGTTGGGCTTCAGATTGTCTCTTGAGTGTGGCCCCTTGTTATATGAAGTGGCTTTTATGAGCCTCCCACCTAATCGTCTGGGATGTCTGCCCTTGGGGGTTATCTGTGAAGTAGTCCCTGAATTTCTCCCTTATGTGGTTCGTTAAGTTCGCTCTGGACAGTAAGTAATCGTTGAGTCTCCATTTAGATATTGTGGCTCGAAATAGTGGGCATTTGAGTTTGAGCGTTACAGTAGCGTGGTCCGACCACGTCGCCACTCCAATGACCGTGTCATTCACTAGGGGGAGGTTGTGCTGCATGGTATAAAAGTGGTCTATTCGGGTGTAGGATGTGTGCGGGTAGGAAAAGAAAGTGCAGTCCCTTTCGTCAGGGTGGTGAGCTCTCCAGTAGTCGATAAGTCGGTGTCTGTGTATGAGGGACTTAAGAGAGTGTAGTTGTTGGACTGGAGTATGGGATGTGCCAGTGGAGCAGTCCCATGTTGGGTCTAGTGCTACGTTGAAATTACCCCTGAGTAGCAGGACCCCTTCCGCAAAGGTGTGTAGTTTGCGTAATGTGCGGAAGAGGAAGCGATGTTGCTGTCTGTTGGGGGCAATATGTGTATAGTTGTCCTGCAATCTTGCCCTTTAGGAACAGAAATCTACCTTCGTCGTCCGTTAAGCACCCCCCTCCTCCTGGAACGGCACCCGCTTGTTCAATAGTATGGCGGTCCCCCTGTATTTCCCCCCATGGTAGTCACTGTAGTAACCCTGTTGGAAGTGGTGTATTGAAAGCTTAGGTCTGTCTCCTTTCTTAAAGTGTGTCTCCTGGATCATGACTGTGGTGAAACCAACCTCGCCCCTGGGCATTGGAGAAGCCTGGTTGCTCGCCTGCTCCTTTTAGACTATGAACCCATGTTAAAACGCTTGATTTTCCCCTGCAGAAAGGCTTGTTCGTGCCTTTCAGCCTGGGCGTTCAGTATATTGAATCTACCGAAAAACTACCGAACGATCAACCATCTGGAAACTAGAGTGTGCCATCAATTGACCTCCCAGAAGCCGCGGTTAATCGCAGCCTAATTAGTGAACACTGGGAGGTCGAACATGCATATTTCATTCAGTAGTTTCTATATTATGTATTTTTATGTCTTTTACTGTCTTTTTTTGCCATGTGCTTAATGGAGTTTTGCCTCTGTCCTTGGAGATAATTGGATTAATTCCCAATTATCTCCAGGATAGAGAAGAGGGATTGTGATGTCATTGTGGGAGTGTTTGTGTATGTATGTGATTGGCTACTGTATCCTTTTGGTCACAGTCTTCCATCTGGTCACCTAGGGGAGTGTCCACCAGGTGGGTGACCTGCATAAATACTGGGCAGGTAGTCCTCATTAAACCAGACCACTGCTTGACCCTCAACACGGAGCCTTGTCTCGTTCTTGGGGGGGATTTAATGTATGCTGCTTCAGACCGATTGCCAGGAGTGTAAACTGTTCGGTTTTTCCTGTTCGCTTGTTTGCAGTATTCGTATGGTTCCAGTTCGGGAGTGTGAAGCATTCGTGTGTTTCCAGTTCGGGAGATTGGTGTTCTGCAGTAGTTGCCTGTATATCTGGAAGGGAATATCCTCTAAATGGCTTTTAACCCCTTTTATGCCTGGGGGTGCTGTTACAATGACTATCGAGGCTCTTTTGGCGTGGAAGTCTCTTAGGGCCCCTGGGCGTTTCTCTGGCTTATTAAGTCCCTTAGCGTTAATGGCAAGGATAGTGAAGTGGTCTGGGGTCAGCATCATGTTGCTTTGATTTGGGTAGTTAGGGCATGATCCCCAAAGTTGTCTCTGTACGTCTGTGTCCGTGGAGGGAGAGAGGGAGAGAGGGAGAAGTTGGGGCGTCTGGTAAAAAGGAGGGGTTGGAAGGGGGGCAGGTGGAGGAGGTTCAGGAGGGGGAGGAGGTTTTAGGTGTGTGGGGGGTGTCATGGGGGTTGGAGGATTTGAGTGTCCTCCTGGGAGCTCGTCACTGTAGTGTGACGGCTGGGTGTAGGCGTCGGGGAGCGTTGACTCACAGTACCACCAGTGGTCCGTGTGGCCTGCTCACCTTCCTATAGACGCCTTGTCCTCTGGGGCAGTGGAAGGAGGCCTAATTACTCTGTGCGGCCCGCGTCTGTGTCTGGTCCATAACTGTCAGAACTCACAGAAGTCACAAAGACCTTCACAGACCCATGACGCCCCCTTGCGGCTCCAATGCGTTGTCTTAATAGTTGTGTGTAACGTAATCCTTGCCTCCAAGTAGTGTGGCCCTGAGGCCTGCATGGGAATCTAACATTTACATATTTACGGTATCATCATTATTCAACAGACATTATGCGTTAAGAAACAGGTATTTCGGCAACACAACGATTTAAATTATAACAAAACCAATACTGTAGTAATCGGGGGTAACATGCATTAACCAGATTACATTTTGTAACATGTCCCCTTTCCAATCAGCATGTCTGGAACGTGCTCTCCCGGTCCGCAAAGTGGACCTCGTTAACATAGTCTAGAGGCCCCCCAATCAAGTGCGTGGCCCCCCACCTGATATGTGTGTGCTAAGTGAGTTTTCGTGTCCTCCAGGCCTACCTCCTATGTGCTAGCAGGTATGTGTGGTCCTCCTCACCACCCTCGTAGTGTCGATGTGGTTGTTGTCTCCGTTCCGGTGACCTCCTCCCGGGTATCTTGTCCCACCATCATGTTTTTTTCGGTGCAGGGCTCCCTCCCTCCTCGGGGGTGGGTAACGTAACGTACTCATGGTATCGCTGTTTGGCGATACCATGTGGGTGTCCTCTGGGACCCGACCCACCGCCTTCTCCCCTAGTGGTCATCTCAGGCTGGGCGGGTTCTGGCAGCGAGCCCAGCAAGGGCGGCGGGCCCCCCCTTGGTTTCTGGTGGAGGGGGCGTGTAACTCCCTGAGAGTGTTGTTTCGTAATGTAGGGATATTGGGGTAGCCTGTGTGTGATGAAGGCTTCCCTTGGGCGTGAGGGGCGGCTTGTTCGGGTTCCGTCTCTCTCGCCTCCCCTTGTCTCATGAGTGTGGTAGTGATTGACAAGAGCCCAAGTGTAAGTGCGGATAGGGGTGCGTTCCTCGGCCTCCGCCACCCACTCCCCAGTAGGCCTCAGGCCCTCAGCCCCGGTATAGGCATTAGGTGGGGGTCTCCCCCGCGTGTGTGTGGGGATAAAGGTGATTGGTGTACTTGCCATTAGGTAGGGCCTTTTGGTTCCGCTGGTGTCTGTGCGGGTCTCAATGTCCCAAGTCTCTTAGAGTCTCTTTGTTGGGAGGGTCTTTAATGCTGATTGTCTCTGGGGGGTCCTCTAGGGTGTCAGTTTCCAGGCAGTTCCGCTCTAAGTTCGTCACAGGGATGCACCCAATGGCCTGATGGCTTGCAGTCGGGTTCTCCTGTTCCGTGGGTGCAAGAGAGTCTGTTGGTTCGTCACTGGGGAGAAGGTGTAGAATGCCATCGGGTCGGCCAGGCCATTTGTATCAGTGGGAGTTGTAGTTTTCTTAAGAGATCTTACATGTCCCCTTCGCTTTTTACTGTGAATGGGTCATTGGTGGTGGTGGCCTGTAGTCCAGTGGGGAAGTTCCAGCGATATCGGACTTTATTAGCTTGTAGTGCCCGTGTGGGAGGGCGCATAGCTCTCCGGTACGCCATCGTTGCCGGTGATAGGTCTGGGTACAATTGTAATTCCACTCCATTAATGAGGACTTGCTTAGTGTCTCTTGCTTTATGCAGGATATCCTCTTTTGTTTGGAAGTGGGCTAGGCAGCAGATGATGTCTCTTGTGGAGGCGCCTAGTGGGCCTCCTGGCCTGAGGCCCCTGCGTGCCCTGATGAATTCTATAGGTGTAGTCGTTGGTCGGCCTAGGAGGTTATTGAATAATTCTGTAAGGGTGTCCTGTAGCGGGTGGCCTGGTCAAGTTCCGTCGGCATACATCTGATCCTGATGTTTTGCCGCCTCTCGCGGTTGTCTAGGCCCTCTATGTGCAGTGCCATCTGGCGGAGTTGGGCCGCGTGTTGTTGTAGCGTGCCCGTGTTTGCAGTCTGCGCCGACGCCATGTGGTTGCAGTTCGCTTCCAGTTGGGCCACTTTTTGCTGGATGCCCTGTATATCTTCCCTGAGGGCGTGCAGTTCCCTGCAATTTGTGGAGTGCGACATTCGCCTTTTTCAAGTCCGCTTTGGTCGGAAGGTTGCGTATCAGCTCCACCCAGTCCGGTTGTAGTAGCTGGGGAGCCGAGGTATGTGAGGCCGTTCTGGATAAGTTTCCTTCCGGTGAGGGAGGGCGGGACAGGCCCGAGGCCTCTGAGTCATTTGAGGCCTGGGAGGTCTGCTCGGCCTGCGTCCCCCTGATGCTGGAGGGCTGGTTTGCTTGCGATGACCTGTGAGTCTTGCCCATGTTGGCGGTCTAATGTGCTGGTTTGGTGAGGATTAGTGCTGAGCCTGCGGGGAGCTCTCAGTTTACACGCCATCTTCCTCGGTGTCCAAGCCACGCCCCCATGGATTCAACCTTTCTAATGCCAAAGCATTGAATTGTTGAATCAAGGCGATTCCCTTGCCTGCGCTGTGTCCCTCCAATGCTTCTCAATGTGAAGAATCTGATTGGTCAGATTGATGACTTTTGCGTAGAAGAATGAGTTAGTATTCCTTTAATATTAATACATAGTTTCTATAATTCTTTCTACATTTAAAAGAGGGAGTCTATACAGCTACGTGATTGGTGCTTGCTGCAATAAACAGTAGCTTTTCTAACTAATCAGTTAAACAGAGTTTGAAGGTTAGTTTTATTTTATTTGTTTATTTTTGTATGAAATGTTAAAGGAACACTATAGGGTCAGGATCACAAACATGTATTCCTGACCCTATAGTGTTTAACCCACCATTTAGGTAGCTTGCTTCCCCCCGGTTCCCCCTCCCTCCCATTTAGCCCCCTTAAAAGTTAATAAAACTCACCTTTTTTCCGGTGCGGGTCCTGCCCCCTTTTGAGACATCATGAAAATTGCATTGTTTTTTTTTTTGCCAATCCAATGCTTCCCCAGGGGAAAGCTGAACGTCGATTTTTTTTGCCAATCCAATGCTTTCCACAGGGAAAGCAGCACTGAGCCAGGAAGCACCTCCACTGGCCATCTGAGGAGTGGCTATTGGAGGTGTCCATAGGGGCAATGTAAACACTGCCTTTTCTCTGCATATAATGATTATACTCACCAGAACAACTACATTACATGCTTGGAGGAAAGACGAAACAGGGGGGATATGATAGAAACATTTAAATACATAAAGGGAATCAACACAGTAAAGGATGAGACTATATTTAAAAGAAGAAAAACTACCACAACAAGAGGACATAGTCTTAAATTAGAGGGACAAAGGTTTAAAAATAATATCAGGAAGTATTACTTTACTGAGAGGGTAGTGGATGCATGGAATAGCCTTCCAGCTGAAGTGGTAGAGGTTAACACAGTAAAGGAGTTTAAGCATGCGTGGGATAGGCATAAGGCTATCCTAACTATAAGATAAGGCCAGGGACTAATGAAAGTATTTAGAAAACTGGGCAGACTAGATGGGCCAAATGGTTCTTATCTGCCGTCACATTCTATGTTTCTATGTTTCTATTAAGCTGTAGTTGTTCTGGTGACTATAGTGTCCCTTTAATAAGCTCTGTGTCCTATGTGCTGGATGTAAAGCAAATAATCCACCTAGTATTTATATTTCTAATAGATACATCACATATATTAACAACACTTTCTAGGTATGTTTTTATATTGTTCTGTATTGTTTATCTACATATTACTGTAGTTAGCATTGTCACTTACGTGTAAAAACAGAGCAGGACCAAACTCATATTAACTATGACTCAGAAAGATTGTCTACTAACCATAATCAAAGCAAAACTCTAAAATGATCTTTAACCCTCTAATTTGACAGTATAATCTCAATCCCTATTTATCAAACAGGTATTTACAGAGATACCAGGTCATGTGTGACTATGACTCAGTGCTGACTATGATCCAGTGCTTTTGGTGTGACAAATCTCTCAAGAGTCTAACAATCCCCAGGGCTGAATATGAATATCTACATCTGCAATTAACGTAACAAGGAAGTAACAGCAAAACCTAGCATTTAAAAGCATATATATTTATATTATAAAATGTGTTGTGTGATCAAGGCAGGGCTCTATATTAGTTCTAACACATGTCTGTATCGTTTCTGGGAAGTATTCAAGATATTTGCCCTCTTCAATGGCCTTTTATAGTTTTGCAAGCAGCATCTATAAGATGAATACTGCTGAGTAAGTAAATGTCTCTAATCCCTTCAGAAGGGTAGATGTAACAAACTTATGAAAGTAGAAACTCTCACACGGTTATTTAATAAGTTCTCAAAGTCAGCTGTGTTTTGTGGTTGGCTATCTTGGCCTCAATGTTAAAATTCACTTTGAATTAACAAATTTTTGACTATTCACACTTTAGTCAATATACCTCGTTCTCAGTCTGACATGGTTACAGACTAAAGTGGAAATTGTCAAAAATTAAAAGTGGATTTCAAATTCAAGGCCAAGGCAGCAAAACTGGAAAAATCCAAGTCAGCTATTATGGCCTTAAATTTAAATGTCACTTTGAATTCACTTTGAACTCCCGACAATTCTAACTTTAGTAAATAGCCCTTTAAGTCTCAGCATTTCTGCCCTGGTCTCAGGGTAAATGTAAACATTCTGTGTGTAACACCTATATAGATTGCTCAATGAAATAAAGCCAAGAACTGGGTGTATAAAAGTATTTTTTTAGAAATGTATCTACCTGAATGCATACATTGGATCACTCCATAAATAAATCTGAATAGTGCAGTAGTTATATTCCTATTGAATATGTTTATTCAGACAGAATTAGGCCCACCCAAAGGTATTTTTTTCCCAAGCATGTAAAAAGCATAGAAGCGGTTTTTCAGCACACAGATAATTGCAATTTAAAATACATCAATTTTTAAAAAAAATTCAAAAAGTTTGGGAACAATGGGAAAACAGTTCTCTTGGAGATTAGTGATGGCAGGTGAGGGGGGCTGTACCACCAGGTCCTCATACAAACACGAAGGTGACTCCGGTGTCCGACGACAACCACTTCCTTTTTTGTCCTGTCTCCCCCCTCATCACCCCCATCTGTAGCTCACATGTGATGATAGACCTTGAGCCCCGTAACCCCCTCTGCCCCCCCTTAATACTTTATTTCTATTCTCTCTTCGTCTCTCATTCTTCCCTATTCCTTAGGGACAATTATCACCATAAAAACCATGACTGCTAACTTCATGTGTAATGGTTGTAGAGATACTCAATGTTTTTCTACTTGGTCAAATGACTTACATAAGAAACACAGATACAATGTTGAATGTAAGGTGCTGTACCATTACTGCCATTGTTTATCACATGTCATGCAAAAATTAAGAATTTTTAAAATATATATTATTATTTTTTTTTTAAAGAAAAAAAAGGCCACTGATTGCCTTACTCTCTTTTCAAAGCCGAAGATTCAAAAGGTTGGATTAATGATTAGTTATTTTACTTTTTAAGGGGAGAAAAGGGGGCTGGGGACCTAAAATGGATTTTTACACCTATAGTGTCACGGATATATGTTTGTATTTCTGACACTCTAAATTTCATAGCAATTAAATCTGTGCCAGAGACTATGTGACTCATTTAAGTGTGTCATTCAATCTGGCCCAGTTAGTTTTATATGTAGATCTTTAGGAATTTGATGGCTGATTATGTTAAATTACAAGCAAATCACTGTAACTGGGCATTAAAGTGTTAATATTTTGAAAAGGTCTCTGGGTCAACTGGTTAAGAAAGGTCCCTGGTATGTCTGTGACACGTCAGCTGTTGTTTCCTCAACAACTGTGATCCTGCCTTGTCTGCAACTTGAACGGATTTGGATTCAAAAATCTGGTGTACAAAATGCCACAAACCCTAGTTCAAAACCACTGTCTGTGACCTCTAGAACATTAAAATAAGCTATTATTATCCAAGTCTGTCCCTAGGGTGTTATTCACTATGAGAACAAGATGTCAAAGAAGAGTAGACTCAATGTTTTAATTTGTCAAAATATATGAGTGTCAAGAATTATCCAGCTGAACACTCTGTCAGTTGTTTTATGCAATTTGTTTACAACTCAGTTACCAATTATTTATACCACATTATTTAGTGAATTAACCCCTTTTACAAAGGCAAAATATATAAAATAGAGGACTTTATTATCTAAATTACTATTATTATTATTATTATTATTACTTATGCACTAAGACTGGAATATAGTGAACTAAATGCCATACTGCAAAATCTAGACACACACTAGTTTATTGAAGTGATTCTCCAACTCAGATATAGACACACTATGGCTGTTTTAAGCTGCATTTTACAGTTAGAAACATAGAATGTGACGGCGGATAAGAACCATTCGGACCATCTAGTCTGCCCAATATTTTGAAATCCTTTTAATTAGTCCCTGGCCTTATCTTATAGCTAGGATAGACTTATGCCTGTCCCACGCATGCTTAAACTCCCTCACTGTGTTAACCTCTACCACTTCAGCTGGAAAGCTTTTCCATGCATCCACTACCCTCTCAGCAGAGGCGGCTCTAGACTTTATGAGGCCTTAGGCGAAAATCAAACATGAGGCCCCACTAACAAAAAAGTGTCACATTGATGTATGTGTATGTGCCTGAGAGTGTGTCTGACAGAGAGTATCCTTGTGTGTAAATGTATGTCTCTGAGCATGTTTGCGTTTTTGTCTAAGACCCTCAGAAGGGGGGTGATGTGAGAAGGAGGGAGGGTGATGTGAGAAGGAGGGGGGTGATGTGAGAAGGAGGGGGCGTGATGGTGAGAAGGAGGGGGCGGATGGTGGTGAGAAGGAGGTTGGGGTCTTGGTGAGAAGGAGGGAGGTTGATGGTGAGGGAGGGGTTGATGGTGAGGGGGTGATGGTGAGGGAGGGGGGTTGATGTGATGGCAGGAGGGGTTGATGGTGAGGGGGATGATGCTGAGGGTGGTGGGGAGAGTGGTGATGCTAAGGGTGGGGAGGGTGGTGATGCTGAGGGTGGGGAGAGGATGATGCTGAGGGTGGTGGAGGGGGTGATGCTGAGGGTAGTGGAGGGGTGATGCTGAGGGTGGTGGAGGGGGTGATGGCGGATGCTGAGTGTGTGGTGAGGGGGTGATGCTGAGGGTGGTGGGGAGGGTGATGCTGGTGGTGGGGTGAAGCGGGCGTGGTGAGGCTGAGGGTGGTGGGGGTGGTGAGGCTGAGGGTGGGGGGCTGAAGGGGGTAGTGAGGCTGAGGGTGGTGAGGAGGCTGGAGGGTAAAGGGGGGTAGTGAGGCTGAGGGTGATGGGGGTGGTGAGGCTGAGGGTGGTGAGGCTGAAGGGGGTAGTGAGGCTGAGAGTGGTGGGGGTGATGAGGCTGAGGGTGAAGGGGGGTGGTGAGGCTGAGGGTGGTAGGGGTGGTGAGGCTGAGGGGGGTAGTGAGGCTGAGGGTGGTGGGGGTGGTGAGGCTAAGGGTGAAAAGGGGGGGTGAGAGAGCTTACCTTTTCTTCCCTGGTGGTCCGGTGGCCATTGCTTCTGGTCTGCAGCTCCGCAGAACTGCAGACCATGTAATCTCGCGAGATGTTAGAGCGTTGTCGTCGTAACCCGTGGCAACGCTCTGATTGGCCAATTCTCACGAGACACATGGTCTGCAGCTCTGCACACTGCGGAGCTGCAGACCTGTGTCTGCGATGGTGGCCGGGCAGCCTCGCACCCGGCGGCATACCGGGCAAGCCGCCGGGCCCCCTCCTGGTGTCAGGTCCTCGGTCACTGACCGAGGGCCTGACATAGACTGCCCACAGGTGGTTTAGGCGGCCGCGAGGCCACAGCCAGCGCAAGGCCTTAGGTGGCTGCCTAAACCGGCAAATTAGAGAGCCGCCTCTGCCTCTCAGTAAAGTAATACTTCCTGATATTATTTTTAAACCTTTGCCCCTCTAATTTAAGACTATGTCCTCTTGTTGTGGTAGTTTTTCTTCTTTAAAATATAGTCTCCTCCTTTACTGTGTTGATTCCCTTTATGTAGGTGGGGTTGAACAAACTCACCAGAGATACTGATGTAACCCAAGCAGCATCATTTAAGGGCAGTGGTTCCTGATGTCATCTTCCGGAAGCTAAAGAAGGACAAAAAAAATGACGAGACAGGTAATTCAAATCTAGGGAGTCTTCAGGGAACCCCAACAATTATTTCCTAATTTTGTTCCTATGGGCATACAGATAGAAATCTTGCCTTATTGCCTCATAGGGCCAATGGTAACATAACAAGTTTAAGTATCATACAATTCAAAAATATCATTTAGTATCATCAAGTATTTCAGTGATTGATACCCATTTTATAACTTTCAGAAAGTAAAATGATCAGAAAAGAATTTTGAAATATAAGAACATTTCTGTGTGGTCTGACCTTAATATTGATATTTTCCACATTTGATTCCAAGAAATAAAACATTTAGATAAGAAAAGTGTGTCTGATCTGTTTTTTGATGCATTCTGGCAGTTGTTTGGCAGGTATTATTATTTGTGCATTAGTGGCCCAATATACCTGCTCTACTTGTTGACCTGGAGTTCATTATTGAAGGTCACCAACTGATAATTGTCAGCTACACCCTACCCTTCCCATCCTTGATGCTCAGGAGTCACAATCTTCTTTATGGCCCACTATATAGCTGTTTCCTTATAGACTGTCATTAGTTAATTAGTAACACACAAGCTAAAGATGAAAGAGTTCTATTTACAGGAGACATAACATGATGCAGGAAATTAATTGAAATGTTTTCCTTTTTATTTTTCTTTAGAACAAACTCAGAAAGATAAGCATTAAGATACAAATGGAAGAATGGAAATGCCAATGAGTTTTTTGATGGGAGTTCAATATTTGCCTCCTCTTTGGCTGTGGACTGTTATTTTGAAGGATGTTTAAAGATTGTTGTAAAATGATTGTATCCTCCATCTAATCAATGCAGTGCATGGCTGGCTCATTATGTCATCATTCAGTGATTCCCACAGAAAGGAATTCTCACATTGTTAGGTCTATAGTTAAACCCAATACTGACCATTGTGGGGGCATTTAAAGGTAAACTTATATATAATGCCAGGTGTTCTTGGGTGCTACCCAATGATAATCTGTCAAATCATTTATGAATGGTTTGACACTTACCTTGCTCTATTGAACACTCACTGTTCTTTCAGTCTGAGACTGTCTGATAAATCAGAAGTCCATACTTTTACATTACCATACCAAATCATGCCAGGTTTAAACAGTATTCATTGGAAAGTTGAATGTCTCCCAATAGTCCAGAATTTGGTGCGGCAATACAGATTTTTGGGTCCTTTCCCCCTGTCCCGTCTAAGACCCTTGGTGCCCACTTTTGGGGATACCACAGAACTTTTCCACACATTCATAGCAGAAGCGCATCATAAGACGTGCTTGATCTTTGTACAGGGCACTAGGACCCAGCAAGAAGCACTGAAACAATGCTCCCTACAGGTCCAGCCGTCAGTGGGCAATCTGGTGTCTATTCACACCTGGCTGACCTGCCAGTAATGTGGGCAGACACGCCACCTTTCTGGAAGAGCAACACTCTAAGAAATAGTGAGTGGAAACCAGGAGCTGACTCGTGATAATGGCTTGATAATAAAATGTAAAAAATTCAAAACGCCACCTTTCTGGACAGATCTCCCCCTTCCTGGGTAGGTCCACCTCCTTTTTGGGCAGCCTTTGACACGATTGCATCACTGGCCTGCCTCATTTACCTCCTCCCACCAGCATTCTGGGACTGCCTGTGTAGGTGAGTTTTAGATGATGGTTCACAACAAATGAATACGGTTTAATAATAGTATGATGGTATGATAATGTAGAAGAAGGAACATCTGCTTTATTTGGCCAACTCAGAGTGAAGGACTGCCAAAGTCCAAAATAGCAAGGTAAGTGTCAAATCATTCATAAATAGTTTTATAAATTACCGGAGGATGGCACCCAGTGACCCAGGTATTCCTGTGACCATAACAAACATAGCACATTGTAGTGGTTATGGTGCCTAAAGAGTCCCTTTAAGTGTCCTCTATGTGCATGTGTCTAACAAAGTGGTAAGTGAGAATAGGTGGGTGAATCATTTTTAAACAATCATTTCTATTTATTGAAGGATATACAGCAAGGTAAAGCTAAAGTCTTCAGATTGCATATGTTTGCATGAGCTACAATAACAGGTCACCTGAGTAGATGTAAATGTTTCCTTATTATAGAGGACAACATCGGCATGCTGTATCACAAGATTAAACTGTGTCTTGCACACAGTGCTATACAAAGTCTCAAGTGACACTGTGGTCACTTTGGACAAATGATAACGAACTAAAAGTAGTTGGGCTGTATGAACAAATAGTGCTAAAATAGTCTGCAAGAGTTTGGAATTGCTCAGTACATGCACTCAAATATATTAGAAAAAATATATACAATGTAGTGCTCTTTGTAATTCAGAGTATAAAAAGTGTTCCATACTTGCAACTTCTATGAACATCATGCCACCACAAGTTAAAAATAACCACAAAACCAGCGTCTTGGTAAATCACACAGGTAAGGACACTGTACCCAGTGGTGTATTTAGGATTTGTGCTGCCCTAAGCAGGACGGTGCTCGGGCACCCCCCCCCTAATTTAAATTTTCCCCACCCCTTCCTGTCAAGGCCGCACTTTGACTGACAGACACTCACTCACTGACAGACGCCCACTCTCACTGATAAATGCATACACTCACTGACAGACACACACTCTCATATACACACTGACAAACAATAACATACACACACTCACTGATTTGACACACTGATAGACAGACATACACTATTACTTGGACACACACCCAGCCTCCCTACTTTTGGGATAGCTGGGTGGATTTTTCACCTGGGGTCCAGTGGGACTGCTGGGCAGGGAGGCGGCCAGGCGTGCAGGCGGGCGGTTGTTTCCTGGGTGGGCGGGCAGCCACGCTAAGCTGTCAGCGAGGGAGCACTTTCCCCTGAGCTCTCTGCTCAGCTCCCTCACGCGATAAAACAAGGCAAACAGGGTATTTGCCTGGGCATTTGGGGGCAGCCTTTTTTGCCACCCCCTGGAAATTGCCGCCCAAGTTTGTTTGCCTCGCGGTAGATACATCCCTGACTGTACCAGGCAATGAAGGATGCCAGATGCCTCTCCTATATTAAAAGGCTGTGCATTTTGCCCATTTATTGAACCTATTTGAGACTAGGAAGATATGTGAAAATCATCCCACCCTTTTATTATAATAATATATTTTTTTTAAATTCAAATATGTCTAATGATGCTAATCCTCTACCCACTAATACGCTTGTGCTTTTAATTAAAAATATGATTCCACTCATGTATTCCTGCATTCTTTCCATTGTACAGTGATAATGTTTCTAGACCAGCGGTTCCCAAACTGTGTTCTGCGGTGCCCCGCAAAATGTTTCCCCGGTGCTATGATTAGAGCACCGGGGAAAGATAACTGCTGAACAGGGGCCAGGTTGGGTGCCACGGTCCTTTAAGACCTCGACCAGGCCACTGTAGAGTCTGCCGGCTGGGAGGAAATGACAGCCTGTCACTTCCTCCCCGCTTCATGCAGGGAGACAACGCGGGAAGGAGAGGAAGTAGACACAGCATGAGGGGAGAGGAGCACTCCAGGAGCGGCTCCAGACCCCTCACTCCTACCAGCCATGAGCATACCTGAGAGAATGCACATGATTACCAAGGTCCAAGACTCCGGAAGGCCCCAACAATGCAACATATTCCATGTAAGCAGGACTAGGGTCAGCATCGCTATCACTGGGCCTGGGACTTACCTGGGGACTGGTCTTGTTTAGAAGCTGACAATGCAGCAGCTCAAGGGGCTATGTGATTGCAGCTCTTCATATGAGACGCCTTGTCAGGGTTTTTCTCAAAGTATGTTATGGGAGTACCTGTTTCTTTAGGGAAACACTGACATAGGTAACGTTACGTTATTTAAATGTTCAACGTCAGTGCCTCTGTGCACAATTAATGTAAATAATAAACAAATGTGTTGAAACTTCAGTGAGGTATAATCTTTTTCTCTCCACTTCAGGTTTTGTCTATTTGAGTTCAAGTGACTCTCCAACACTCCCCTGAATAACTACCTCCTATTGATCCTCCCGGACTGTCTAATTACTCCTCTATAGGATCTCCCTTATTGTTGCTGATTAAAATCTTGTTGCTCAACCCAGACTGCCCAATCACTCCTCTCCGGGATCTTCCTTATCGTTGCTGATTGAAATCTTGTTGCCGACCCTGAACTGCCTAGTTACTTGTCTCCTGGATCTCCGTTATTATTGCTGACTGATTCCTCATTGCTGACACTGGACTGTCAGACTACATTTCTCAACAAATGTGTATTAATGGGAAACTTGCACCTCAATGTAAACTGAACTACCTGTGCCTTAACCTAATAAACAATCACACCAACTTCTCCACTTCATGTTTGGTGTCTATCCTTGTCTTTCCTTGTTTCTGTACTGGATACATTCTTGCTGCAGAGCCTCCCTATTCAGCTCCTGGGAGGTCTGCTTATTTCCAAGCTCCTAGTTCCTGGGATCCGCATAAGCTGCATCAGGGTTCTGGTATGTGGCTGCACAAACGCTGGTGCTCAACACCAGGAGGCGTGCGGTTACCCTGCACTAGACCCTGACCTATCCACTCTCACGCTGAAGAGAAAAAGAGTACTGGATACCAGAAGCCAAGTCAGACATCAGAACAGAGCAGAACATATCCTGACTTCTTGTCTCTGGAAAGCAGGCAGCGGTGCTTGGTCGTCGAGTGTCTGGAACTCCAAGCCGGACACTCTAACCTGTGAACACCGGTAACTTTGTACCAACACATGCTTCTATTCCTGACAAGCACGAACTAGATGAACAATCGCTACCTATGAGCTAGGGGAACTGTTCGCTATTTCATTTGTTTTGGGACTCCCGAAAGTGACCGACCGCTACCACTTTTGTTCTGGAATTATTTTGGGCAGATGCCACGTGTGCGGTTGGTCAAAACTTTACCCCTGTTGGTGATTCATCTGTATTTCTGGGAGTGCTATTTGAACCCTTTGGGCGCTGAGATCCAGGCTATCTGGGAGTAAAGGACTTGTGGGGGTCCCTTGTAATATTTTATATGTTTTGGGGTGTTTTATGTTTAGTGCATTGTAACTCTATACCTGGGAGATAATTAGTTTAAGCAAAGTACAGTCAATTATGTCCCAGACACAGAGACTCCTGGGCCTGTGTATACAACTGGGTCATCTGGCCATACTAAAGCATTCCAGTTGTACCCTTCATCCAGTCTTGACTGATGTTTAGGTATATGAACGACAAAGCGCTTGATTTTCCACACGACCTGCTTGGATTTTAGGAGAGTACGAATTAGAATACCATGCGAATGGACTATATTCACATAACCTTGTAAGAGTTCGGGAGAGTGTGAACGAACGTACGATACAAAGTACAAAGGGTTTGTTATAGTAACCCGCACCCGATACCCATGAGTGGGGACACTGCAGAACATCAGAATGTCCCCTACATTTATTTTTTTAATTGTACTCACAGATGGGGCAGAAGGATGAACAGTGATCTTTCCAACCCCCAATATTTAAGTTAAAGACCCTCACTCGATATTCACGGGATTGAGCAACAGCTGCCCTGCGTCTAGTTTTAAATGCCAGCAGCCAAATGATTAATCAGCCCATTGATGATGCCAGTTGGCAACAGTTTGATTTATTAAAATCCAAGCCCAGATATAAAGCATCCAGGCACAGATTTTAACAATTCAGGTCCGGATTTTAGCCATGCAAAGCGTTCAGTTCAATTCAAGCTTATTCAGAACGTTGTCTGCAAAATAATTAGTAAATTGTTAAATAGTCTGAACAAGGTCCAGATTTTGCAATCTGAATGGCCCAGAACAGCACGGGGTAATTTCATTCTTTTCAGTATGAGGCCTTTTTGTAGTTTAGTGAATAACCCTCTAAATGTTGCCTCTTGGGTTAAGGGTGCTAAACATTAGGTAGGGGACCTAGTATAATGATAAGGTTGAACCTGTAATGGTGCACTACTTCATACTTCCCAACATGTGTCCCGTGAAACAGGATGCATATGGAAGGGCCTAAAGGAGGAGTGCACAGACTGGGAAAAGTGCTAGGACAACCTGGAAAAAAAAATTACATATAGCCGAAAAAGTGGTAGGCCCACTTGAAAAAGATTTGTGTCAGTGTGGCACAAATCTTGTGTAGAGTATTAAGCAGCCATGACCAATATATAAAAACAATGTTTTTAGATGGAAAACATTTATCCCTATTTTGGATCCCCATAGCTGCTTCATAGTTTAGATGTAGTATGATCCATGCTTCTAATGTAAAACCTGGGTGTGTGCTATAATACACTCTTTACAATCTCAGCCTCCCATGTTATGTCATGAAAATGTCCATTCTCAAGCTGCGGCATAAAGTCAGCATAAAGATAGTTGTTGGGTCTAGACATTTTAAAACCATTAAAAGCTTAGTGAAAGCTGGTTGTATAATAGGTCTGTTAATTTACTGACTTAAGATGTGTCTGACTGCAAAAGTGTGTAATTCTTCATACTGCCTAACTTCCAGTACTCGCCTAGAAAACATTGTGGGAGAACTAACAATGACCTCACATTTATAGGGATTTTGTACTTGGTTACTCACTCTCTTTGAAGTCTATGGTTTTACATAACAGTTCCTCAGGAAAATACAACCTCAGATGTACAACACTAATGACATATTACATGATGTCATGATTTATTTAACAAAAAGAAAGCCGAAATGGAAAAGCCATCTGTGAAAAAGTATGTACACCTTATGATTCAATAGCTTGTAGAACCACCTTTAGCAGCAATAACTTAAGTAAAGGTTTTCTGTATGACTTTATTGGCCTCTCATATCGTTGAGGAGGAATTCTGGCCCACTCATTCTTTACAACGTTGCTTCAGTTCATTGAGGTTTGCTGACATTTGTTTATGCACAGCTCTCTTAAGGCCCTGACACAGCATTTAAATTAAGTTGAGGTCTGGACTTTAACTAGGCCATTGCAACACCTTGATTCTTTTCTTTTTCAGCCATTCTATTGTAGAATTGCTGGGAATATATCGGTGCTTGGGATCATTGTTCTGTTACATGACCCAAGTTCGGCCAAGTTTTAGCTGTCGACAGATGGCCTCACATATGACACTAGAATACTTCAGTATACAGAGGAGCTCATGGTTCCCAGGTCCTGTAGCTGCAAAACAAGCTCAAATCATCACCTCCTCCCAGAAACCTTGCTTGAGAGTTGGTACAAGGTGTTTATGCTTATGTGCCGTGTTTGCTTTTCACCAAACATGCGCTGTGCATCATGGCCAAACATTTTTACTTTGGTCTTGTCTGTCCATAAAACATTGTTCCAGAAGTCTTGTGGTGCAGATGCAACATTGCAAACCTAAGCCGTGCTGCCATCTTCTTTTTTATATGTATATTTTTTTTTTTTTTTTAATTTTTGGTGCATAGAATAAATTGTACATATTTGCTGGCAATGTCCCAACAGCAATTGCCGGTGATTCAATCAACAAATAACATCAAGGTTGGAGCATGCATAACAGTGCACATTTTGGTTTTATGGTGATGTGGATAGTAGTGTGATGCTAGCAAATAATGTTAAGTTTCTGTGTGGACCGGCTAGTAGTGTATAGAAGTCAAAAATTGGTCTTAGCCCATACGTTGGCGAGTTTCCCCCCATTGCCATAATTAGCATGGGATCGCGATCTCCCTCTTTAAGCAGGAGGGTACTACGGTTGCCTGCCCCTGAGTGTCATTAGGGTCGTCGTGGAGTGCTCCGTCTGTGCGAGGGGGATGCGTGCCCGTGTAAGTGTGATACCCCTGGTTGGGTGAGTCGTAGGTGGCAGTGTCTGCAGTGAGGCACTCTCAAGTTCCCGTGGGAGCTTCTGTTGGGTGGGCGTCTGCAGTTTGGTGCTTGCGGTGAAGTTAAGACGTCTAAGGGATTGGAGATCTTGAAGATCGTCGAGGGTAAGTGAGGGTTGTGGTGTCAAGGCAGTTTCTTATGTGTCGATAGTCGGGTTGATACCCATCGTGTTGGCCATAGGGGGAACCTAGTACGCCTGAATTACCCTGAGGCGTTCGGGGGGGGGATGTGAGACATCGTGATGGTGGATTTCGGGAGGCTGTTGGTGCACTGTGTCCCGTGGTGGGAATCTAGTGTGAGATACATACCATCGTGTTCTATAGGACATCGAAATAAGTTAAAGTCAGTTAAGCTATAGCCTTAGCTGGTGGGTTCAGATTGGTGCACCTAGGTACAAAGTCCCGGGTGGCTGCTGGGTCCCAGCCATGTGGGTTAGATTGTCCTGCTGCTTGCACTGTTGGACCCAGGGAGTCAAGAGGAAGGCCCAGCGCCTGTAGGTGTGTAGTTACTTTGGCTTGGTCGCGGATGGAGATGGTGGAGTCCCCCTGTGTGATCATCAGCGTGTGGGCTTGGCTCCATCGGTAGCTGATATTCTTTGCTTGCAGGAGTAGCGTGAACTTGCGACGTGATCGTCGCCCGACCAGAGTCACCCCCGGAGAGATTCATATACAAGGCAAGGGACATCCCCTCAAAGCTGTAGGGCCACTGCCCCCTGATGGTGGCCAATACACCTGCTTTGTCCTTACGGTTTTGAGGCTGTAAGTGGTGCTTTGAGAGGTCTCGGGAGCTTTCGCTTGTTTTGGGGTTAGCAGGGCTGCTATGAGGCGTCGGGCAAAGTGTGGGAGTTCGGCCGTCTGCACGTTGTCTGGGACTCCCCTGCAGGGCTGCCATCAGAAATTTTGAGGCCCCTGACACAGTTCAAAATGTGGGCCCCCTGGGCCCGCCCCCGAGTCTGCCCCTGGGGGCCCATTCTGAGTCCACCCACAAGGATGGTCTGTGTGGTGTATAAAATGGGTACAGATTGCACATTTGTATAATGAATGTAGTTTTGTGTGTTTTCGATAAAGTGTGTGTTTGTGTAGTGAATGCAGAGTGTTTGTGTTGTGGTTTAAGTGTGTGTATGGTGAATGCAGTGTTTGTTTTTGTTGTGGCTTTAGTGTGTGTAAGGTGAATGCAGTGTGTGTTTGTGTTGTGGTTTTAGTGTGTATGGTGAATGCAGAGTGTGTGTTGTGGTTTTAGTGTGTACATAGTGAATGCAGTGTGTGTTTGTATAGTAGTTTTAGTGTGCGTACGGTAAATGCAGTGTGTGTTTGTGTTGTGGTTTTAGTGTGTGTATGGTGAATGCAGTGTGTGAGTTGTGGTTTTAGTGTGTGTATGGTGAATGCAGTGTGTGTGTTGTAGTTTTAGTATGTGTATGGTGTATGCAGTGTGTGTTTGTGTTGTAGTTTTAGTGTGCATATGGTGAATGCAGTATGTGTTTGTGTTGTGGTTTTAGTGTGTTTATGGTGAATGCAGTGCATGTTTGTGTTGTGGTTTTAGTGTGTGTATGGTGAATGCAGTGTGTGTGGTGTAGTTTTAGTGTGTGTATGCTGTGTGTGTTTGTGTTGTGGTTTTAGTGTTTGTATGGTGTATGCAGTGTGTGATTGTGTTGTGGTTTTAGTGTGTGTATGGTAAATGCAGTGTGTGTTTGTGTTGTGGTTTTAGTGTATGTAAATGTGGGGGCTGTATGTAAAATAGGGGGCTGCATTGGAGGGTGAGCCTCTTCGGTGGTATTTACATTTTATTCCCCCCTCCCTGCTTCTTACCTGGCCAGGAAGGGGGGAGATCGCATCCCTGGTGATCCGGTGGTGTAGTGGAGGGAGCCAGCTGCTGTAGAATGGAGTGGAGCACCATCTTAACTTTCCAGCAGCTCCTGCCTGTAAGTCTCGGGAGCTGTGCCTGTTTGTCGCGCGGAGCGTTGCCATGGTAACCTGTGACAACGCTCTGCCGCAGAGCTCGGCTGATTAGTTTAGTCAGTTTTTCTCCTCTGTTATGCCGGAGCTCGGAGGCCATGCGACTGTCTGCTTTAGTAGTAAGACCACGCCACCCCCCCACCATCTTCTTTTTAAAGAGAAGATGCTTTCTCCTGGCAACCCTTCCAAACAAAGGGTTTGTCTCTTGCAGTCACTGCTTTACCGACAGATCTCCGGTAAGAATCTGCTGATATATACACCAGAGTGTGGAAAACCCCATATACCTAAGGCTATGGACTACCCCATTACAAGTGCTTCATTGAGAACCAGTAGTAGGCTCAAAAAACTGTGAGTGTATATCCATATAGACACATTTACTTTTTATACAACACTATATTGATGTAATTTGTTTGTGTGCTATACCACCTGGAGTTCTACCAATGGATCAAGACACCAAGTAAATCCATAGTCGGGGATTGTATCACCAAAACACATATATTTGGAGCTAATTATCAGCTCCATAAAACTGTACCCTACACTGTATTTGGCACTTTATCCTCATTTCTTTTGCATATTGGTCTATGACCTGGACTGGAGGACATCCCCCTTTTTTCCACTAATACTTACCTACGACGAGAAAAGAGAGTTACTGGTTTGGGTTGTGTGGCGGAACCAACCTCGCCACTGGCCACTGGAGGAGCCTGTTGGCCCGCCTCCTGCCACTGGACTATGGCCCCATGTTAAAAAAACCTTTTATTTTCCCTATGTGAGTAGTGTTACCCCAGATAGCTATGCCATGGAGCACCTTTGTATACTGAAAGACTATGTGAAAGACTTTGGCTCCATGGCGATTGAACTGTATGTATGTGATCTGAGCGCCATTTGGTAATGTGCGCTCAGATCTAAGCTATCTGGGGATATGTTGAATGTATATGTTTTATGTAGTAATTGTAACACTGTGTAATTTTATGTCTTTTTACTAACATGTGGCTAATGGAGTTTTGCCTCTGTCCTTGGAGATAATTGGATTACTTCCCAATTATCTCCAGGACAGAGAGGAGGGATTATAATGCATTGTGGGAGTATTTAAATGTGTAAGCTTGTGATTGGTCAATGTCCACTATGTATCCCAGTGTTCCATCTGGTCCCCTAGGGGAGTGTCCACCAGGTGGGAGACCTGCATAAAAGCCAGACAGGTAGCCCCAGTAAATTAGTTCTGCTTGGTCCTCAAACGAAGTGTCTTTCGTTCTTGGGGGAATTGGATTGTATGCTGTTACAGTTCGACTGCGAGGAGTGTAAACTGTTCGTATGGTTTTTCCTGTTCAGCTGTTTACAGCATTCGTATGGTTCCGGTTCGGGAGTTAGAGAATTCGTGTGTTTAAAGTTCGGGAGTTGGAGAATTTGTGTGTTTCCTGTTCGGGAGATTGGTACTTGCAGTAGCTGCCTGTGTATCTGGAAGGGGAATATCGCCTAAACGGTTTTTAACCTCTTGTGTGCAAAACGGTCCGTTACAGGTTGTTAAAGCTGCCACACTTCAAATTTTAAACAAGTGCTTAACCTTGCCCTGTGAACTACTTTCTGGTGATTAAGTTGCTTGGAGTGTTCCTTTAAGGATAATATAGCTGGCTTTCCCACACTGTATTTTCACTTATCAGTGGAAACGCCCTAGTGTAACAAATATTAACTGTTCCTCTAGTTCAGGAAAAGACAACACTATGGTCAAAAGCCAAACCATAAAATCCACATCATTACAAGTCAGTGATTGCATAATTAAAAAATCATTGTTCTGGGACAGATTTCATTAAAGTGTCACAAATACCTAAAAAAAATTGTTTTATATGAAATGAAGAAAGGATCATCTACACATGGAAATGTAAGTCTTGCCTTGCACGATGTTCTGCATTTTGCCAAAAACAGATGCAGGGAACGATAAAGCACAAAACATTTAAAAAGTGAAACGGTATGTCAACTCCATTTGCATACTGCTAGTAGTCAGGGTATGTACAGAGGAAAATGAACAAACAGGTGCTTCCAGTATTTTGTAAATTGTTTGCTTACTAGGGCAGCAAAATAATAATAATAAAAAAAAATAGGCATATTCCCCAACTTTCCTTAACTATAAAGTCATACATGTTCATTGAACTTTCCCAGAATTATTGTGATAATTTTTATTATTTATTACTCCATAAATATCCTCAAAGGTAACACCATCAGGAGAGCACCTGGTCACTAAAGAAGCAATGTGAGCACCATAATCACCATAGCCCATTGTAGTGATTATGGTACCAGGAGTACTCGGGCGCCATCCCACTCTAAGTCGTCAAACCATTTTGTATGTTTTGACATGGTCCCACCATGGGTTTAATGTAGATTAAGGGTTGATGTAGAGTTAAAGTGTGTTTAAGGTTATGGTTGGTGTTTGAGTTAGGCTTAGTGTTATAGTTAAGTTTGGCATTAGGGTTATCTAGGGCAGTGATGGCTAACCTTGACACCATAAATTGTTTTCTGGACTACATTTCCCATGATGCTCAGCTAGCTTTTAGAGTCTAAAAGCTAGCTGAGCATCATGGGAAATGTAGTCCAGAAACAATCTATGGTGTCAAGGTTAGCCACCACTGATCTAGGGCTAGCACAAGATTGTCTTAGGTTTACAACTGCTTCATTAAATAGCATCCTTAAGAAGTAAAGTAAGAAGCACGTTAGAGTATGTTTGTTATTTGAACCTAGAGGTCACTCAAACTCCTGGTAAAGGTTTACATGTGGGAAATTATTGCATTCAGAATACAAATATGAGGTCTTTACAGTAGTGGAATCAATGGGGTCTGATCTCCAAACAAATTCCAAAGTTTGTGAAAAGCGCAAAAAGATATATATATCTAGCAAACTTGGTGATAACACGCTCTTTGTTGAATACTCTGGCGCTCTTCTTCCTATAAATATATACATTTGTTTTGTATAGGGATTATGTATCCTATGAATAATATTAAAACTGTAGATTAATACAGCATATCACATTATGAAGAGGTTTAGCTTTAAATGCTTTAATGTTGTGTTATGTATACATGTAGAGTATCAGAAGAAATTACCAGATTTTACTAATCTCATGACGTAAAGTTTTATAAAGGGCACTGAGGCGAGTATTATGCTTATCTTTTTCTTTATTCCTCAGCAGCAAAATAAATGATATTGTATATATTCAATGAAAAAATTCAATAACAAAACATAATTTACCCCAAAGTGTTAACCATATATAACATATAAACCAATGAGAGTGTTTCTAGCATAATAATGTCCCATGTGACCCTAAGCCACTCCTCTTTCTTGATGTTGCCGATGAATACTCCCACAGACAGAACGATGTAACCAATGGATGTGTAGGAAAAAACGGAACTCCGGAGAAACTGTCAATCTTCTGTTTGAACTTGTCTGGACAGACATGGACCAGTATGACAACCCAATTAGGAGGCTGTAAGACAGAGAAACGAAATGGTAAAATACGTTCTTGGATAGTATTTCCACATTCATATTCCAACATTAACCAAAACAATATGTCAGTCCATTAATAGTTAATCAAGTGAAAGAAACACATCATCACACGGTTCGTGCCCCATTACGTGACGGTATATTCACAGGGAGGGTGCAACTTACCTGGATTGGGTGGGATAATACTCACCTCCGAGTCCTTTATAAAATCATGACTTTACGTCATGAGATTAGTAAAATCTGGTAATTTTATTAAAGGACACTATTATGCTAGTTCAAAGCTGCGTGATCATGGACGTGGAAAAATTAGAAACTGGACTAAAATAATCCCGGAACGTAGATTCTCTGGACCAGTCGGCTGCACGGAGAAGATCTTCCAGTCTACAATCTAAAGAAAAGGTATCAATGCCAGTCGACGCCATGATCCATTTGACCCAGCAAGATTTGGCAACTGTAGAAACTGGATGGTGTGGTTGTCGAATTGCCAGAAACAGATCTGGATACTGGGGTTCCCAAACCGAAGCCATCCTTGCTTCATATTCCTTGAGACAGACTACTGGGCACAGGTTAACGTTATGTGGAAAAGCCAGGTAGAAAACCAATGTAATGGATGTCTTCGAACGTCTCGATATATCGAAGGACATGCCTTCTGGTGTAAAGGAGCATGCCACGAGGTCCAGTGCTCGGACATCTGAGACACGTTTACAGGAGATGAGACAAAACAGCATAACCAGTTTAGCGGTGAGCTGCTTGATCAAGAGGCCATCATTCTTTGGCCAATTTTCCAAAAGTCTGAGAACGAGGCTAACATCCCACAAGTCTGAATATCTAGGTCGTGGTGGGCGTGCAAACTTGAAGCCACATAGTCGACATACCAATGGGTGTTTCCCTGTTTGAAGTCCATTCTAACCTTGGTGGCCTGCCGAAATAGCTGATCTATATAAGTTAATTGTACGATATGCCAGGCCATGGTCGAAAAGTGAAGTAAGGAAACCTAAAACTTGACTCACAGTTGCAGATATGGAATCCACGTGTTGTTCCATGCACCAACTATTCCATGCGTTCCAGGCATGTAGGTATGACCTCCTTGTTCCATGAGTGTAGGGAACTAGGGCTGAGACGTCCAGGACTATGACGATCTAGGAGGTTCGGTGACATCTGAGGTGCAGCAGAGTCCGTGCGATGATAGAGAAAGGAGGGATGGCGTAGTGGCGGGTATTCGGCCACGGTTGGAGGAAAGCGTCTGTCGCTAGAGCTTCCGGATCCGGCCTCCAGCTGAAAAACTTCGGCAACTCTGTGTTCAAGCGTGATGCAAAAAGGTCAATGTCCAAGGGTCCCCAAAGTGACTGTAAATGGCTGAAGGTGGCAGGGTTCAGTCGCCAGTCGCTGGCATCTTGTAGGTGTCTGGATTTCCAGTCTCCCACTACGTTAGTCATCCCCGGAATGTATTCCGCTTGTACTGAAATGTTGCGATCCCGACAGAACTGCCAGAAATCCTTCGCTAGTTCCGCTACTATTGTTGACTTCGTGCCCCCAAGGTGGTTGATATAGCGGACCGTTGATATATTGTCCATGCGTAACAGAATGGAGCAGTTGGTCGATATACTTAAAAGACTCCGTAGGGCAAACGCGCACCGCAGCCGAGCATACTTACATCGGATTCCACTATGATGTCCGGAGTTGTTCCGAAGATCGCTCGGCCATTCCAGGCTTCCATGTGCTGTAGCCACCACCTGAGTTCTTCTTTGGCGGTGCAGTCGAGAGGAACCAAGTCTGAGTATGAGTGCCCCAAACGAAGGTATTTTGTCTTTAGTCATTGAAGTGCTCTGTAGTGCAGAGGGCCGGGAAATAAGGCTTGGATTGACGCTGAGAGAAGGCCGACAATTCTGGCCAGTTGTCTCAAGGTAAGAACAGGACGTGCTAACATCCGCCTGATTTCCTTTTTGATGGATTTGACTTTGGTTGTTGGGAGTAGGAGTGCTCCGCTCACAGCATCTATGGTGAATCCTAGGAATTCTATTGATTGAGAGGGTTTGGTGACTGACTTCTCCCAATTGATTTAAAAAAAACAGGTTTTCTAGCAGAGTCCTCATCCAAGAAAAATGTTCATGGAGCAGATGAGGGTCCTGCGCCATTATGAAGATATCGTCCAAGTATATTATGAGTCAAACTCCTCTGCTGCGTAGGAGGGCGACCACTGGTTTCATGATCTTTGTGAAGCACCAGGGTGCCGATGAGAGTCAGAACGGTAGGCATTTGAATCGCCACACGGTCTCCTTCCATTGGAATTGAAGGAATTTTTGGCAGTCTTCGGCCATTGGAACCGTGAGGTACGCATCCTTCAAGTCGAGATTGACCATCAAGTCCCCTGTAAGCAGGAGGTCTCGGAGAGAGTGTATACCTTCCATCTTGAAGTGGTGGTATGTGACAAACATGTTTAAAGGTCGTAGGTTCATACTGGACGAACGCCTCCTCCTTTTTTGGGGACCAGGAAGAGGTTGCTTTTTTGGGGACCAGGAAGAGGAAACCTGGAGTGAGAGGGTGGATTGCAAAAATTGCACTGTTGAAGGCTAAGACCTGGACTTCCTACGATATCAAATATTGATCGTGAGTGGGGAGCACCATGCGGTTGGGGGGCTGCATTTGAACAGGGTATTGCACAAAATCTATAGAGTAACCCTGGACAGTGTGGAGGACCCAGGCATCTACAGTGAACATGTGCCATGCATTGACAAAGTGACACAGTCTGCCCCCCACCATTGTTAATGAAGACAGATGAAGAGGTAAGGTCGTCGGCTATAGGAAGAACCTCTGGGTTCCCGAGACTGCCATGGTCTGCCCCGAACCGGGAAGAACGGTGAGGTATGTTTGGGCTCAGGTACTGTGACCCTGGACTGTATGGAGCCTTGAGAACCCCGGTATGAACCCCAAGGTGGGCGGCCGGGAAGACGGCCCCGATATATCTGCCGGCCCCGCCAAAAACTCTCTGGTGGAACACTCGCTTCATGCTGGCTTGATCTTTATCAAGTGCCGTAAAGGTGCCTACATACGTGCCTAATTCTTTAACAAAATTATCTCCAAACAGGAGGGCTTTTGCCTGGGGTCCAGGCTCTGAAATAGCTAGGTTCACTAGCTTAGGTTCTATTTTAATCAGGATCGCCTTGCGTCTTTCAGTGGCCACCGCAGTATTGGCGTTGCCCAGAAGACATACGGCTCGCTGGATCCACCCCCTAATGGCTTCCAAATCTAACGGTGTACCAACTGCTAGTGCAATTTCGACCATGTTGAACATCTTCGCAATTGGCCCCAGGACGTCCAGGACCTTATCCTGGCAATTCCGCCAGGCAAAGTCCAGACCCTTCTTGGCCTTCCAACCTGATTTTCCCAAGAATTGGGCAATCTTTGGGTCTACTTCGGGGGTGACGCATGCCATATCAGGAATAGTGGGGCATGAGCATTCTGCTTGAAGTTTGTTTCATGCCACCTTGTCAAGTGGCTTTCTAATGCGAGCAGCAATATATTTTGCTACATGTTCCAGGGGATACCACTCCGAGGATCTCGGGTGTTGTAGGGTGTCGGGTCAAAAAGCGGCTCGCCCTGAAAGTCAACCAGGGTGGAGTCGTCAACTCCATCTTTGGGGTCTGTTCCAGTTAGTGTCAAGGAACTGTGCTCCAGCAAATAACTGTTGGAATCATAAGAGTCCTCTTCATTGGACTCGCTCTGTGCCTCCTCTTGCTCCGATTCAGATTCTGAGGATTCAGTCAGGCTCTTAGTTGTGGCCCAACCACAGGTTCTATGACAGGACATACCCTGTCTGTCTGTAAGATTTTGGAGGCATACTCGTCCAACTGGCGAGACTTTTTTGCGGCTTTACGCCTACTAGGGGCCACCGGTTTACTCTCTGGTGGGTTAGCAATGGGATCTGGTGGTAGCTGAGTGGACCTCAGTGCATTGGTTATCGAATGGGATATATTATCCGCCATGGCTCCCATTGCGGTAAATATGGCTTGCGTCACAGACTTCACCACAGCAGCGTTTAGGAGGGAATGTAACTCTTCCGAGTCCATTTGCTCCTGTGGTGCTTCAATTTTTGTGGGTATTTTGGGCACCAGTAGGGTTGTTGGGGTTATGGTAGCACTTGTGGCAGCACCATCAATTATCCTGCATGTCTCAGGAGTAATGGGCCAATATGACAGGCAGAAGATTTATTCTCAGACTGGGCACTACAGGGTCTATAGTAGGGAGATTTATTCTAGGAGCAGATTGGGGTACAATGTAATACTAAAATCTAGCAGGCACAAATAGTATGGCAATACCATGTAAAATACAGTGTAAAAAACAGGCACATATTAAGCAATACAGCAAGCTCACAGAATGTTCCCTCAGGTATAAGCTCCGGGGGGCACCGGGAGACATGCCTAGTAACTGAGCCTAATCCCGCCCTCAGATGAACAGTATTGGCCGCGCTAGAAAAAGCGCAGCAAAACTGCCAATCCCAATATGGCCGCAGGATGTGCACTTGCGGTGTGCGCATGCACGAGTGGCACTAGCCGCGGCTGCAGCTGCGGTCCACCGGGACCGTGGAAGAAAACGGTACCTGGGTTGAGAGCGAGCCTCAGGTCCGAGGCACTAAGTAAGGAGGGGAAAGTACGGTCGGAAAATAAACAAACCGCCCAGGAGACGGAGGGGGAGGGAGGGAGGGAAATTACAGAGAAAAATAAAGGACAGATTCTCATAAAAAACAAATAACCAAACGGAGAGATAGGTCAATTAAAGGCAACACTGAAAAATAAAGGCAATTAAAGGTAATTAACCTAACTAAAACAGAAAATACATATACAATTTTCCAATTATGACAGAGGCTGAAAAATTTGTACTTAGCTGAGGAGGCAGCAGCAAAAGAAAGAGGAGTGGCTTAGGGTCACATGGGACATTATTATATATTATATATGGTTAACCCTTTGGGGTAAATGATGTTTTGTTATTGAATTTTTCATTGAATATATACAATATCCTTTCTTTTCCTGCTAAGGAATAAAGAAAGAGATAAGCATAATAGGAGCCTCCGTGTCCTTTAATAAAATCCCTATCTGTCATGCCGAACTTACCTTTCGCCTATTGTTTCCTCTTCTCAAGGAAGATGAGTATTAGGGAAAACTTAGTCTGACGCAGGAAACTTAGTCTGACTTAAGCTCCTCCTTGTGTCAGAGAATGTCAGGCATAGGAAAAATATACAGGACAAAGTATTCCTTACTTTGTTTCCTGTTTGAAAGAAAACAGAAATGAATGAAAGAAGAACAGATTCTGAGAGAGGAAGAGAAGAGGAAACAATAGGAGAAAGTTCGGAGTGACAGTGCCCCTTTAAATGGAGATAGAATGAACACATATCAAAAAATGCCAAAAGCCTTGGTCACTAATGCAACTCACTGCAAAAAAAACTAAAAAAAACCTACAGCAAGTCTGAAAATGAATGATTATTACAGCTTATTTATGAATTCCACATGTTTATGTGAGACATACTATTGCAAGCACACACACACACATATTTAAACATACACTTTTTTATATTATTTTTTCAATTAACTGTTCCATAGAGACACATGTATGTTCACTTCCTGTAAGCACTCCCACTAATACTCAGTACTGAACTGGATAGCATCATAGAATTAGACAAATAGAACTTATTTTTTTATTTCTAACTTTTGTGACTGGGATCTAACTCTGTTTGGATCCTAAATTCTGTCAATGAAGGTGATTGATCTGTGCCCTGTTCTAAAAAAATGTGCAAAGTACTAAAAGTTTGACAATCACCATGGAAACCAGAGGGAGATCATTGCGGTGGAATACTTTGAGGAATAAAGTTACTGAGTGTAGCTACAATATGTCACGAATGAGAAACGGGGGCTCCTGTGACATCCCATGCATTGAATGAGTTTGTGTTTCACACATGGAGCCTCTAGCATACAGTGATACAATGATTACAGTAATCTGTTTATACAAGCTCGTTTTATAAAATGTTCTTTAAGACACACCTTATGTCTCAGAAATAGTCAAAGGAGGCAGTGTTATATTTCATAAAGAAACAAGCACATACGTACAGGATTATTCACTATAGAGCCAATTCAAAGAGAATGTTACATTTAAGGTCAACATAGTCAAACTGTAAGTGTAGCTGACTTACAGAATGTTTATGGTTCATCTATTTGTTCCTTAAATTTGAATTTAATGTTCAGTTCTTACTTTAGTGAATATAGAGAAACTTTAGGAAGAGTGAGTAAATATTAAAGGACCACTAGTGCCAGGAAAACATACTCGTTTTCCTGGCACTATAGTGCCCTGAGGGTGCCCCCACCCGCCGGGCTCTGGGGAGAGGAAAGGGTTAAATCTTATCCTTTTTCCAGCGCCGGGCGGGGAGCTCTCCTCCTCCGATCCTCCTCTACGGCTGAATGCGCATGCGCGGCAAGAGCTGCGCGCGCATTCAGCCTGTCTCATAGGAAAGCATTCATAATGCTTTCCTACGGACGCTTGCATCTTCTCACTGTGATTTTCACAGTGAGAAGCACGCAAACGCCTCTAGCGGCTGTCAATGAGACAGCCACTAGAGGCTTTAGAGCCTGGATTAACCCATTTATAAACATAGCAGTTTCCCTGAAACTGCTATGTTTATTTAAAAAAATGGTTAATCCTATAGGGACCTGAAGTGGTCTGAAGTGAAGTGGTCTTAAGCTGAAGTGGTCTGGGTGCCTAGAGTGGTCCTTTAACCATACAGGGAAATGTTCCTTCCAGAATGCCACTTTTTAGTTTGTGGGTTGTACATCCAGCCAAACACACCACAAAGCGTGCATCAGGCATGATCCATACAGACAATAAGCATTTGTGTGGCCCTAGACAATGCAATCATTTATATAAACTCTGAATCTCTGGACGAGACCACAAACATCCCGAGCTAAGATAATTATGTTTAAGCTTTCATTTTCACTGAAGCACTGCCTGTGACTTAGTGCTGTATGTTCACGTTGTACCTATTAGAATTGTCAGGCACTCCCGATGTTGTGGACTACATGTTGTGGACTACATCTCCCATAATGCTCTTCCAGGTATAATGCTGGCAAAGCATCAGAGGAGATTTAGTCCACAACATTTGGAATGCCGAAGATTGCCTATCACCGGACTAGACATTACTTCGTTTAACCGATAATCAATTTAAAAGAGCCCCAATGGCACTTGTTTATTAAACACTCGGCTTTGTGTCACTATTTACAGGACAGGGGTTACTAGACAAGTGCCCATATTCTATAAGCTCCCTGGATTTGATTTAGTCATCATTTTATTTGGCAATATTGCTAAGAAGCAGATTTATTTAAACAGCAATGGTATCCATGATATAATAAAATAAATATAGTAATAAATAAAATAAACTATGCATATTTCCATCTGGTAAAACACTTTCTAAATAATTAAACACGTTCCTCTTTTGGCAATATATACCAAAGCACTTACACACATCTACAGGGAAGGTTTAGTATGTCTTTTTCCCCTCCAGACATTAAAGTGTTAATGAGCGCTGCTGATTTCGCGTCTTTTGGAAACCTGTTCAGCCGGTAAAGGTTCAGCGTTACCTTTGGGTGGGGCTGATTGTGCCTAAGTGAAATCTTAGCTGCATCAATTAAAGCCAAAGGCTTCCTTCACCTGAGAATTTGAGTGATGACAGAGGTAGGGGGAAGGGCGCGGTTTCACAATATAAAGTGATCCCTATAGCACTGCATTGCAGGCCTCTTACTGCCAATTCATGGCTGCTCTAGATAAAAGCTCTACCGTTCTTGTTACATTGTACCCCTAGTGTATTTCCGGACAGATTGCTAATGAACATTGAACTGTGCCCCCTGGCCCAGTTGCTATATTCCTCCCCATACAATAACCTTTATTGCTGTTGTTAAAAGAAAAAAAGAAATGATTTCTCTTCCAGCAAGCAAGATTCCATTTCTCTGCTGCTTTACGTTCTAAAGCCAGAAGAACAGGATACAATTATTTGTGACAGGACATATTGCCTTTGACCTATTTTAAAGCAGCCTATTTAAACCCATGACTGGTAAACTATTAGTAAAGAAAAAAGGATTGTGGGCACACCCGAAATATGCATTGTACAGGAATGGTGCTGCCGTAGTGACCAATATTCATTCATGATACAAATTAAGTTATGGCGCACACATAATAATATACTAACAATCTAATCAGGTTACTTAAATTCACCTAAGAAAATAAATATAGGGATTCAGTTCCACCACATGGCCATATGTTGTTAAGCCCACCACTACTTCACAGTAATATCGGTGGGTCCAACACTAAATCCAAATGTGGGAGACAAATATATAGTGCTAAATACTGCAGAAATCCCAAGTGTCCTGGTAGGTCACTACAAATATTCACATGAAGCTCTATTCTCCCATATCCTGATGTAGTGTGTGTCAGGTGCACGTTTATATCTCATCAAACACTGGAGCCATACCTGCAAATGTTTGAAACAGGCAGTTTTGTTTTGCTCTCCCTTTGAAGATAATATGAACAACATAATTGATAGGAACTAATTTATGTATTCCCAGGACAGGGAAGTGTTCGCTGCAGCAGCTGCAAATCCCACATGCATACACTATAAGAGAGCGCACAAACAGTATAAAATAATCTAAACAAACGAAAAAGCAGCCAAATACTATAGAACCATCCCAAGTTCCAATAAACAAATATTATTATGTTATTATTTATTTAGCGCCATCAAATTCCGCAGCGCTTTACAGTGGGTGGACGAACGGACATGTAGTTGTAACCAGACAAGTTGGACACACAGGAACAGAGGGGTTGAGGGCCCTGCTTAATGAGCTTACATGCTAGAGGGAGTGGGGTAAAGTGACACAAAATGTAAAGATAGTATTAGACTAATGACAGTTGAAAGAGAGGAATCAGTCGGGAGCTATTAACAGTTTAATTGATATGCTTTTAGGAAGAAGTGGGTTTTTAATGATTTTTTTAAGGAGTGGACACTGGGTGAGCATCTAACGGAGGAGCATCTAACAGGAACAGTGCAGCCCTCGAGAAGTCTTGAAGGCAAGCATCAGAGGTGGGAGTACGGACAGAAGATAGACGTAAGTCTTCAGCAGATCGTAAGGGCCTAGACGGGACATACTTGTGTATTAGGGAGGATAGATAGGTGGGAGCAGCATTATGTAGAGATTTGAAAGCAAGAGCCAATATTTTAAATTGAGCCCTATATCTTACAGGAAGCAAATGTAGGGACTGACAGAAGGGTGAGTGTCAGCGCTTAGGCAATCTTCCCCTTAAAGAGATTGTGGGGAAAAAATGCAACAAATAACATTAGTGAGAGTCCCAAAGTCAATGATAATAATAAAAAAAGAACAAATTGAATTTTTGATGCAATGTACTTATTTTATTTTGATGAACAATTTTTTCTGGTACAAGGATGGTATTTCTGGTATTCTGGTATTTACAGACGAATGGAACAGCTATGGGGACTAGGTTTGCAGCTATGCTAATATTTTATGTCCTACAGGGAAAATCTCCATATCTGGGAAGGACATTTCTGGGCTGCAAACCTAGTCCTATATAAACACTACATAGATGACTGTTTTTTTATATGAGAAAAATCTGAGATGGATATTCTAAATTTTTTTTACCTACTATGAATAAAAACTGTTTTAATCTTTCTTTTATGTATAAATATAGTACCAGTAATACTGAGTTTTTAGACTTAGTTTTGTATGTGAATGATGGAATTTTAAAATCCAAAACTTTTTTTGTTCCATATGGACAGTTCCTTAGAATCAAAAAGAACTGTTCTGATCAGCAATTACATCCAATTTTTTGTAAGGTTTATTTATTATAACAATTACAAAAATCATCTAATGGAAGGGTGTTTCTATCAGAAGCAACGTGCTTTTTTATTTTATAGAATTTTATTATGATTGATCTTCATAGAAACATAGAATCTGACGGCAGATAACAACTATTTGGCGCATCTAGTCTGCCCAATTTTCAAAATACTTTTATTAGTCCCTGGCCTTATCTTATAGTTAGGATAGCCTTATGCCTATCCCACACATGCTTAAACTCCTTTACTGTGTTAACCTCTTCCACTTCAGCTGGAAGGCTATTCCATGCATGCACTACCCTCTCAGTAAAGTAATACTTCCTGATATTATTTTTAAACCTTTGTTCCTCTAATTTAAGACTATGTCCTCTTGTTGTGGTAGTTTTTCTTCTTTTAAATATAGTCTCCTCCTTTACTGTGTTGATTCCCTTTATGTATTTAAATGTTTCTATCATATCCCCCCCGTCTCATCTTTTCTCCTGCCTTTCTTTGTAGTTAATTTTAACCAGCTTTATGGAAAGTGTAAGTGAGACTTGTTCTAGCTCTTCCTTTACCTACCATTCATGTTGTATTAGCAATCCAACTTTTTTGTATGGTCTATTTGATCTAAAACGAAATTTTTAGTGTGAACTTTTTTTATCCTTCAAGTATTTGATTGCACTGATCTCATGAATTTACACTATATGTGATTATTTTAACTATTTAAGTTAACGTTGACTCCAGAGATGAATATGAATATTAACTCATAGCGAATATATGTTGGTAGCAATACAAATTCACCTCTGTTCATCAATAAAAAACAATGATAGTATTATGTATATGTTACATAGAAACATAGAATGTGACGGCAGATAAGAACCATTCGGCCCATCTAATCTGCCCAATTTTCTAAATACTTTCATTAGTCCCTAGCCTTATCTTATAGTTAGGATAGCCTTATGCCTATCCCACGCATGCTTAAACTCCTTTACTGTGTTAACCTCTACCACTTCAGCTGGAAGGCTATTCCATGCATCCACTACCCTCTCAGTAAAGTAATACTTCCTGATATTATTTTTTAAACCTTTGTCCCTCTAATTTAAGACTATGTCCTCTTGTTGTGGTAGTTTTTCTTCTTTTAAATATAGTCTCCTCCTTTACTGTGTTGATTCCCTTTATATATTTAAATGTTTCTATCATATCCCCCCTGTCTCGTCTTTCCTCCAAGCTATACATGTTAAGATCCTTTAACCTTTCCTGGTAAGTTTTATCCCGCAATCCATGAACCAGTTTAGTAGCCCTTCTCTGAACCCTCTCTAAGGTATCAATATCCTTCTGAAGATACGGTCTCCAGTACTGTGTACAATACTCCAAGTGAGGTCTCACCAGTGTTCTGTACAATGGCATGAGCACTTCCCTCTTTCTACTGCTAATACCTCTCCCTATACAACCAAGCATTCTGCTAGCATTTCCTGCTGCTCTATTACATTGTCTGCCTACCTTTAAGTCATCAGAAATAATCACCCCTAAATCCCTTTCCTCATATGTTGAGGTTAGGACTCTATCAAATATTCTGTACTCTGCCCTTGGGTTTTTACGTCCAAGATGCATTATCTTGCACTTATCCACATTAAATGTCAGTTGCCACAATTCTGACCATTTTTCTAGTTTACCTAAATCATTTGTCATTTGGCTTATCCCTCCTGGAACATCAACCCTGTTACATATCTTAGTATCATCAGCAAAAAGACATACCTTACCATCAAGACCTTCTGCCAGGCCCGGACTGGCCATCGGGCATGACGGGCAAATGCCCGGTGGGCCACGATGGCCGTGGGGCCGAGGCCGGCAGGGAGATCACAGGATCTCCCCTGCCAGCCCGTGCAGGGCCAGCGCTATCCGAGCGCCGGCCCTGCATAGTGCCTCCACGGGCCGGTGGGGAGATCACAGATCTCCCTCACCGGCCCACAAGAATGGAGATGCGGCCGCCGGCTGGGTGAGGGAGGGAGGACCCGGCGGAGCTCTAACAAGCAGCTCCGCCGGGTCCTCTCGCGGGATTCTGAGCGTTGCAACGCTCAGCTCTCGCGAGAGTGAACTCTAACCCGCAGGTTAGAGTTCACTCTCACCACTGGACCACCAGGGAAGCATGCGAGAACGGATCTCCTCTCCCCCTCCCAGGATAAAGGTAAAAAGGGAGGGGAGGGGGAAACACATAACTTTTTTTTATTTTTTATATTAATAAATAAAAAAAAATTATTTAAAATAAATTCCCTAATAGCCCCCTCACACACACAGCACACCCCAGACACCCACAGCACACCCCAGACACCCACAGCACCCCCCAGACACACACAGCACCCCCCAGACACCCACAGCACCCCCAGACACCCACAACACAGCACCCCCCAGACACCCACAGCACCCCCAGACACCCCCA
>OW240914.1:285616016-285736898 GCA_933207985.1 Pelobates cultripes
CAATCTTCTGGGACTACTCCTGTTAACAATGATTGGTTAAATAAATCTGTTAATGGTTTTGCTAGTACCACTAAGCTCTTTTAATAGCTTTGGGTGTATTCCGTCAGGTCCCATTGACTTATTTGTCTTTACTTTTGACAGTTGAAATAGAACCTCTTCCTCTGCAAACTCACGTGTAATAAATGACTCATTTATCCTTTTTCTCAACTGAGGTCCCTTTCCTTCATTTTCTTCTGTAAATACAGAACAAAAATATTCATTGAGGCAGTCAGCCTGACCTTTATCCTCTTCTACATACCTTCTTTTGTTTTTAATCTAACTAATCCTTGTTTTACTTTTCTTTTCTCATTTATGTATCTAAAAATGTTTTATCCCCCTTTTTTACTGACTGTGCTATTTTCTCTTCTGTGTGTGATTTGGAAGCTCTTATAACTTGCTTAGCCTCTTTCTGCCTAATCTTATAGATCATTTTGTCTCCCTCACTCTTGGTTTTTTTATAATTCCTAAATGCTAACTTTTTGTTTTTAATTATTTTGGCCACATCTGCGGAGTACCACAGTGGTTTCTTGAATTTTTTGCTTTTGCTGACAAGCCTAATGCAATTTTCTGTTGCCTTCAATATTGCAACTTTTAAAAAAAATCCCATTTTTCTTGGACTCCATTTAAATTGCTCCAGTCTGATAATGACTCCTCTACCCATATTCTAATTTTAGAAAAGTCTGTTTTTCTAAAGTCTAAAACTTTTGTTTTTGTGTGGTGTGACTCAGTCACTGTTCTTATATTAAACCACACTGACTGATGATCACTGGATCCTAAACTTTCACCTACAGTAACATCTGATACCAAATCTCCATTTGTTAACACTAAATCTAGTATGGCCTCTTTACGAGTTGGCTCCTCAACAACTTGTTTTAGAGACAATCCCAGTAGGGAGTTTAGAATATGTGTGCTCCTGGCACAAGTAGCTAATTTTGTTTTCCAATTTACATCAGGAAGATTAAAGTCACCCATGATGATAACTTCCCCCTTCATTGTCATTTTAGCTATTTCCTCAACTAGTAGATTATCTAACTCTTCAATTTGTCCTGGGGGCCTATAAATCACACCTACACGAGTTACTGTGTGATTACCAAATTCTAACGTAGCCCAAACGGACTCTATGTTTGCCTCACTAACTTTTATTAGGCTAGATTTTATGCTATCCTTCACATACAAGGCCACCCCTCCCCCTTTCTTGCCTTCCCTATCTTTCCTATATAAAGAGTACCCTGGTATTGCTATGTCCCAGTCATTTTTCTCATTGTACCATGTCTCAGTAACAGCGACTAAATCTACATGTTTATTTATGTATATGTATATGTTTATTCTTATGTATTTTTTTATGTTTGTATGTACATATTGACTTTATACCTTTCTATGGAAACACATAATTACGGACATTGATCTAACAAACTTTACACATGTTAGAACTGTTACAAGAGATGTGCCTTTACGAGCACTGATAACTTCATCCACGTGAAGGGTATTTATTTGCATTGGTACCGCCGCGGCAACCTATCTTGAGAAAGCCCAGTCTGAAACGCATAGATTGTTTTGGCGGCAGTGTCAGAATTGGAGGCTTGGAAGCAAGTACCACAAGATCACGGGTTGGCGTCCTCCCGAGGTGTTTGAGGTCTTTGTTGGCTCCAGTGCACGGGAGCAACTCGAGCATCACACCATAGAAATGTTAACCCAGTCATAATCCTCATACTGTACTGCACCATATACCGGTTTATGGTCCTTAGAAATAAGCACCACATCTATTTTGTGTAAGAGTTCCACAAAGGGATTCCATAGGGTTTTTTTTATTTATTAATAAACCGTGTTACACTATATTTGTTTATTTCCTGTCTCAAAGGTGCCTATTTAGTTTCCCTTGGACTGGAGATTGGAAGTACAAAGTAACAATACAGAACTCTGTGTTATCCTACATCATACCCTCTGCAACCTTGGAATATATCCTTTTTTTATTATAAACATTGACTTTGGGACTCTCACTATTTAGAAATTGTATTTGTTGCATTTTTCCCCCCCACAATCTCTTTGAGGGGAAGATTGCCTAAGCGCTGATACTATTTAACATATTTGCAAATCCCACGTTTGAAACTGCATTTGTGAAAACTGAAATATATTTTAATATTTTTGCATATAGTGAAGGCATGGTCTGTAATGCATTAAATATGAGGTCAAATATAGCCTGGAGGATTCTTTAAGTATTCTTGCACTCACCACAAACTGATGAATAATGCAGAATAAATACTATATTATCTCCATTTAAGTGAACAGGCAGGAGTTAGTCTCCTGTCTCATTCGTCTAAGTAAGATCCCAGATACGTCTATTCTCTTGCATTCCGGAAACATTGTCTCCCCATGTTCCCTGTTCAAATAGTGTGACATTCAAAGTTCCAGTCAGTGTTTTTTCATTGTTCGTAATCTGCAATATTGTTTTCTTTATACAAAGAAATACCGCCCTAGCGTCACAAAAAAACATATGTGCAAACATTAACCAAAAAAAAGTTGAAATGACTCATACCTCAAGCAAAGTGACCAAACAAGATGCATTTGTACTAAAATATTTATGTATTGATGAATAAGATGTATAGAATTTAGTAAGAATTGTATTGAACAAAAAATAAATATTTAACGTACTCCTTGACATGAGCACAGTTGCCTTGTCGGCCTCTGCTTAAGAACCCCCACCAAATACCCCAATCCCCAATAGAGCACAAACACCATGGTTTTGGCAAAATTATATCACAGCTTTATTTGTAATTAACATAAATTTAAAGATCATTGTCAACAGCAGGCCAACGTTGGCCTGCACAATTAACATCCTGCATTTACAATTAACCCTTTGACAATGACCCACCCCCACATAACATAACACCCAAACATTGAACATTTTATTTAACATGAACATGACCATTGCCACCAAAGGGCACCATCCATTGCCACCAAAGGGCACCACAAGTGTAGGGGCATACCGAGACACCCTATACACACCCCGGTTCGGAGCTACCTACGAGCTCGAACCTACGAAACCAGTCCAAAGGCCTACCTATTAGCCCTGAACTCCAAACTTTTTCCACATCTCACTCTTTTCTCCCCCCAACTTTACTTTCCATCCCCCGCCACAGCTCAGAGTGCGACTCCTCGAGCTCCTGAGCGAAACCCCCCCCATCCCGCTATGGAAAAAAGTGCTCTCTGGAGGCCCTCCTGGAAACCCAGCAACAAAAAGTCCAAACCCACATCGGACAGATGGACCCCATCACTCCTATAATAACCTGGGAGCATGTCTTCCAACTCCCTGTGCCTGATCACAACCCCCCCTGACCGACTCACGTACGCTGCCATCACCTTGTTAACCTTACCCGTAATTTTCGCCACCGTGGAGGGATTCCGCGCATGCCGTCAGTACAACCTCGGAACCATTTCCGACCATACTACCATAACCCATGGCACTAACTCCCTTAACCTGTCCACATCCCTCTTCATACACTCGAGCAGGACCTTTTGCCGTAACGACCCCACATCATTGCACCCTGCATGAAGCACCACTATGTCCGGAACCTGTCCCAAAAGAATTTTGTGAAACATTTCCTCACATATAAGATTCCAACCACAGCCCCGGTAACCAAACCACCGAAGCTGCACCACAGAACGCCCAGCTGTAGACCGTGACATCGAACTGCAGCTCTCCGTTGAGCCCAGTGTACGCATGAGTGGCCGACCACCCATGCCATCCGACCTGTAAAACATAAAGCAAACATAGACAACCACAAAACAACCACCAACATTCCCCCTTTTTCATCCTCCAACTTAAACCAACTTGTCTGGCCTAATGTAAGACCTGAACCTTTTTCACCCGTTCGTCACATAAACCTAGTCTCGCCGCTTCAGTAGCCACACCAATCCTGAAAGAATGTGTCCCGAATTGGCCCGGGTCCACACCCAACCTTGCCAACGCCTTCCGAAAAACCCAGAGGAACTGGAACTTCGATAGCGAAGAGCCATTCTCATGCTGAAATATGAACCCCCGGCCATTGCCCGCACCTCCCGGAAGGCCGTTGCACACTTAACCGGGCAAGTTCTCCCACCCGGGAGCTCCCACAACGTAACCAACGTTCCTTTCCCCATTACATCCATTTTGGACCGCCTCAGGTTAATCACTACCTTGTTGCTCCACACTTCCACGTCCATCGCCTGAAGTCCCCCAGATCCTTGGCGACTGCTGCTAACTAGCTCGCTGACCCGAAATGCCCCAAAAAAGGCAAAACTAAAACCACGGAAAACAACGTCACTTCGTATCCTGAAAAACACACCGCGGGCAGGACTCTGACCACACGCTGCAGCAATTCGAACGACACCGGCCTCCTAGTATCCACTGACACTTTACCCCTCCTGAAACCTTTCAGTGCCTGTCTAACCAGAACATTTTTGGTAGCATCCTCCCACCCGTTAAATTTGAACAAAAACGCTAGCGCTGCCAGCTTATGCCCCATCACCGCTGCCGAAACCCCTGTGGTAACTGACCTACACAAGAGCCACAGCAGCGCATCCAACTGCGCCTCCTCTGAGACCTGACCCCCTGTCTGCTGCACCAGTTCGTCCCATTCCCCCCACACCTTACTGTATGCCGCCCAGGTAGCAGGTGCCTGGGAATCCCTGATCAGTACGCCAAGCATGATGTCCCGAGCCGCCACATCTCGTCCGGGCAAGACATCCCTTCCTCCCGTGCGCCAGGTGCCACCTGCCGAAATCTCTCCCACTGTGAACGAGACAACGCATCAGCAATGACATTCAACAGTCCCGGCACGTGGCGCGCCCAAAACACAATGTTAAACCTCATACAGAACAAGACAAAACGGTGAAGAAGCCGCACCACCGGGATAGAGGATGCTGATAGCCCGTTCACTGCATCTACCACTGCCATATTGTCCGAAAAGAATACCACCTTCTTGTCCCTCAACTGTGGACCCCATAGTGACAGCACCACTACCAACGGGAACAATTCCAGGAACGCTAGGTTGCGCATCAGCGGGCTGGCCTTCCAGGCCCCTGGCCAAGTACCCACCATTGACCCGAAAAGTAAGCCCCAAACCCGACACTCCCCGACACGTCCGTAAACAGCTCCAACTCCTGAGAAGACGCCGCTGGCTCCAGAAAGAACACTTTCCCGTTAAAATCCCACAAGAATTCCCCCAAGATGTCCAAGTCAGCCTTCATGGCCCCTGATACCCGAATAAGGTGGTGCGGGAACACCACCCCCGCCGTTGCCCTGGCTAGGAACCTGTTAAAAACCCGTCTGACCGGGATCACCCGACGGGCGAAGTTTAGCCGACCGAGCAGAGACTGAAGCGCCCGGAGCGTAACCTTCTTAGCTCTCCGCACCTCCGCCACCACCTGCCAGAGTGCCAGTAACTTGTCCTGTGGCAGCCTGCACTCCCCCTTTACCGAGTTGATCTCCAAGCCCAAGAAACTCAGACAGGTCGTAGGCCCCACTGTTTTGTCACTTGCCAGGGGGACTCCAATCACGTGCGCCACCCATTCCAGTGTGCTCAATCCCCTGCAACATTCCTCCGACCCAGGAGGCCCTACGCATAGGAAGTGATCCAGATAATGGACTACCATCCTACTGCCCGCTTCCAGTTTTACCACCCATTCCAGGAATGTGCAAAATATAAATAAATAACGTGCACGATATAGAGCACCCCATGGGCAAACAAAGATCTACGTAATATTCCCCCTCGAAGTGACAACCCAGCAAGTGATGGCACTTCGAGTGAATCGGCAAAAGGCGGAAAGCCGCCTCCACGTCCGCCTTCGCCAACAGCGCCCCCCGGCCTGCTCGCTGCACCAGGTTCACCGCCTGGTCGAACGAAGCGTACGAAACTGAAGAAAGGGCCCTGTCTATGTCGTCATTAACTGACGACCCCTTGGGGTAGGACAGATGGTGAATCAGGCGGTACTTGCCGGGCTCCTTCTTGGGTATCACCCCAAGTGGTGATACTGTCAAGTTGGGTAACAGGGGCTCCCTGAACGGCCCCGCCACCCTGCCCAGCTGAACCTCCTTATGCAACTTCTCCCTAACCACCCCTGGAAATTCCCCGGCCGACTTCAGGTTGCGAAGACGATGAGCCACCACTCGCTCCCAAAACGGGATAACGAACCCGTTGGTGAACCCCTCATCAAGCAACGCCACATCTTCCCTGTTAGCGTAGTGGCTTGGCCACAACCGCATCGCGCCGACCTTCACTGGTGTGGCCCCCAGAGACAGGGGACCCTGCCGAAACCTCCAGGTACCCCTGCTGTGGAGGCTGGCTTCCCTTTTTTGAAACACCTGTGAAGTCTGTGGGTGCCTCCACACCCAGAGCACTCGTGCTTGAATCGACAAGTGGCCCCCCACTTGCACTGTCCCTCATTATACAGCCAGCAGTAGCCCCATATTTGGTTGGCTGACACTGCGGTAGACGCGCCCGTGCTGGCCCCTGTCTGAAAGGCCTTCTGCGCCATCATAAGTTTTATCCAGAGGGGTAGGTCCATCTGGTCCCACCGCATCCCCGGATTAGCAGCCAGGCGCTGACGAAACTGCTCATCATACCGCCACCAGGCCAGACCCCCGTATGTCCAATAAGCCTCCCAAATACCAAGCAGGTAACAGAAGAGCTGCGAACAGCGCTCTTCCGCCTTTTCGCCAATCACGCTGGCCAAGATGCAAAATGCCCTCAGCCAGTTCCCAAACGTCTTCGGTATCTTCCTATACCTCCGCTTCTTTTCCTCCTCCTCTTTTTTGGCATCCTTTTTATCCTCCTCCTTGAGGTCAATGTAGTCCTCAAGGGGGAGAAGCAAAAAGATTTCCACGAACTCCCCTTTCCATATCCTCTCCTTAACCTCCATTTTGAAATGACAGCCCAGTGGGCCTGCGAAAGAAACATGAACGTTCTGCCGCGCGGCCTCTGGGACGCCCCCCAATAAGCTCTCCCTCTCACTCGCCAACCCAGGCGCCTCTACTGTGGGGGTCGCACCCCCGTCCCCAACTGTGCTGCCTCTGGCCCCAGAAACCCTCACCGGACTAGCCCCTGAGACCTCTCCCACCCGAGCCCAAACCTGACTGCACTCCTTCCTTCTCCCTACACCCCAGGAATCATTTAACTGCCTAATGTCATCTAGCAGTTCCCCCGACTGTTGTAACGACCATGTCTCACCTTCCGCACCCCTTGCCGCCAAAGGCCGTGGGGTTGCTGACCGATAGTGGATCTCCTGCCCCAAGCGTCCCGCTGCTCCGGGCCGTGCTCCTGATGCGCTGGGTCTCACTCGATCCGCGGGGGACCTGAAAGACGCCTGTCCTGTAACCAGGTCCGCCTTGCATGCCGGCGACCATCCTGCTGTCCTTGTCGCGTGGGATCTCTCCCTCTCCAAGGGTGACCGTCCTCGAAACCTGTAAGGAGAAGACATCCTGGGTAGGCTGGCCGCAGAAACCCTGCCCCGTCCCCTCTCGTCCTGGGAACAGTCCCCCATCTCCCTGCTAGCCGCCCCGGTCCTTGAGCCTACACAGCAGCCCGCCTCCTCTCCGGGGAACTCCCGCTCGTGGAACTGCCGTCCTGTTGCGACCATCCCCTTGAACCGACACGGGGCACCCTATGCCTCCCCCGGGTGTGGTCCACCCCGCGGGGGTCCCTGTCAACTACGTCAGCTACCCTCCGATGGCTGCTTCGTGACCGGTCCCTCCCTTCGCTTTAGCCCTGCGCGCTGTCATCTTCGCTGGTGCCAACCTTCTGTGCTGTTCGGCGCCGTCACTCCCTTCCGATCCTCCCCTAACTACCAGCCTCGCCTGTCGTCGTCCCTTCCCCGGTCGTATAGGAAAACCCAGGGGGAAGCGCTGCGCTCCCGTCCGCTGCCTGATGACCCTCTGTTCAGTCTTGCTGCGCTATACCCCTCTGGACTGCTCCGTGCCTTAGCCGTCCCCTGTCTGCCTCTTGCCCCCTTGCCGTCACTAGCCAAGCCAACACCGGGGTCCACCCCCGGGGTAACCCGCGGCCCAGCCATTTGTGGGACATTGGCGTCAGAGGTCGACTCACCCGGACGGTGTATAGCCGTTGTCCCTGTTCCTCCAACAGCGCTTCCATCGTTCCCGTGACCTGCTGCCAAGCCTGCTGTACCGGTCATCCTTCTTCCACTGGCCCGTGCTTGTCCAGGCCCCTTTCCAGGACTCCTATCACCTGCGGCCGCTTCTCCTTCATTCTCTGCAAAAGAAGACACAAAAAACGAACGTTCGGCAGTTCTTTCACCTCCCCGTTTGGGAACCGAACGGTCTGCAGTAACAGTACCTCCACGTTCGGCTCCCGAATGTTCGGCAGTTGTCTCCCATTCGCCAGTTCGCCTACCTCCATGTTCGCCTCCCGAACGTTCGGCAGTTTCCACCAGTTTGCTGGTTCGCATACCTCCACGTTCGCCTCCCAAACGTTCGGCAGTCTCCGATTCGGTTCCCGAACCAGCAGCCTGCACCTCCAGCCTCGCTTGACAGCTTGTTCGCGCGGTTGCGCCGCGACGCCGTCCACGACCTCCTCCACTTGCGGTCTCCCCGCCGGCACTCTCCTCACCACCATTGGGACCTCCGGAAGGGCTCTTATGACGTCGGGGCCCGGGAACCACACTGGGGCTCAACCGCTGCGGAGGCCTGGTCTTCCTGACCGGCCTCTGACCCTGGGAACCTCCAGAACCGGATGGCAGAGCATCACCCAGGCGATCCCTGAGCCACACGATCCCCTTCTCCTGCACAGCAGCCCGGACTATTTCCAGACAATCTTCCATCTTGGTGACCTGCAGAGGAAACAAAGAAAACAGCCACACAAATCCTGCCACAAGAAACAGGTAGTGTAACTTAGATTAAAGTGATCCTTGTATCTAAAATGGCCACTACTTATACTCCCCTTGAAACTCCACCCCAGCATTACCAGTGACCAAACCCTGACCTCCTGACCTTTATATGGCCTGTCTCCTGGCAATGTCAAGGCCCACTCCCCTTAGCTACACTGCTCCATGGGCTACATGAGAGTCTACTAATGCGTGCATGACATACCCTTAGGCCTAATCTTAAAACTATTTGTATTTACCAATTATTATTAAGGTTGATGATTATTCATTATCTATGATTGGTTGACATTTTGTTAATAAAAGAATCAAGATGTGAGAACTGGAATGGGATTAAATATAATATTTTTCAGCATTTTTTTCTGCATGCAAATTTGTTTTTTATTTTTTACCAAAAATAATCTTCCGTGACCAGAAAGGTTAATTGTGTGTAAATTCACACGCCAAAAATTCACGTGAATTATTTTTCTTCAGAAATATTGTAAATCACACCCATTCCTAGTAGTAAGGAACAGACTGCGATGACGTACAATTATCTGACGCATCTCTCATACATTTATATATGTCCTGACATGTTTATTGCCATACACATTTTTCTGTTATCACTTCTAAGCAAATTCTGTATTTTGTTCATGGTCTCATTGGTTTAGTTCTTAGCAGAGAGGCTGTTTCTCTTTTTACTCAGGCTGGTCTCCTCAATTTCAGAAGTTGTAATAGATGCCCATGTAAAAAACAAAAACAGAACTTATCTGTCAAAAGTCATCCTTTTTTTCTTAATAGATCAATAAGACACTAGATTATGATTATGACGAAAAAAATACAGAAAATGGCTTAACATGAGAATAGGCCTTGGGAAAAGCGTTAGTGTGTCATCCCCCTAACACTGTACATTTGTTTCAATGGAATTTGGAGTTCATAATGAGCCATCAGACACATCAGCATAGAATTATTTTGCTACATAGTGTGAATTGCTTAATCTTGCTATAAATCTGATTTTTTTTTTTTTATTTTTTTTTTACACTTTCATCTTCACACATTTTTAAGACTATTAGTTTACACGTAAGAAAACCTTCTTAAAAAATTCTCATCTTAGTATTGTGCTATCCTTCTAGAAGAACAAAGTACAAAGAATGGAGACGTGACAATTTTTGAAGTACATGCAGTTACTTATTGATCCTGTGTATCAGTGGCGTCTCTAGGATTCATTTTTCAGGGGGGGCACATGGAGGGCCAGTGACAAAAGTAGGGGGGCACATTTAACCCCGCCCTCGTCGCAGTTTGACCCCGCCCCTGTCGCATGTTAAGCCATGCCCCCGACACAATGTGTTTTGTTTTTTTAATAATACCTGGTGGAGGATTCATTATTTTCCACCAGGGATTATTAAAAAAAACAAGCACATTATCCTTGATACAGTGCCATAGTTGCCAACATTTGAAAAACAAATTCCAAGGACATTTTGCAGCACAGCTATCAATTACTGTCTGGGTATAATATCCCTGGACTGTCAGTGCTCTCTGTATAATACAGGGTTGTGTGTATAATAAATTGGGACACTCAGTGCTCCCTGTATAGTGCTGCTCTCTGTATAATACAGGTCTGTTTGTGTATAATATCCCAAGACAGAGAGCAGCACTATACAGGAAGCACTGACTATCCCGGGATATTTTATACACACAGATTTGTATTATACAGATAGCTGAGCATATACCCCAATCTCTAGACTACTAGTACCTGTCAACAGCAGCTCCCAGACGCGTGTAACAGGGCTAAAGTGTGCGGCAGCTCACACAGATTATTCAGCGGTAAAGTGCACTCGCTGGCAGAGCCAAACTGGGAATCCCTGGGAATCCAAAGCAGCCCTGGAAAAAAAAACGTATGCCATTCCTACTAGTTATATATATATCATATATATATATATATAGTACAGTAAGCACACAAGCTCACTGACATGCGCAAATAGGCTTACTGACAGACAAAACTCTCTGACTCACACACAAGCTTACTACAGACACTCACTTGTATAAACAGAAGGCTCACTAAGAAGTTCAGGGACACACACACAAGCTCACTAAAGACAAGCTCACAGACACACACATGCTCACTAAATAGAAGCTCACTGACACACACAAGCAGTACCATTTTAACAGAGTTAAGGGCCCCTGGCCAAAGCAATGCACCGGGGCCCTTCCTACACAACAACTCACAGGAATTTTAATTATTGATAGACTGCTGAGTCCATACACACACACACACACAGATTGCTGAGTCCATACAAACACACACAGATTGCTGAGTCCATACACACACACACAGATTGCCGAGTCCATACAAACACACACAGATTGCTGAGTCCATACACACACACACACACACAGACTCTGCTGAGTCAATACACACACACACACACACACACTCTGCTGAGTCCATACACACACAGACTGCTGAGTCCATACACACACACACACACACACACAAACACAGACTGCTGAGTCCATACACACACACAGACTGCTGAGTCCATACACAGACACACACACATACACAGACTGCTGAGTCCATACACACACACACACATACACAGCTGCTGAGTCCATACACACACACACACACACACACACACAGACTGCTGAGTCCATACACACACACACACACACACACACAGACTGCTGAGTCCATACACACACACACACACACAGACTGTTGATTCCATACACACACACAGACTGAGTCCATACACACACACACACAGACTGTTGAGTCCATACACACACACACAGGCTACTGATTCCGCTACACACACACAGACTGCTGATTCCATACACACACACACACAGACTGCTGAGTCCATACAGTGTGTGTGTATGAGAATAGATGTAGAGATGTATGTGTATATAGAGGAGCAAAGTGTGTGTATAGAGGCAGTGTGTGAAAATATCTGCTATTATAGAAACAGTAATATGAAGCAGTAATATTAATGTATAGAGAGTGATGTGTGTGTGTATAAAGGCTGAGTATTAGTAACAGCTGTCTAATGTGTATGAAACTTTGAGTGTGTGTGTATAGGCAATATGGGGGGAGCAATGTGTGTGTCTATATAGGGGCTGAAGTATAGAGGAGACTATATAGGGGCAGTGTGTACCTATAGAGAGGGCAGTGTGTGTGTGTAAGAGGCACAGTGTGTGTGTATGAAGCTTGATATGGGGGCAGTGTGTGTGTATAAGGCACAGTATAGGACAGTGTGTGTGTATGGGAGGCTGTATGGGGGAGCAGTGTGTGTATAGGGGGAGCAGTATGGGGGACAGTGTGTGTGTATGGAAAACTAGCCATGGGGAACGAATAATGTGTGTGTGTATGGGGGCAGAGTATAGGGGGACAGTGTGTGTGTATGGGGGCAGTATAGGGGTTTCAGTCTGTGTGTATGGGGGCAGTGGGGGCAGTGTGTGTGTATGGGAGGGGCAGTATGGGGGCAGTGTGTGTGTGTATGGGGGCAGTGTGTGTGTATGGGGCAGTATGGGGGGCAGTGTGTGTGTATGGGGGCAGTATGGGGGGAAATGTGTGTGTATAGGGGGCAGTGTGTGTGTATGGAGGGCAGTATAGGTGGCAATGTGTGTGTATGGGGGGCAGTGTGTGTGTATGGGGCAGTATGGGGGGCAGTGTGTGTGTATGGGGGCAATGTGTGTGTGTGTGTGTGTGTGTGCGTGTGTGCACCCCCCCCCCAGCCTACCTGTCACTGGAGGATGTTGCTGGGGGTCATGCAGCCATCTTCTGCAGCAGCATGGGCTGCTGCATTACTGCGTGGGCGGGGCTTATCTGCGGGAGGCGGGGCTTCGTTTGGGGGCGGGGCCTTGCCAGGGAGCCAATCAGTGCTTCCTCCAGCCACAGACAGCCAGCACCTCTCTCCTGCATTCCCTCGGCTGTAACAGACTGTTACAGCCCGAGGGAAGAACATGGCCAGCAAGTTGCCGGCATTTGGGGGGGCCACAGCATGATGTAGGGGGGGCCATGGCCCCCCCCCTAGCGACGCCACTGCAGTGTGTATTGACACTATAATGTGTATTCCTTGTGCTTTAGGGACTTACCTTAAACCTTAATATATCTGCACTTCTAGTGAACCCAGTGATGTATTTAGTATCTGTGCTGCCCTAGGCATGACGGAACTTGGGCACCCCCTAATTTACATTTGCCCCACCCCTTCCCGTCAATGACACACCTCTTCCTGTTAAACGATTAACACACACTTTGACTGACATACACACACTGATTTGACACAATCACTGACATACACACACACTGACAGGCATACACAACCACACACATGCGCCCTCACAGACGCTATCACTCAGAAAAAAAACACATTCACTGACATACAGTCACACAGTGACAGACACACACACACACAATCACTCAGATACCCACTGACAGCCAGACACACACAATCACTCAGACATACACACACTGACAGCCCCCCTCTCTCCTCCCCTCCCATTAAAGGTTCACTACAGTGTCAGGCAAAAAAGCGGTTTTCCTGACACTATAGTGCCCTGAGGGTGCATCCACCCTCAGGGTCACCCTCCCGTGGCGCTGAAGGGGTTAAAACCCCTTCAGCAGCTTACCTTAATCCAGCGTCGGGCTTCCTCGTCGCAGATGCGCCTCTAGTGGCTGTCCGGAAGACAGCCACTAGAGGCTGGATTAACCCCAAATGTAAATGTAATGGAACCGCTGGCACCCCGACCGGGTACCTTCCGCTGACGAATGCTCCTAGTGCTTTCCGAGGTCTGCAAGCACTCCACTTGACACCATAACCACTGCAGACCCCACGAACCGCCACAGCTTGGTTGGGGTCTCACCGTCTCCACCCACTCTGGACCCAAGACCAGGGTCCAGTTTTCAGTAGGTCGACCTCTCCAAATTCCAGAGAACAGGACCAGGAACAAGCTCTTAGCAGAGCTAGTAATTATACCCTGGGGAGTATAGTGATTATAGCAATCCCCCGAGTGTAGTTATCCAATCCCCCAAACATGAGCCGAAACTTCATGAAGGTACATGATGATCTGACTCCAATGAGCGTTTATTACTCCTTATATACAAGTTTTCAGGCCAGAGGCACACCCCCTGGACCTGGTTGTAAACTGTGACAAAAGGGACACAAACCAATGGGAACACTAATTAACATAATAACACTCCCACATACACAATGAAATCCCTCCTCTCCATCCTGGAGATAATTGGCTTAAGGCACTGCAGTAAACCCAATTATCTCCAGGTACAGAAAATATCTACATTTTACTCTAACAGCAAAAATACGTAAAAGTACATAATTCTTGATCCCAGCAGAGCCTAGCGGTGAACCTGGACGGTCGCAAGCTCGCTGCGCTCCGCTTGAAACTGCCTAAAAACAGCTAAAATTGCAGACAAGGGATGGCCAGTCCCTGAAACCACTACTCCAGCAGCTACGTGCAAATGAGGTACCGTACAGATGGGGCCCCTCCCGCACAGTCCTCCTAGCGGCCCAAGACAACACACTTCAAGCAGAACCCTACCTGGAGCTGGAGGAACACCTGCGGTAACTGAACATACCGCTATGTAACACCTCGGAAGGAGGGAACCTGTCACAGGTGGACTTGGCCTCAGTTAGGGAGTTTATACCCCAAGCAGCGAGACCCACTAAGTCTACTGAAACTGTGACCTAAATGAGGGGTTATTGAGCCCCGGCAGATGCCGAGTCCCCACCCAAGATCCCCACAGAGCCGGGAACTTGCCCAGTTGTTTTTCCCCACCAATCCTGCTGACATCAGGACAATAAGATGGACTCACACATGTTATAATTGTTAAAACTTCGATGGTATGATTTTCTGGTTCCATTTTTCACCTCTGCCACACTCCCACCCATTCCATCTTCTGCAGGCGTCTCTGACTAGAAGGGGCACTGAGCGGAGCAATAACATTGCACAGCCGTTCAATCCAGGACCTACACAGTAGGCCCTACCTCACCACGCGCACACACGCACGGCATACCTTCCCATACAAGACCGTCCAGACACCTACGGACATCACTACTGCCACTCTCTTCCCCCATCCCTTCCCTAACCCTAAAAGATGCACAGAATCCATAAACGTTCTCTGAGGGAAGGGGCATATACCTGGCCACAGGAATGCCTACTACCCGTACCACTCCTACGACCCACAGCCCAGTGGCCACTCCACTCATGTGACACCCCGACAGGATTTCACACAAAAAAGGAAAAAAAGAGAGAAAAAAAACCAGCGTGTTATAATGTTGATTGCATTCACATTTAATTTTTTTTTATGTTTATTGCCTCTGCAGATTGCCATATCTTGTTATGTTATCGCTCAGTGTCAGGTCTTCAGAAAATTCTCATTAACTCTTAAATGTCTCTTTCCTATGACACAGCCAGCCTTAACTTGTTACAACTTTTCAAGCATTCTGTCTTTTAAACTTGATGCAAATGCTCATAATCGACCCTGCATGCGACTAGGCTTGAATTATCACAACCTTTAGTTCAGCATATGTTCTCAAGCATGTTGATAATTTAACGGCGTAGTTTATAATCTGTATATTAGTCACTCTTTCCTACGATGTCTCACAATTGCCGATACAATTATTTTAATCGCAACGACTTCACTAACTTATACAACCTGTCTTATAACAAAAATGTGCAATTGTATATTGTCACGACCTTGTCTGCATTAATCCGCCTGTGTCTGCTGTTGTGGCACCACAGGCTTGTTTGTAAACTTTACTGCACGAAAAATAAAGAATAAAAAAAAAAAAAAAGAAGTACATAATTCTTATTATATTACACATAACCCACACATTTAACCTATCCTATCAGATCGGAGTGCCCAATATAGGTGAACAGCACTCAGATCCCATTAACAAAGTAAATTTACCATGAGGTTAAAGTTTTGGGGAAGCCTCTTTTGACCAACCGCACGCAGGATTTCCTGCCCAAAACCGTTCCACAGAGTTTGGCTGTGCGGCCGGTCTATTTCCAATGTTAAAGTCAGTTCACATAGAAAAAACGACTAACTCCCATTCGAATTCACGAACGGGCACCGTTCGTGTAAATAGCACAGTGTAACATGGCGTTCGAATTGTCGAAGGCACTTAGACTTTAGCCGAAGCGTCGAAGTGGAGGAGAAGGTCAGGGTCAGCGGTGTTCATGCAAATGTGTAGCCGATTTTATTTCCATGGATTCAGGGGCACACACTGCTTACCGCGTTCGACTAAATTAAAATGGCTGCCGCCACGTGTCAAATAGCGGCCACTGCTACTACTTCAGCTGCATCCGAAGTACCATATAAAAAGTACCAATCCTTTCCCATAGTATTTAAAGGGCCAGAAGTAGTGAAATAAAATCCGATATGGCCAAATAATGTTTTTAAAGGGCAAAATCTCCCCGGGGCCATTGTCATGAGGAAGGAGGCTGGCAATCAGGCTCATCCAACAGCCAAGGCAAAGGGCAGCTTGTCACCTAAAAATCCAGTGACAAAAGGCATTTTGTCAGTAAACATAGCAGTTTCTCTGAACTGAAGTGGTCTTGGTTACTATAGTGTCCTTTTAACCAATTACTTTTACTTTTTTAGTTTAAATCCACCTAGCCTCCCTACCTTTGGGAGTGCTGGGTGGATTTTTTTTTGCCTGAGGTCCCTTCTGACAGGAATGGAGGCAGGCGGTTGTGTGGCTAACTAACAATCCAGGCAGGCGGGTGGCACTGGGGAGGGAGCACTGATTTGTGAGCTGTCTGTGCTCAGCTCCCTCAGGCGCCACAGAGTGATGCAGGGACCCGGAATATGACGTCAAAGCTGCTAACAAATACAAATTGGCACTGTATTGACAGAAAATGACCCAGTGGGTAGGTTTATTTTAATTTTCCTCCCAGTTTAAGGTTGTCGGAGGAGTACAACATTAAAGATAAATGGTACAATCTGGAATGAGATTTTTCTTTTAACTGTTTGTTTTAACTGAATAAAAGCCCACTGGAAATCACTAAAATCACTGGAAATAAAAATCATTGGAAATCTGCAGTATCAGTTATGCCTGTAAATTCATGATTATTCTAACCTTAGTGACCGAATAATCTAAATTTTATTAAAGACAGGAGGCGAATATTTGCTTTACTTTCTTTACTGTAACTCCCAGCAGCAAAGAAACAGTTAACAGTAAGTAAATAACGTTAACCAGAGTGTTCAATAGAGGATGTCCAGTCATCAGGCTCCTCCCAGTTCCTCTTTCTTAATGCAGCCGACAGCCGTAGAGTCAACCATGTAAACATAAACAGTAGAATGATGAAAAGTTCAAAATGCAGTCAACCATGTAAACGATGTGAGAAGAACGTAGGTACTTCTTTACAGTGGCGTCACTAAGGGGGGGGGGCCCTCCCAAATGAAAGTTACTGCTCCCTTTATTATGTTCCCTCAGACTGTAACGGCCTCTTACAGTCTGGGGGAATTCAGGACAGAGGGGCTCACTGCTGGAGAGAGGTGCTGGGGGGCTGTGGATAGCTGCTGAGGGCTGGAGCAGCTGCATTGAGGCTGCCAGGGGGCGGGAGGGAGCACTGACAGTCTCCCTTCCGAATTCCCAGCAGCTTCCCCTGAACACAGGCTCCAGTTTTGCCTCGCGTGTGCGACGATAGCTCCACCCACACATCCGCCTCCCGCCCTAGCTCCGCCCCCACAGTAAAGCAGCAGACCTTGCTGCAGTTTGAAGAGGCCATAGTGTAGTGAGTATTACCAAACAATGTGAAGATTAAACATGCAGCTATTTTATCATACTTATATGAAATACATAATCAAAATACACTGCACATTAAATGATTTTGTATTGCATTGTGTTAAAATATCACATGGAGCAGCATTTCAGTGTAATGTTTGTAATGTAATGAGAATCAGCTCGTTCCTGAATAGTTTTGCAAGAAACCACAGTGTTCTGATTATTCATTTTATTTTAAACAACTTGGTGGCCCTACCTGGACTGGTTGGCATATGTATCATACAGAAAATGACTGCCATGTTTGATAGCCACTGTAATAATGACAAGTAATGCTTCTGGTGCGGTCTAAAGCAGAAAGGAACTGTGTGCGCCACAATAACAAATATTATTTAATTTGCTCTGTATAAGTCACATTGTATGCCCATTACAAATGTTGAGGATGTTTTTTTCTGTTTTCTATAAAGGATTAGGAGGCTAATGGAAAGCAGTGACCTCTGTTTATATATAATGATAACCTAATAACCTATTAAGATAATGCTAGTCCTTCATTTGTATCTTCCACCCTGGGAAAGGGAGGATATGCTATAAATTACAAATTTTCCAGTAATGATAATTTCAGCTCTTCTTGGAACCCCTTTTTTATATCTGAGACCGTAGAAGTGCACTCATATTGTAACAACTTTTGTCACATATGCTGAATAACTACTTTTGCTATGAATTTCACCTGCACAGTAGAAAGAAGGAACACTCTAGGTCTGTGTGTGTGTGTGCATGGACTCAGCAGTCTGTGTGTGTATGGACTCAGCAGTCTGTGTGTGTATGGACTCAGCAGTCTGTGTGTGTATGGACTCAGCAGTCTGTGTGTATGGACTCAGCACGCTGTGTGTCTGTGTGTGTATGGACTCAGCACGCTGTGTGTCTGTGTGTGTATGGACTCAGCACGCTGTGTGTCTGTGTGTGTATGGACTCAGCACGCTGTGTGTGTATGGACTCAGCACACTGTGTGTCTGTGTGTGTATGGACTCAGCAGTCTGTGTGTGTGTGTGTGTGTATGGACTCAGCAGTCTGTGTGTATGTCTGTGTGTGTATGGACTCAGGAGTCTGTGTGTGTGTGGACTCAGCAGTCTGTGTGTATGTGTATAAATCAGCCTGTGTGCATTCAGGAGTCTGTGTGCATTCAAAAATCAGTGTGTGTATTCAGCAGTCTCTCTCTGTTCGTATTCAGTGTACTGTGTGTATGTACTCAGCAGTCTATAAATAATTACAATTTTAATTCCTGTGAGTTGCTGTGTAGGAAGGGCCCCAGTGCACTGCTTTGCCCGGGGGCACATAACGCTGTTAAGATGGTACTGCTTGTGTGTGTCAGTGAGCTTCTATTTAGTGAGCTTGTCTTTAGTGAGCTTGTGTGTGTCCCTGAACTTCTTTGTAGTGAGCCTTGTGTTTATACAAGTGAGTTTGTCTGTATTAAGCTTGTGTGTGAGTCAGAGTTTTTTATCTGTCAGTGAGCCTATTTGCGCATGTCAGTGAGCTTGTGTGCTCACTGTACAATATATATATATATATTGACTTATAGGAATGGCATACATTTTTTTCCAGAGCTGCTTTGGATTCCCAGTTTGGCTCTGCCAGCGAGTGCGCTTTACCGCTGAATCATCTTTGTGAGCTGCCGCACACTTTAGCCCTGTTACACGCGCCTGGGAGCTGCTATTGACAGGTACTAGTAGTCTAGAGATTGGGACATGGGGTATATGCTCAGCTATCTGTATAATACTATAGTGCTGTTCTCTGTATAATACAGATCTGTGTGTGTATAATATCCCGGGATAGTCAGTGCTTCCTGTATAGTGCTGCTCTTTGTATAATACAGGTCTGTGTCTGTATAATATCCCGGGACAGTCAGTGCTCCCTGTATAGTCCTGCTCTCTGTAAATACAGGTCTGTGTGTATAATATCCTGGGACAGCCAGTGTTCCCTGTATAGTGCTGCTCTCTGTATAATACAGGGCTATGTGTATAATATCCCAGGACAGTCAGTGCTCACTGTATGGTGCTGCTCTCTGTATAATACAGGACTGTGTGTATGATATCCTGGGAAAGTCAGTGCTCCCTTTATAGTGCTGCTCTCTGTATAATACAGGTTTGTGTCTGTATAATATCCTGGGACAGTCAATGCTCCCTGTATAGTGCTGCTCTCTGTATAATACAGGTCTGTGTATAATATCCCAGGACAGTCAGTGCTCCTTGTATAGTGCTGCTCTCTGTATAATACGTGTATTGAGTTTTGCGGCAGTGGGTGTGGTAAACTTTCAATGTAATAATTGATAGCTGTGCTGCAAAATGTCCTAGGATTTTTTTTTTTAAATGTTGGCAACTATGGCTCTATATCAAGGTGAAATATGTTTGTTTTTCAATAATCCCTGGTGGAAAATAATGAATCCTCCACCATGGATTATTAAAAAAAAAAAAAAAAACACATTGTGTCGGGGGCGGGACTTAACATGCGGCGGGGGCTTGGCCAACTGCGGCGAGGGCGGGGTTAAATGTGCCCCCCTACTTTTGTCCTTGGCCCACCAGGTGCCCCCCCTAAAAATGAATCCTAGAGACGCCACTGCTTCTTTGTGAGGATAGTGAAGGGTTTTCACACTAGGAAAAAGGAGAGAGGGAGAGAGAGGTCGTGAAAATATGGTTTCTTGGATAAGAGAAAACCAACACTTAATTACTTTAACCCCTTAAGGACACAACTTCTGAAATAAAAGGGAATCATGACGGAATATATCCATCATGTGTCCTTAAGGGGTTAATTGATATGTTTCCAACCAAGGTGTATACCAAATATTCTGACAAGTTTTAAGTTACGAGTTAATGTTTTTTGGGTAGTATCTGTAAAAGTAGTAAAGAGAGGCCTGAAACTTAAATTAGAAAATATTGGTTTAGTCAATAGAGGTGTTGCGGAATACCTACCTGGTTAGTTTGGGTGCGTGTACTAGCAGGCCGGAAAATATTCACCTCCTGTCTTTAATAAAAATTGGATTATTCGGTCACTAAGGTTAGAATACTCCCGAATTTTATGGCAAGACAGGATGCTTCATATTTGCTGTTTTAAAGCGATGATATGATGGAATTAGAAACATGAGGAGATTTCTCACTGAATGAGCACCAAAACATGAGTCAATGCCTGTCAGGGCCAGAAGCCACTTGATCCAACGAGCAATCGTGGGGGCATTACACTGGTTTGTGAAGGCGAACGTAGGACACCAGTAGGGGGCCTGTTTGTGGTTCAAGGTCATTAGTGCGAAGGATGTAGTGTCGGACGCAACTAGCTACGCAGAGCATGAGTTTGTCGTGGAAGTAAGGATCGTTTACCGTAGATGAATTGGTTTTCGTGCATCGGGTAATGGAGAAGTGTACTCCCTCAGGGGTAAAGTCCACGGCATGGGCGTCAAATGCTCTGATGTCCAAAACTCTAAAAGATACCAAACAGAGCAGTAGTGCCAGTTTGACCGACAGTTGTCGGAGAGGGCTCTTCATTAGGGGGCCAAGTCTCCAAGAAGGATAGTACAATAGCAACATCCCAAAATTGATTATATTTGGGAGCTGGGGGTCTCACGAGGCAGATGCCTCGCAAAAGTCTACATATGGGGGGGTGTTTACCAACCACGGAGTTGTCAACAGGAATATGGGCTGCCGAAATGGCGGAACGGAAAACATTAATCGACTGATAGGACTTGCCCTGTTCGAAGAGTGATGCCAGAAAGTTCATAATGTTAATCAAAGAGGCTGAAAAGGGATCGACGTCCCTCTCCAAACACCAGCTATTCCAACGTTGCCACGCTGAGAGATAAGAGCGTCTTGTTCCTGGGGCCCAAGAGTCCCATAGTAGTCCTCGAGCAGCAGCCGAAAAGCCAGAGACGTTCCAGGATCCCCTGAAATGGTCGAGGCCACTAACCTGAGGTGGCCTTGTAGTGCTAGTGGATGGAAGTTGCCTGAAGGGTCCCCGAGGAGGTCGTAGGAGGTGGGTAGGAGTAGAGGGTAGTCCACTGACATCTCCAGGAGATAGGGGAACCATGGTTGGGTTCGCCACAGCAGGGTTACCAGAGTTATGGTGACGCCCTGTGTTCTGAGGTATTGTACCGTGCGTGGGATCATGGAGAATGTGGGAAAGGCATATGCTCCGGATGTTGGCCACGGTTGAAGGAAGGCATCTACTGCCAGGCATGCTGGGTCTGGGAGACAGCAGAAGAATGCGTCCAGGCGAGATACAAACAGGTCCAGGTTGAATGGCCCTCTCAGAACCTGTAGGTGGTGAAAAATGTGTGGATCCAGTTGCCAGTTGCTGGAATCCCTCCAGTGGCAGGAGAACCAATCTGCAACGAGATTGTCGGAGCCCGGGAGATATTCTGCACGAAGGGAGATGTTTCTGTCCAGGCAGAATTGGTGTAATTCTATAATACAACATTTTTACTGCTGAATTACTATTGAGATTTTATTTTTTATTTTTATCAAACGCATCATTTATAAAATACATACACCTATATAATATGCTTATTTCTTCTCATATATGCCTTACTATATTATTCCATGTATACCAATATGCAATAACTTAATCCCTTCACTTCCTTATTCTCCCCTTCACAATCACCATCAGTATATCACATTATATCCCACTTCCCCCCCAAAAAAAAAATAAAAAAAAAAATAATAGATTAACCTAAATAAATGAAAATTTATGTCCTTTTAAGTTTGATTCTCTCTCGCATCAAACCATTCTCTGGGTAAAGTTGGTAATGGGGTCTTTTGTTGAAATAATGGTATTACTCCCTCTGGTGTATCCAGGCCCATTGTCTGAAAAAATCTACTTGGATCCCCCGTTGGTAATAAAGCTCTGGTTTGTTCATTATGAAAAGCGAGAAGTTTAAAGGGATGGCCCCATGCAAAGGGAATGTGATTAAGTCTCAGATGATCTGCAATCGGCTTCCATTGCCTTCTCTTTAAAAGAGTAGATGGTGAAAGATCTTGAAAAATCTGAAGCACCTTTTCTCTGTAAATAACCTCCATCCCCCTACATTTGCGGACTACAGCGTCTTTGGTGCTATGGTAATGAAATCTCACGATTATATCTCGGGGTCGTTCATCATTCCTTCGTAGACCACCTGACAAACGGTGCGCCCTGTCAATTTCCCATCTGGGTTCAGGAATGTCTGGTAGTAAGGGTCTAAAGATTTCTAAAACCAAATTCTGTACCGGACCCTCATCTCTGGTTTCCGGTATCCCTCTAATTTTAATATTATTACGTCGGGATCGATTTATAAGATCCTCAAATGCCACTTCTAAAGCGTCAAGCCTTGTGCCCCATTCCGAGCTCTGGATTAATAAATCATTATGTGCTTTTGCCACAGCCTCTACCCTCACTTCTAGGGCGGCAGTCCGATTACCAATTGCCTGGATCTCTAATCTTATTTCCTTAGCATTTCTCTCAATCTCTCCAGCTAAAAAAATTCTATCCTCTTTCATTTGTGCCAATATACATTGTATGCCGTCTAATCCTGATGTCCGCATAATAGGTATAGAAATATTAGCTGTATCAATAGGTAACATTTTACCTGATCCTCCCTCTCCTAGGTCTGGATGGGTCTGGTCTAGATGGTCTGACTGGATCTCGTGGCTATCCCCATTTTTCCTGCCTTCCAGGCTGTTTGTTGTATCCTGGCAATTATTCACCATGTCAGTGCTATTCGCTGCTCCTGAAGCCGCTCGTTTTGTGGATTTTGCAGCGTCTTCATTTACATCCGCAGATTTCGCTGGCTGAAACATGGAGTGCATAGAATGTAGAGTGCTGCTCCTGGACTTCGGCTTAGATCCCTTACGTAAAGATTTCATCAGTAGCAAGCCCAGGAGGGGGTATAATACCCTTTTTTCCCCCCCCCTTTAAAAAAAAAAAAAAACCCAAAGCAAAAAATTCCTCCTCGTTAGAGATCTGCTAAAACGCTGCCCTGTTACACTGTTACAACAAGTAAAATAGAGAATATAAACTGATATAATATAGCAGGTAGAGCGGGTATATTACCAGCTACCCAGCTATCTAACAGTCTAGCTGGCTATCTGACCGGCTGTGCATGCAGCTGTTCCTCGTCGGACAGGTAATTGAAAACTTCACCGGCTCAAATTAATTTTAAATGCTGAAGGGATCAAAAAAAAAAAAATAAGAGAGACAATATAGTATGCTGGATTTTCAATTTTTCACAAAAAAAAACCTTCGATGTCCAGATCAGGCTGTTTTCAGAGGCTTCTGTGGCTTCAGTGAAGGGAGCTCTCTGCCTGAACGTCTACCTACATTGATGGTCAGACGATTAAATGATCAAACGATCAGACCACACCCCCCAGAGTCTCATTGACAGCCGCTAGAGGCGCTTGCGTGCTTCTCACTGTGATTTTCACAGTGAGAGCACGCCAGCGTCCATAGGAAAGCATAATGAATGCTTTCCTATGTGACCGGCTGAATGCGCGCGCAGCTCTTGCCGCGTGTGCGCATACAGCCGACGGGGAGGAGAGCTCTCCGCCCAGCGCTGGAAAAAGGTAAGTTTTACCCCTTTCCAGAGCCGGGCGGGAGGGGGTCCCTGAGGGTGGGGGCACCCTCAGGGCACTATAGTGCCAGGAAAACTTTAAAGGACCACTACAGACACCCAGATCACATCAGCTCAATTAAGTTGTCTGGGTATCAGGTCCCTCTAGTTTTAACCCTGCAGCTGAAAACATAGCAGTTTCAGAGAAACTGCTGTTTCACTGAGGGTTAATCCAGCCTCTAGTGGCTGTCTCACTGACAGCCGCTAGAGGAGCACACTGAACGTCCATAGGAAAGCATGGAGTAATGCTTTCCTATGGGCGGTTTGAATGCGTGCGCGGTCGCATTCGGAGCTGAGAGGCTGAGGGATCCCCAGCGCCAAGGGAGTCCAGCGCTGGAGAAAGGTAAGCGCTGAAGACACACACACACACACTTACAGACGCATACACACTAGCTAACAGACACACACATTTACTAACAGACACACTCACTTACAAAACATACACTCATTGACAAACACACACTCACTAACACACACACTCAGTAAGACACACACAGTAACACACTCACTGACACTAGCAGACACAGACACTAACACTCACTCTAACACACACACTAACACTCCCACTCACTCAACACATGTTTGTTTGTTTGTTTGTTTTTTTAAAATGTAATCCCCCCAGCCTCCTTACCTTTTGGAGTGCTGGGGGGATTCCCTGGTGTCCAGTGGTGCTGCGGGGCTCCTGGGCGGGTGGCCGGTCGGGCAGGCGGGCGCGCGAGGGAGCACTCAGTGCTTCCTCTTCAGCTCCCTCGCGCGCCGCGTAGGGATGCCGGCGCCGGAAGATGACGTCATCTTCCGGCTCCGGTATCAGTGCGGTGCGCGAGGGAGCTGAAGAGGAAGCACTGAGTGCTCCCTCGCGCGCGCGCCCCGCTTGCCCGGCCACCAGCCTGCCTGGTGACAGCAGGGCCAGCCTTGGGGGGCCCTGGGGTGGCCGCCTCCTGGACCCCCCAGGGGAAGAGGCTGGCCCTGTGGCTACATACCGGGTCGCAGGGGCGGCCAGGCCCGGTCGCAGCCGCGACCCCTGCGACCCTGGTATGTACGCCAGTGATTCCAGGCCTCCCAAGTGTCCTGATTTAGTACCCTGATGTCCAGCATCAGGCCACTGGGAAGCTATTGCACATGTGCAACAAAATGCACCATCTCACGGAGATGCATTCAGTGCATCTCTATGGGTACCATTTAGCACCTCCATGCAGAAGCTGTGCAACAGACATAGGAAGCACCTTTACATTGGAAAACCTGCAGGTACAGGCTATACTTACCAGATCAACTACATTAAGCTGTAGTTCTGGTGACTATAGTGTTCCTTTACTTATAATAATGACTTAATTAAAAGTATGTATATTATCTTAATTGGTTGTGATATAATTTTAATCTGTACTGGTTTGTTTTTGAATGTGCTGCACTAATCATCTTTAACCTCTTTCCGACCAATGACAGACCAGGTACGTCCGCCAAAAAACGGTCGGTAACTACTGCGGACATACCTGGTATATCATTTAGTAAATAGCCACTTACCTGATCGCTGGCGATCCCCCAACGGCGACTGCGATCCTGGTGTCTGCCTGGGAGCTCAGGCAGACCCCCACTACCCGGTACTGCCCTCCCGAGCCACGTGATCGCGGGGTCGTTGCGATGACATGGCCGGAATAGCTGGCTTGTGCAGTGGCTGCAGGGGGCCTGTCTGAGCGCTCAGGCAGGCCCCCTAGTGCCTGAAGAAAAGTGTGACAAGTTATTAAAATGTTTATAAAGTACATAAAAAGTACTTCGCTTTTATATATTTATTCTATATGATCTAAGTACTTTTACATGCACATAAACACACATACACCATTAAAAGTGTATTTTAATATATATCTTTGTGTGAATATTAAAATACACTTAGAATTACGTTATATATAAAATAAAAACATTGAAAAAAGTTATAAATTGGTTTAAATTTGTTCTAACTGTATTTTGATAATATACATATAATTAAATCAAAATACATTTAGAATGACATTATAAATACACATATCCCCTTAACAACCGTGGACGTACTAGGTAAGTCAGACAAAAAAAAAAATGTCGCCAAGGACCCTGGACGTACCTAGTATGTCCGCGGGAAATAGGAGCCATGGACTTAAATGGACCAGTGATCACGACTGGGGGGTCTGCTGGAGACCCCAGCAGTCCCCCTGCAGCAGCTCCAGCCACCGCAGCCCTCCAGGGCCATATATATATATATATATATATAAAAATAAATAATAATTTTTTATTTCATTTTTTTTACTTTTTAGCAGCCTGGAGGATTGCCTGACAGCTCCATAGACTCCTATTGCGGCTATGTGATTATATATAGAAAGAGGAGAGGTGTGTCAGGTGCTCACTTCAAAACAAAAAGAGTAAATAAGCAGCAGTAACTAGTGCAAGGATTCCCAGCCTTGTAAAGTAACAATATAAAAAAAGGAGAAGAAACTGCGCTTTAAATAAATTCTTACATACATACACTTGATGTCCCTTAGTCGATATGGATAATATATCCTCAAAAAAAACACAGAGAGGGAAATACAATAGTGCAATATGTTATAATAAAAACCAGAATTACTGTGTAAACTGAGGTATTTCAAACTCACATTTGGTAGAGCTAATCAGGAGCTCTACCTTAACTTGCACGGATGGTACAATCCCCGTCTCAGGATAGAGAGTTCAACTTTTCAATGCTCCAATGTGGTGGCATAAATAAAAATAAAAACAGAAGAGAGAGAACTCCAATAGTGTAGTAGTTCTAATTAAAATGTGGAACAAATAAAATGAAGATGATTGTACTCACATTTATTAGAGCAGACAACTTGCTCTAGTATAAAAGGCTTGCAGTGGTATAATCCCCACTGAAGGATATATGATACTAGGAAATGATGAGGAAGGTGAATAAAAATAAAGTAGTATATCACTTTAAAATTATATTTAATGGCAACAAGTATTCGTGATATAATAAATAAAAAGGGCTATAAAAGATAACACTTTACGCGTTTCGCCTGTTCGGCTTCATCAGAAGTGTAAAGTAAGTGTCCTCAAGTTCATCATTAATATATAAACTTACATAAGTAGAAATGACTTCCTGGTGTGTTGTGGAACGCACGCGGCAACAAACCGGAAGCGGCGCGGCGTCCACGTGTACATAGATACCCGCCGTGGAACGCACGCGTCGCACCGGAAGTGACGCGACGTAACCACAGGCAGTTTGAATACATGCGTTCCAGCAATGGAACGCATAGTGTCCGCGGCATGTTTCTATGACGACTGGATACTTTCGCGGCGATTACAAATGCCAGAAATCCTCTTGTAAAGAAGGGCCAAATGTCTGAAGATATAAATTGATGCGTTCCAACAGTGGGGCATATAGTAGTCATAAAATGATCTTGTGTTCATGAAAAGTCTCTTAAAACATGATCCAAAGTTGAGTTCAAATGTCCATATCATGTAAATCTCAGCATTTTAAACCGAACACATAAAGAAGAAAAATAGAAAAAAATAGAAAGAAAAATATATATACATCATAAGACAATGTCCGACTTTAAATAAGATGTACATGTGTAAAAAAATATATTAAGAATGAAAAATACAGATTACATATAAATATGACTTTGTGTATAAGATTAAAATTAAAAATATTTTCTTAAAAAATACTCTTAAAAATTACAAAAATTAGAGACAGAATATATATAAAAACATTAGGTGCATAAGAAATTGGAGAAAGCCCAGGGATGGAGTATATTATAATTGGGTATAGACAATATGTTAGGTCAATTGAGAATTATAAAAAGTTTTTTAAAATATTTTTATACAAGAAAAGTGTGTTTATAAAATACTATTTTTATAAAAAATTTAACAGATCAAATTCCACATTTAATCCATCTGGGTTTACAATATGAATACCCTACACCCAGATGGATTAAATGTGGAATTTGATCTGTTTAATTTTTTATAAAAATAGTATTTTATAAACACACTTTTCTTGTATAAAAATATTTTAAAAAACTTTTTATAATTCTCAATTGACCTAACATATTGTCTATACCCAATTATAATATACTCCATCCCTGGGCTTTCTCCAATTTCTTATGCACCTAATGTTTTCATATATATTCTGTCTCTAATTTTTGTAATTTTTAAGAGTATTTTTTAAGAAAATATTTTTAATTTTAATCTTATACACAAAGTCATATTTATATGTAATCTGTATTTTTCATTCTTAATATATTTTTTTACACATGTACATCTTATTTAAAGTCGGACATTGTCTTATGATGTATATATATTTTTCTTTCTATTTTTTTCTATTTTTCTTCTTTATGTGTTCGGTTTAAAATGCTGAGATTTACATGATATGGACATTTGAACTCAACTTTGGATCATGTTTTAAGAGACTTTTCATGAACACAAGATCATTTTATGACTACTATATGCCCCACTGTTGGAACGCATCAATTTATATCTTCAGACATTTGGCCCTTCTTTACAAGAGGATTTCTGGCATTTGTAATCGCCGCGAAAGTATCCAGTCGTCATAGAAACATGCCGCGGACACTATGCGTTCCATTGCTGGAACGCATGTATTCAAACTGCCTGTGGTTACGTCGCGTCACTTCCGGTGCGACGCGTGCGTTCCACGGCGGGTATCTATGTACACGTGGACGCCGCGCCGCTTCCGGTTTGTTGCCGCGTGCGTTCCACAACACACCAGGAAGTCATTTCTACTTATGTAAGTTTATATATTAATGATGAACTTGAGGACACTTACTTTACACTTCTGATGAAGCCGAACAGGCGAAACGCGTAAAGTGTTATCTTTTATAGCCCTTTTTATTTATTATATCACGAATACTTGTTGCCATTAAATATAATTTTAAAGTGATATACTACTTTATTTTTATTCACCTTCCTCATCATTTCCTGGTACCATATATCCTTCAGTGGGGATTATACCACTGCAAGCCTTTTATACTAGAGCAAGTTGTCTGCTCTAATAAATGTGAGTACAATCATCTTCATTTTATTTGTTCCACATTTTAATTAGAACTACTACACTATTGGAGTTCTCTCTCTTCTGTTTTTATTTTTATTTATGCCACCACACCATTGGAGCATTGAAAAGTTGAACTCTCTATCCTGAGACGGGGATTGTACCGTCCGTGCAAGTTAAGGTAGAGCTCCTGATTAGCTCTACCAAATGTGAGTTTGAAATACCTCAGTTTACACAGTAATTCTGGTTTTTATTATAACATATTGCACTATTGTATTTCCCTCTCTGTGTTTTTTTTGAGGATATATTATCCATATCGACTAAGGGACATCAAGTGTATGTATGTAAGAATTTATTTAAAGCGCAGTTTCTTCTCCTTTTTTTTATATGTGATTATATATATTGCATTAAAGCATTTTATAACATATTATACATATATAATGCATATATGATTTCATTATAAGTGTACTTTAAGATATATACACATCTCAAAATATACTTAGAATAAAATCATATATAGGAAATAAAAGTGTTTGTGTATAATTAATATACACACATACACACATTTAGATTTCATCATATTTTATAAAAAATTATAGTAAATTATACGATATGATGAAAATAATGAAAAACGGTCTGGTCACTAAGGGGTTTAAAATGTATTAATATGCAAGATACCTACAATATTCCAAATTTCTTCAAATCCCACAAAACCTTGTAAATCAAGTTTTCAGGAGACATGCAATATGATTAGGCACTACTGTAAAAACATTGTGTACATGACTGCACCGGTGCCTTTGTTTTGCCTTCTATTCCTCACTGATCTCAGAGGACTACATGGCAAACGAACAGACATTTGTTCATGAACGAACATATTACCTCTTGTGTCATTGTGCTGTGTAACACATTTGTTGTCAAGGTCATTCTGGGACACTATTAGCTGCCAAACTGAAGCTGGCTTTACATTTTGTGACAAACACACATTCTGTTGAGGCATCTTTCGTTTACATTTATTATTCATAATTTAGTGCAATCTAACAAATGCAAATTTATTGTAGCACCTGTATGTCGTCCCATAACAGCTCCTATTTCCCTTTGTCACACATTTAGCTTGTTCAGATCATTTTTTAAAATTATTATTAACAAACATCAAAATCAAAAATGGGAACGGTGTTAATCGGAACCTTAATTGAAAAGAAAATGACAGTAGTATAATTTTTTTTTTTTTGCTACGCCTGGCACATCAAAAAGCAGTTGTGATACCCATTTTAAAGCTCAGAGGTCAGTTGTGCCCTAAGTGTGGCAGTCTAAACCCAATAACCAGTAGATGTGGTACAGTGGTTATGATGCTAGTAGGCTGTGATCACCTTCCATTGATTCAGAATAAAATAATTTGACCAAAGCCATAGGTCCTTGTGGATTAGATGACTGGTGTCCAAATATGGGCAAATTTTACAATGCTTACACTAAAGTGAAGATTACTAGTATCATGCGCACTATAATGGCATAACTCCCAACTTTGGAAGGTATTAATTTAAATTTAAAAAAAAAAAAATATTCAGGACAGGTGCATCCCTCGTGGCGCCCATGATGGCAAGCCAACCCATCCATGATGCATGCCAAACCGATGTGAAGCACAGCAGGCTGACGGGCAGCCTCACGACCATTCCTGATACACAGGACCATGCAGAAAGCACTCTTTGCATGGTCCTATAGCCCACTGCACAGAGCAAGCAAATCTCATGATGCACTCACATCGTGCTTGCTGATGTCCCTGGATGCAGGATAGTTAGTATGCCTGCAGTGGTTATGATTTTAAGACTGCACATTGTTTTGTGTATGCTTCTCATTTTTTGTACTGAATCCATCCAGCTATAAAAACACACTTATTCTGCAGTGTTACAGTACCAATCCAATAAGTTCTAGGCTCCAACCTAGAGTTGAATGCTTTTCACTAGTTTGTGATGTAATTAGTAATGGGCTACACAAACACGAATGCATTGTAAAAAAGAAAAGAAACATTTAAATATTTTATTTTCTCTAAGCAACATGCATTTACCATGTAAAAGCCTCCCAGAGAGAGTCCACTAGTAAATCTTCAGAGGTATGTTATATTTAAAAGGGGAAGACAATTTGTTTCATCATGTAAATGTGTTTTGACACATTTCTGTGAGCAATAAGGGTTTTCTTGCGATTACATGGCCTTTGTTCCTATTTTATGTTTATCCTTGACTTAAGATAAGGCCAGGGACTAATTCAAGTATTTAGAAAACTGTGGAGACATATGTTCTATGTCCATGTATCATTTAATTACATTTAAACTGACACTATAGTCACTAAAAAATGTTTTAGCTTAAAGGACCACTATAGTGCCAGGAAAACATACTTGTTTTCCTGGCACTATAGTGCCCTGAGGGTGCCCCCACCCTCAGGGACCCCCTCCCGCCGGGCTCTGGAGAGAGGAAGGGCTTAAACACTTACCTTTCTCCAGCGCCGGGCGGGGAGCTGTACTCCTCCTCGCTCGCGACGTCATCGGCTGAATGCGCATGCGTGGCAGGAGCCGAGCGCGCATTCAGCCGGTCGCATAGGAAAGCATTTACAATGCTTTCCTATGGACGCTTGCGTGCTCTTACTGTGATTTTCACAGTGAGAAGCACGCAAGCGCCTCTAGTGGCTGTCAATGAGACAGCCACTAGAGGCTCTGGAGGCTGGATTAACCCTCAGTATAAACATAGCAGTTTCTCTGAAACTGCTAGGTTTATTAATTAAAAAAAAAAAAAAAAAAAAAAAAAAAAAGGGGTTAATCCTAGAGGTACATAAAGCTGAAGTGGTCTGGGTGCCTAGAGTGGTCCTTTAAAGAAGCAGTTTTTGTGTATAGATCATGCATCTGAAGTATCACTGCTCAATCCTCTACAATTTAGGAGTTAAATCATTTTTGTTGTTTACGTAGTCCTAGCCACACCTCCCCTGGTTGTGTCATTCAGTATGCATTAAAATGAAATTATTTCATTTTCAATCAGATGTTAACTTGCTTGAAAGGTTTCTCTTACTATGTAAATTAAAATTTAATTACAAACAAGAGGTTTCAGCAGGGGCTGAAGATATTAACAGAGCAAAAAAGAGAAGAAATAAACAATTTGTAATAAATAATGTGTAAACATTAGACGACTCTTTACCAGGAAGTGTTTACAAAGGTTGGATAAGTCACATGCAGGGAGTTGTGAACAAGGCTGCATAAAAATGATTTAACAGAGGATTGAGCAGTTAGAGTGCAGGGGCATGATCTATACACCAAAACTTCATAAAGCTAATGTTTTGGTGACTATAGTGTCCTTTGACTTCACAATAATAGAGTGTATGGGTGTTGACTGACATTTCAACTTCACAACACAAACTTAGGCACATTGAATTAATCATGTTTGAAAAATTCTAGGTGGGTTTATTTGCTACACATCTATGAAGGAAGAGACATAATTGACGTAGTTGTTAATGAGGGAACATTGCATTGGCTTAGTGCACAACAAAGACATCGTGCTTCAGTTAGCCAGGATCTCCTTGAGGTTTCCAGATTAAAATTCAAATTTTGTGATTATAGTGGTATGCAGCCAACACACAGACAATTGTTCTACCCTAAACATACACAATGACCTTGTTCATGCAGGCCCCAACAATAATCAAAATGAGAAACTATCCAGCCCACTTTAGTGTATTAGCACACCAAATTTGTTAGAAATCCATCACAGGTAAGTAACTTTTTCCCATTAAACAGAAGATTTTATCAAGCTAAAGAGGTGTGCCAGTCCATTTTCATCTTTTTTTTTTGGCCTCATTTTGTGAGCTTACACTTTTCTAACCATCATTTACACTTCTGTTCAATTGCTTCTTGAGTCTTCATTATAAAGACACTGAACATGTTTAAAGAAAAGTTAGATTTTGATTGGCAATAACTGGATAAAAATCGAGTCTGCCCTATTTGAGGTCAAGGTGCAGGGGGATCCGCTTGGGCATTATATCACCTGAGCAGCATGCCCAACACTCACACTCACCATTTATTTGCTACATAGGTCTGCCAGTGTTTCAGTGACAGTTCAACTGAGAAAAACAAACCCCCCAAAAAACTACCTTTCCTGAATTGTCTGCATAAGTAACCCCTTAAGGACTGAGGCAGTTGTACAAGTAGCGATCAAAACAAACATAAACCAAAATTTGAATTTGCGCTATATGTCTGTTCAACCAGAATTCACCTTTTTCATATTAAATGCACATATATAAAATTTTGTTCAGGAGAAACAGGGCTTTCATGTCACAAATATTTATATGTTAAACAATTTAAAATTAATAAAATAAAAAAGGAGAAATTAAGACTTTAGTTCTGCATGGCATTTTAACTGTACATGTCATAATACCATTAGCGGTTACTGCAATAATGTACACATATTTGTATTTAGCGATGTCTCGAGTAAAACATTACCCCCTCCCCCCATGTATAGATTTCATGGTGTTTAGGAAAGTTACTGGGTCAAATATAGCAGGTTACATTTTTCAGTTTACACACATTGACATTTGCCAGGCTGGTTATGTTGCCTTTGAGACCAAATGGTAGCCCCCATGATAGCACACAGTTTGCAAAAGTAGACAAACCAAGTTATTACAAATGGAGTATGTCCAGTCTTTAGTAGCCACTTAGTCAAACACTGGCCAAAGTTAGCATTCATATTTGCTTGTGTGTGAAAAATGCAAAAAAAAACCCAAAACAATTTTTATGCTAATTTATATAAAACAACACCATATATGTATAATATAATGCTAAGTGTATTTTAATATTAAAATACACTTTGAGACAATGTAGGTGTATAAAAAAATTGGAGCACTGTGGTAAACCCTTAGCGAAAAAAATGGCCACAAGGTGTAAGGTCTGTATCTTGTGATATGCTTTCAATTAATACAGTAATAATATATCTGCTACACACTTTGATGCTCTCCCTTTCTAGCATCCAATGAAAAACTAAATTCAGAAAATAAATATATAACAAGCACATATAATGCACTTTAAAACATTTTTTAAACTGTTTAAAACATTTATGAAACTTTCTTAGAGGCACCGGGAAGGACCTCCTGTCATTCCAGGAAGGTCCCTTGCAGGCATTGATGTCATCACATGGCCCTGGGATGCCAGGCAAGCCCCTCATTGGGATCGCCAGCGATCAGGTAAGTGGGAAGGACTGTGTGGACGTACTATGCTGCCTGCCGGCGTTTAGGAACGGGTCCCCAAGGACAGCATAGTACGCCCGCTGTCCTTAAGGGGGTTAAAAACATTAGAAAAACAAAAATATATACAACCATTAACCTCCCCCTGCTTCCCTCCTCACCAACATGTAAAGAGGGAGGGGGGCTTTGTATCTGTATTCATGGCACTATAGTATCCCTTTAAAAAAGGTACACACCCACACATGTAATGCTCAATGAGTAGGTTAGGTTACTTTTTTGTAATACTATTTCATATGTCCACTTCTTTCCCTCCCTCCTAACAAATGTTCTCTTTTCTGCTACAGAAATACCACTGTAAATGCAATGGCTCAAAACTTAAATTGAACTCTTACAGGGTTATAGAATTGCCATGAATTGAAAGTGGATTTTTAAATGTAAGGCCAAAATAGCCAAACCTTAAACATTTTCCCAAGAAAGCAGTTTCCAGTTTGGCTACTTTGGTCTTACATTTGAATTCCCACTTATAATAATCCTGCCTGGAATTCTTGCAGTTTCCCTAAACCACTATTCACAGGATAAACTCAGCAGTGTTATAGAAATTTACATTCTAAAAATATGTGGACACTTATTTGGATCAGCTGACCTCAGCTGGAATTGACATTAGCCAACCAGAACGCTAGTTCCAGATTGGGTTATGACATCCCAGTGACACTGACAGAGTTGAAGTTACAGCAGAGTGGTTAATCTCCCTGTGTGCAGCATTTCACATTGAAATGCTGTGCCCACAGACTTCAGGCACTATGACCACTTCAAATCGCTGAAATGTTCATGCTGCCTGGAATAACCCTTTAACCCTGTCAAAATAGCCGAACTACAAGAAAATCTCCATGTTATACTTACAGTTTGGCTACATTGGCCTTAAAAGACAGCTTTCTTTCATTTAAGGTTTGGGTGTATAATTGTCCCTGCAGTCTCACTCCACTGGTCATTCAGGAGTTAACTTTTTCACACAGCAAACATAAAACTGGTTTATTTCCAAATGAGATTCTGAATTTCTAAAGGAAACACTCTGTGCGGTATCACCTGCTTTGCCATTCATCTCTTTGGCAATGAATTATCAGGGATGAGCTCTCTCCATACTATTTGTTTTAATGTGCTGCCTTTTAGGTGCTATGAATCTTCATACTGTATTGAAATGCTAAGGCAACATGGCTGATCACTTGAAAAGCTATAGCCATCCAGAGAAACCTGATTTTTGGTACAAATTTTAAATAAAAATAACACACGAAGTGGTAATATGTGAATGTCTTGGTGCTTTTGAGGAATAATCTACTTTGTAGTCCTTGCTTATTATAAAATGTTCATTATAGTGTGCGTGCCATAATTGAATTTAAGGTTTGGAGGGACATGGAAAGAGAGAGAAAATATATATATATATATATATATATAACACCCTTTTCTATTTCCCATTTACCTTTCCATCGTTTACAACAAAAATGTGCCATAAAAGTTTAGCAGTCAAAAAAAGAAGTGTTAGAAATTGTAAACTAAAATCATCATGCTAACCAACAAACAGAGCACATAGAGGTATTAGTGAGACAGTAGTGACGGACTACCAAGGGGTTTAGACATCTCACATTGCCACGTGTCAGCTTATCCCTGGGTTAAGCTACCCCCACCAAGAGCACATTTAGCTTATTTATCTGGGCTTCTTGTGGCAACTTGGAGTTGCAGAACCTCCTAGACCAGACATGGTACTGTAACAGACATGTCATGACTGAATGCGGTCTTAAATTTGCACATGTAACGCCATCTCATATTAGGCAAATCTATCCCCGAGGCTACCTAGTCTTCTTCAAAGCTTTGTGCAGAACCCATACATTTATAATTTGCCACAAGTTATGACTTGTACCTACATGATGTATACCTAGTGTTTGAATACAAATACCCACTTCCTTTCTATACCCAACTGCCACTCTATTGACACCATAAAAATGGTCAAATTGAAGAAAGAAAAGTTTGGACCAGGGCTTATTACCTTAGATGTTTTGTAAAGCCTCCTTACAGTTTATATGCTCATCTTCTGTTCTCATTTTTATGTTTATATTAGTGGAACAGAAATCCCAAGGCTTCTAAAGTCAGAATGCACCTCATAACAGAAGCCCTTAATAAGTTGGTATTTGTAAAGTGGGCATGTGCTAGAATTGCAAAGCTAGTGTCCAGATGGTGCAGGAGGGCCTGCTCATCTACCTACGAATCGGATATGGGCTTCCAGACATTTCGGTGGGATTGATTAGCCAAAATCCAAAATCTAGGTTGTTCTCATAAGTTTGCCATAAGTAAAGAATGCAAGTGTGCAAGGAGGACAGCCGGCACTACTTTAAATAAGGGATGTGTTCTTCAGATATGAATTCCTCAGGAGGTTAGACTGTTTGACAGATTTTATACTTGAAAGTATGTGACCAAGTTCTTGGAGAGCTGCAGTATTTATCTCCCCATATTCCAACATATCTGTTTACACAAACAGAGCCATGCTTCTCTCCCCCCCATTACATAAGGGATTGAGACCATTGATCCCAAAGCCACAGTAAACCAACCAGGAAAGTTAGCTCAAACTAGCATTAAATTCTTTATTCCTGCAAAGGTGTCACTGAGCCTGGCATGCATTGTTAGAAACTAACTAATTATTTTATGCCTGAAATAGAACAGGATAGTAAAATTGTAGTAGTCAGATGTGGCTAGGTTTAACACACTGCCTAAAGTGACACAAAAATAAATCTGTATGCAACAGTCAAGACGACAAGGCTGACTAACATTAAAATATATGCATATTTTGAATATACATACTACAGAACCATATCAGGACAATTAAAGGAACACTATATAATGTCAGTAACACAAATATGTATTCCTGACCCTAAAGTGTTAAAATCACTATCTGGCTCTAGTGGCCCCCGTAAACATAGTAAAATTCTACCTTTATTCCTGCCTGCCGGTGCTTGCTTTGCTCCTGATCTGCCTTCTTGGCAGACAGGTTATTATCTGAGCCAATCCTGATGCTCTTTCATAGGAAAGCATTGGGTTGCCAAGGAGGTGGGCCAAATATGACCCTGGCCAATCAGTATCCTTTATTAAATACACCTCTGAGGAAAGTTCAGTGTCTCCATGCAGAGGATGTCTTCCCCAGAAAGCACCTCTAGCAGCCAGTAGGGAGGGGGGAGAACAAACAAACAAACAAAAAAGTTTACTGCATAAACCCTGCAGGGACTGACTATACTCACCAGAACAACTACAATAAGCTAAATTCTGGTGACTATAGTGTCCCTTTAGTCCTGAGTGCTGCATGGTTTAATAAACTGAAATAGAGATTTGAATGTGCTGGAAGACTGTGGGTTTGTTCAGCTGAGAGAGGTCTTGATACATTGTTCTAAACCAATTTGACTATAAAACAGAAGGTTGTGGGGTTACATATGACATTCTCATCACAAATGGTCCAAGGATGCAAGCGATTATGGCAAGCTGTGAATTCCCACCTCCCCAGACAAGAGAAATACAGCTTTTACAAGTTGGTTTTAGCTATAACCCAATACGCATGCACATTTTCATTGGGTGTATATCTACTAAACAATGGTTTTGTATTTGGGCAGCGGAGTGTCCTTTTAGTATGCTTTGACAGCAGTATAGGCACTTACACAGGTGTTATATATATATATATATATATATTTTAATATATAAACATAGTAATTTCATTTGCTTCATAAAGAACCCCATGTGGGACAAAATGCTGCCCCCACACTCTGCTGTAACTCAATAAATTGTAGTGCTGGCTACTTGAGTCGTGCGGGGAAGGAAAAAAAAAAAAAAGTGTGTGCTGTGCCTCTATTCTAATTCTAGAGTAAATAATGCAAATTTGTTAGTCTTCCACATTTGCGACATTAATTCTACTCGTGTATGGACAGAATTTACTGAGAGTGTAAGCCAATGCGTTGAACATTTAATTTGGATGAAATTAAAAGGGCTGGCTGACCCAGGTAAGTTTCAAACTATTCCAAGATTGTTTCACTACACCAGGAAGCAGATGATTAAAATGAAATTTTAAAAAGCTATATTATAATTTCCATTATAGCTCCTCTAAAATGAAATTTTAAAAAGCTATATAATTTCCATTATAACTTGACAGCTTTCAAGGACAAACATTTGGGTGGGTAGGAGAAAAAAAAAAAAAAAAGCAGAATAAACTGAAAATAACCTGCCACCATTTTTAAACAATAAAACAACTGTTAACTTCTTTAAAATTATCTGTGATGAGGGCTAAGAAAAATTGAAATTTACAAATGTGAATCAGTTTTAGATTTTTAATGAACTTGTAAACAAACAAAAATTGTTCAAAATAAAAACAAAAAGATATCCCAGATCATGTTTACAGTGATTACATATCCTAAGCCATTTAGACAAGCTTTATTTGATAGATGTTAACTAGATTTGTGATAATTATGCTGCAGTTTTTTTTTTTACAACAAAAAAAAAAGTTCAGTTTACTAGAGACTAGCATCTGCTAAATTGTGTCTTATGTTTGCACTGTTGAGGTGGTCTCTTTTTTAAAAACATAGGAATCAGTTTTATGGTTCACCTAAAACTGCAATCTTTGGTTATATAAGGGGGTTGAATGGTTTCCAGATTATAAAGATTAGGCATAGACTATTATGGATATATTACACAAAACATCAGAAACAAGTCTACACAGAAAACATGAGCTGCAATGCCAGGAGTCCTAATAATCTGGAACCATGTGGTCACCATAATAACCATAAAAGGTGGCAAAAAAAAAAAGAAAAAAGTATGACATTAATATCTATTAACTCATTCATTGAAGGAGTGACTGCAGCACATACTCTAGATGACTCCTACAATGAAAAGGTTAAGAATGTTTTAAGTGTACAATAAAAAGAGTGATAAGAAAAAAAAAAATGAAACATGGAGTAGTATCTTTTATACAAGGGTCATCACAACAGTCTGTAGGAAACCAGTTCATGCCTTTTCTTCTGAAGTAGGAGAGGTTTTAAGCAGTGAAAGGTTCAAGAGGTTAACCATAGGATGGGGGGAATAAAAAATAAAAAAATTGGCATACGCACAATTTCTTCCACCACTCTGTCAAATAAACCATAACCAGCAGTCCCTCCTTTGGGGGAGGGAGAGAAGAAAAAAATGCAATAGAAAACTGGACACCATGTTTCACTAATCTTCGTGATATTCACAATTATTAACAGCGGCTACAAGTCAGCATGGTGGACGCCACCGGTAGCCAGTTTAGACTGAAATTAAGTTCCGTTGTAAATTGTCTCCCACGACAACTGGCAAGTGGACATATGAACTAACAATCTATGTTTTAGGGGAGTGGCTGGTCCAGCATGTGCCAGAATGTTCAATGTCTGCTCCTCGAGTTTTCAAAATCCTGTTGAAAAAATAAAGATAAAGGAGGCATGTTTCAGAATTGAGAGTGACATGTTGACATGAAAAAGAAAGAGAAAAAAAACAAAATGGTGTTAAAGGAAGGGGGTAGTAACATGGAATTGATGAGGTGATACCTTACAAAATATGTCCTCCCAAGTTAATGCGAAATCTTTTCTCAAAGTTACTGGACTGTTGAAAAAGTACACCAATGAACAAAAAGACATCCAGAACCAATCTTCCTTATTAATCTTGACAGATAGGAAGTTACTGAATGGATATTACTTCCTGCTACTTGCCTTACTCGTCTTTGGAAAGTAACATGAGAATCATAGCTATTCTATTGATAAACAAAAAAACAAAACAAAATTTTGACAAGTACAAAGGGCCTTTAGCACTAGGAAAATAACTAAACACGATTCCCTGTTTTTCTAATAAAAACCAAACATTCACAATTTGTGTGTGCAGGGAGTTTACATACAATGCTTACCAAGCATGTAGTTTAACTATACAGCACACTGCCTATCTTACATTTTACTATGGTCTAGTAACAAATCGCACGCTCACAGCCATAAAAAAGGCAGATACAAGATTTTCCAAAACGAGAAACCACACTATAAGAACGGAATGATAAACTGAGCATGTGCCACGGACTCGAGCTTTCAAATTGGCATTCCAAAAGCATGCAGATCCAAGACAAAATAGACAGTCAAACATCAAAACAAACTATTCAGTAAAAGAATCTAAACCATGGTTTTTCAAAAATAGAAAGACTGATTAAGCAAAAAAAAAAAAAGGGTTGATTTGTGACTGTTTGGTTAAGAATGCCAATGCAAATAAAAAAATAAAATTAAAAAAAAAATGAAGTTTGGTAAACTCCACTTATGGATTTGAACACAATCTGAACTGGTGTCAATCTACAAATTGTAGTCAAACTGCTAATTTTTACTTTTCCTCCACATGTATATTTAAAACTAAATTCAATGCCATGTATAGCAGTGCAACATACTAGTTTAATATCTCCAATGTATATGGATAGTCAATTGGGATTATCAGAGCACAAAAACCATGTACATCTCACTAGACAGGGATCTAAAAAGCGTGTGATTAATGCATCTTTAGAATACATGAATTGGATCTGGTCACCCATTTTATAAAAGGAAAACAGTGTACCGTGTGTCCAGGTATGAATGGAAGTACATTTGTGTGTATGGGCACAAATCTGGAACAGCAGCAATGTTGGTTCAGCAGAATACCACATGGAAAGGGGCCTCAATTTATGGCAGGGATCTCCATGTCCATTTACCAAACTTCAAAAGCCATGGTGGGTCATTTGAGCTTTAAAGGTAAACACCAAGTTTAGCAAAACAAATGTATAGGGGTGGAAGATAATCATTCCCTATCCCAAACACTGCCACTGCTTTACATTGTCATTTGGAATTTTTTTTTTATTTTTTTTAAATAAAGCATAGATACATGGTGTACAGAAGAAATAAAGGAAGTGGAGTCAGTAGTAACCAATTGCATGGAAGCAATCAAATGTGAGGAAAACTATATTCATTAGCATTGTATCAATGCAAGGAATGCAATCGCTAAGCTTCTGCACGCAAGTGCCAACATGGTAGCCAAGTTACAGCAATACACATTCCATATGGTCAGTCAAGAAGAGAAAACCAGAACAATGCCTCCTAGAGTGCTTCAACTTGCTTTATAGAGACACTCCAAAACTCTAAAGCATGTCAGTTTACGGAAGTTCTTTAGGTGGTTAACATGTCTCCCATGTCCAACTCACAAATTTGACGATTTCAAGAGGAACTCAACTTGGCACTTACACACTGACTTGGACCAATTTGGGAACACTACTTGGCAGGCAAGGTGATCTTCCTGGTTCATGCTGACTGAATGACTGTTCAAGCAGAAGTACAGAGCTTCCATCGGGAAGCATTAGTCAATGCTTTATTTCTATCACAGTTGTCATTATGACAGAGTGCTTGACAAAGCATGAGAGGTAGCTTCGCCTCTTTGTCAAGTGTAGAAAAAAGAAAAAAAAAATATGAACAAAAAAAGTCGTTCCTAGTTTGTCTTACAAAATCTGGAGTGTAGGAATTTTAGTTAAAAGCCAATGCAGTCAAGGCAAGCATTTGAGTTGACAGAGCCACTTTTAAAACGGCTCTAAGTAAAAACAAACTTGTTTCTTCTTCTGCTTTTAGAATCTGTTTAAATTTCTGGTCTATTTCTCTTTTAAACAAGACAAAGTTGCCCTTACTTTGGTCTTATATGCATTTTTCTTACAATGACAATCTTGACAACGGGTGGATCAAGAGACAAGGCAAGCTCCACCCGTTGTCAGGATTGTAACTTGTAGGAAATTAAAACAAAAGCGAAAAGTAAAGTCTACCTTTTGTTTTATATTTTTAAAGAGAAATAGATCAGAAAAAGAATAGAACAGCTACTGAAAGAATACCAAACAATATGAGAATGGTACATTTTAGGTGACAGAGCCACTTTAACAAGTACCAGAAAACTATACCCTATTCAGGAGTCCTATCATCACTATTTTTTTCAGGCAAAAGATCAAGGAATAGACCCTGCCAAAACTAGGCTTTTTGTTGAGACAGGTTGATGCAGAGTGTTCCTTCAGAGCCTGGCTTCAGATAATAGGCATTAAACACCTGTCATTGTAGACCTGTTCACGGAAATTTCCTTGGCAATAAATTACATGATTTGAGACCAATATCTATGAACAGTACGGTCACAATTGGCTAGTTGGACAGCTATTCTAAAGTGAAGAACTACAAAGTGACAAGCATGCCAATAAAACTTGCATTCATAGATCTCCAACACTTACTAATTGACAGATTGTGCAAAAAAAGTGCTCTATATATTTGTAAACTAGAGCAGTCTTGTCTCACAGTTATGTACATTGTATGTTAAGTGGATTATTTATAAGGCCAGCAGTTTAGAGAGTCCCATATATTCTGCTTTTAAGGATGGCAATTAATGAAAGTGTTGAATTTTAGACTAATGCCCCCTCTGAATCCTTGGTGATTGGCATTTGCCCCTTCACCTGCTGACCACAGTTTGCATTATCCCCAGCCCTGGTCAGATTTCCACATCCTCCCATTGCGAAGATACATCCACTGAGGTTCATCTGGAGAGTGGCAGACCTGTGGACAGCGACATGTTTAACAAGGTGTTCCAGGCTAGCTAGGATCCTCAACTTGCTACAAAAATGAACAGAAGACAATACTGAAAGGCGTTTTGAGAATGGGAGTGGATAACTGTCTTCCATTGGGAGTTTAAAAACACAGGAGACAAAAAAAAATGAAAAAATGAAAAGGGGGAGGGGAGGAAAAGAGGCACACAATGTACACACAACAAAACAGTTGTAAAGTCTAGAAAGCTCATATTCAGTAAAATGAAAAACTCATTACTGATCAGAAAAAAGTTATCAAAAAGATTTAAAATGGGAAATTGTGACTATTAAGTTGCTAAAAATTTTATACCATGTCATCAATTCATAGATGGCTGAACGAACAAAAAGCCATTACAATGAGCTCTTCAATTTACACTCACAGGTACCATATTTGTCTTTTAAAAATGTATTCTATAGGTGGACTGTTACAATAGTCACAATTTTCCAGATATTGCAGAGTAGAAAGAAAATCAATGCCACACCACCACAACCATAGCATTCTGATGCTAAAATGACCTGCAATAAGTTGCAGATCACACAGCAAACAGAAACAGTAAGAGCTTAGTTAAGAGAGGAAGGCCGAGTCCCAAATAAACCTTCAAGTGTTAGGTCCAGGAATGGGAACTGAGAAAAGATTCCACATTCACACCACCGAAACTGGTATCCCGGATTTGAAAGAGGGAGTTAATGCATGAGAAAGATGCAGTTAAGATGACCCAATATCCCAAAAGATGTATTGTAAATATACATGTAAGGAATTTTGAATTTAAAGTTAGTAGTCAAATTTTCCAAGGACGTCTTTGTATACCAATTTTTATTTTATTTTTTTTTTAAACTTTTTTTATGCCAATTATTTCTAGCCACCTCCTTGATCTAACACTCTTAATTAATATCCAAATTGGTTAAGCTTTTTGCCCCCTAAAAGTCTTTACTGCAACGTCACTTGGTTGTTGGCTACTAACCTTTCATGTTACTCTTGGATTTGTCAGTTTGCTTGCCTGTGGGGGTTTGGGCTTGCTGGCCCTGCCCACTGGAGGAGGCCGCTTGCTGGGCTGCCTTCTGCTTTAACATCGTCCAGTCAAATGTGTAGTCATACTGGTGGTTCAAGGTTCTAGAAGAGAAGTGCAATTTGTATATAAAAAAAAATTGGTCATTTCAAAATAAGCTAGTCACAACAGAACAAAAAACAAGCCACAACCTGAAAACCTTAAACACATCTCCAAAAAATGCCTGACCCAGAGGTGAAATGTGCTAGTGTACTTTGTTTTAATCCGTTCATAAAATGTTTTTTAGCCTTATCTGGGCTCTCAATTGTATTTTGTCACTTCCTACTGGAATCAAACTTTGAGATAGAAGCTAAGCCTAAACTACCTCATTGTTCTAAAAATATGCAAGAAGGACTCGACTATTGCAAATATATAGAATAAAAAAAAAAAAAAAAGGAAAAAAACCCCCAAAACTATCTAGTGATCTCAACATTTCAAATATACAAAAACACTTAAAGGGAGAATTTTATTTTAACGGGTGCATTATATGTGTATGTATGCTTTTGTTACATATACATCTGTAAGAACTACATCCTAGAATGGGGCTTGTCACATCATGCCTTTACAGCAGAACCAGAAAAGGCTTATATCAATGATTATATCAGTCATTTATGGACACCTACACCACAGAACATCTATTTCTCGGTTTGTGTTCTCATTCCATACCTGGTTGAGGATTTATGCCATAAAAATTACATCCACAAACTGGGATTGTACAGCTGAAGCAAATTAACGAGAGCTACTGAGAATTTTAGCTACAGAGAATGCAAGTGCATTAGCTCTCATTTTTGCTAATCCATTTACCAGAACATACTGCACTACTGGATCACTATCTGCTTTGCATTTTCCATATCTCCCCACACTGTTGAGACAAAACTCCCTTTCTTGACATCATTAATTTTAACATAGCCGAGAAGAGAGACTTTGCTTGGTTATTTTGCTACTCATGCATCCTTTCCAACAAACTTCATTAGTGCTTAACCATTAATCAGTTTTCCACATAGCTTAATCATGCATCTTAACCACACCATATGATTAGAAGAAGCTGTAATATGGTAGATGTAAAGCTTTTTGTTAACATTACATGAATGTTTACCGTATATAGCTTAGGGAGATTACATGTAGCACAGGCCGTCAAAGCGTCACCTCTTCTAAGGAGGCATTTAATGATTAAGTCTCAAAGTGATACAATACAAATAACCCCATTATTAGGTGTATACCAACCTGAAGAGAATTCGAAAGAGTTGTCGCAGATACATGTAGTCTGGCGCCTCTTCGAAGCGTAAACCACGGCAGTAATTTAGATACATTGCAAATTCTGCAGGAAACCCCTATAAAAGAAAATAAAAAAGTGTGACAAGGCAAGTAATTTTTAAGTATCAATATCATTAAGGCAGCTCTTCATGTTATACAAAGCTATGTGGATTCTGCACTATACTGAACTTATTGTACAAGATAATGGCTATTGATATTAGAATGGAACATTACAGAGATGAAGAGTTATGTCAACCCGTCTTCCTTTAACTGGGTCAGGATATGTATTTGTAGACTATTAGACCACAGCTACGGTGCTGTAAATCGTCAGAGTTAGTGAGTGGGGAAAAAAAAAAACACAAACAAGAAACTCCCACAGACAATATACTCAGCAGTAAGGCAAAAAACAAAAAATAAATCCTTCACCCCTCATGTCCAATCAATCACCAAATCCTGCCTCTTCCATCTCAAAAATATTGTATGCATCCGACCCTAGTCAACGACTGATATGGCAAAGGTGCTTGTCCATGCCGCGGTCCTCTCGCCTTGACTACTGTAATCCGCTTTTCAGTGGTCTTATGCGTTCCCAACTTGCCCCGTTACAATCTAATAAAAGCGGCGGAAAGGCTCAACTTCCTCTCCGCCCACACCTGTCCCCTTTTGTCAGTCCCTACATTTGCTTCCCATAAGATATAGGACTCAATTTAAGATCCTGATACTTGCTTACAAGTCTCTACACAATGCTGCTCCAATCTACTTATCCACATTAATACACAAATATGTCCTATCTAAGTCCCTACACTCTTCCACCCTTCCACTGTTGAGCTTTTTCACCCAATCTCCCCTCCAAAAAAAAAAAAAAAAAAAAACCTTTGAAAACTTACTTCAGGAAAGCATATCAATTAAACTGAAAAGATTTCCTTTTCCGCACCCAGATTCCTCTCCTGCAATGGTCATCAAAATAAAACACTAAGCCCTCAATAAACACTATCCTCGCAACCTACTTTTCTACCCTTACCTGTTATGTCACTATACCCCACTCCCTCCAGCATGAAATCTCATTGAACAGGGCCCTCAATCCCTCTGATCCTGTGTATCCAACTCATCTGTTTACAACTACATGTCTGTTAGTCCACCCATTGTACAGCACTAAGGAATTTGTCGCTTTATAAATAAAGAAAATAAATGTAAAAGTTGCATACACGTACACATAGAAAACAAAAGAATGTTGGGGATTTGAGTGTTTTTCAAAAAATTACGAAGCTTACTCTTTACCCAGTTTGGGTATATAAAGGTGTACCATTTGAAGAAACTCCTTGATTCTCGGCCATAAATTAGAGTGGATTTTTACCTACCTTACACAACACCTCAACAGGAGTAGACATCTTCTTTTCACTGATCTTTTCGTATTTTTGCTTCTTTGTTGCTGCCTGCGGAACATGTGGTACACAATATGAAAATGTTGTGCAATACCAGATTAAACCGGAGGACAAAGTAAATAAAATCAAACAAGTTTATACAGTTTCCCCAAAGTACAATATTGTGGAAACCTTTTCTACATGTGACAAAGTGTCAGTAATAGTAGGTCTGGCTTTTACTGGCATAAGTAGCTCAAGCAGCCAAAGAAACATCCTGTGGCAAACCAGATTTGATTCTTTACAGCATAATTTGCAGAGGATGAGACCGAACTGCCAGGAGCTGCATCACATGACTACACACGAAACATTGATGATCTTGAGTGATGTACTGCTAGAGAACCTTTAGCATGATAAAAGATATGAAAGGCATTGTTGCACAATGCCAGAACAAAACCCTATTTCTACCAAAACGGCAAGATGCAGCGATAGAAGCATAAATATTTCTAACATATTGTGGCATCGTGTCTTGGCTGCTGATTAAATAGGAATTGCACTGGCAAGTTTTCATAAAACGCTTATCTCCATGAAAACTCCCAAAATGACAATGCCACTAGTCAAATTAAATCTACTTTGATGTTGAGTTTTAAAAAAAATAAGCTGAACTCAAAGTCAATGCATTATCAATCTTGATAAAAAAGGGACATTAATTCTTATAACTAGAAAAGGCATATTAGCACGCAAAAACACGCACATTGTTATAAGCTGAGGTTTGCAACACAGACTTTTGGAGAGGCATGAAGGCAAGCCGCCTGCCCACAGACTGTTGGTCCCAAGAGCTCCTAAAAGGGTCTATGGGATAGGACCCTGGATGCCTGTGTTTCCTAGCCAGACTTGAGGACTCTACACAGAGCGCCTGACCAGGAGATACCCTGAAACAAATCTTGAACTGTTCCTCGGATAGAGACTGTGCAGAGGACAAGTAAACCTTTAGGAAGGTATTGGTCCCCACAAACTCCAAACGGAGGGGAGGCAAGGAGGATACTGGAGATTTAAGAGCATTCCCTTTTCCAGAGGTCCAGAAACCCCTTCTCTAAAACAAGGACCATTGATTCCCCAAGCAGGGCGCTGGGTGACTAGCTCACCAGGGATATATTGTGTGGGCGTCTAGTCGAGACAAAGTGTGTTCTGTGCCTCTAAAACTTTAAGAGCACAGCATGAAGCAAATTGTGTAAGATAGGGATAATTTAAATAAGTGCCCAGACAGCGGTGCCGGGGAGGAACAATAGCATTGTACGCAAGGTTTGTACGGAAGACCCCATGCAGGGAGTCAACATTGATGTGTATAAGTAGCTGTGTAATAGAGGTCATGCTAATCCCTGCATTCAAACTGATGCGTGGAGGGAAAAGCCAAAGTTACTGCTTTACAGGAGAGGTCTCCTGAACTATAATCATGGAAGCCTGGTCTGGTGGAAGAGATCCTAAGAGACTCCAGTCAAGCTTTGGAGGCTGGGTCTGAAGTGTTCCAGAGTCCCGTGGTAGTAGCAAGGAAGTTGACCTGAAGGGGATACCCAGTATATGTACAGGAGCTCTGTCACAAGATACAATTGTAATCACTGTACACATGCAGACAATTACTTTAAAATCTAGATGCTGAAACCACTGGTTGTTCCCAAGTCTCTTGTATTCAAGCACGTGGGAACACAGAAGTGATGAAGGCATTGTAGCATGTCCAGAGAGACACAAGGATGCTAGTAGTTGGAAAGAGGCAACAGGACAGAGTGATAAGCTTATTTTCTTCCCACAGGCTCCAGGATTCCTTTGCAAATTACCATTAATTATGGTCTTCGCATACAACTCACGTTAGGAAATGTTCAAAAGTTGAAACCGTATAGATTATGTCCACCCTGCATGATCCAATGTTACAAAAGCGGATTAGCCTAGAAGAATTTTCAAAATGAATGAAAGCCTGAGCAGCACCATTAACCCCTTAAGGACCAAACTTCTGGAATAAGAGGGAATCATGACATGTCACATGTCATGTGTCCTTAAGTGGTTAAAGCAAACCTACTAATCCATAATAGGCAACAATCTACTAAATAGTATCTGCATTAGAAGGCATAACCAGAGTTATCACCTATACAATAAAATATAGACAAACATCTTTTACAATCCAACACTGAAATTATATTTGCAAATACTTAATTTTTCTGTTTGGATGCCAACTAAATCTAGGAGGACTTTTGCTGTCCAAGGTAGAACAAACCCTAGGAATCCAATATGGTGACCAAACCTGGATACTCACTCAAAGCATTATGCTGCATAGGTTAATATGAGCATGAAGTATAAAGTGAATCGCAGCAACTGTGAGGTAGATAAAAAGCAGAAGAGGAGGAATGTTTTTAGTGGATATTAGTATCTGCCCAGACTGCATGCCAGACAGATTTTAAGAAGACCAAGGAGACCCATGCACATGGGTGACAAGTGAGCAGGCAAATTCAATGACGTACTTAACTGCAAAGATCTGACATAAGGAAATCTTTTACATTACCGAACAAACTTACCAATGTCCGCAAGGCTGTACGAACAAACGTTTACTATTCAGAACTAGAGATGTCGCAAACTTCTCGCGAACGGGTCGCCGCTGTCTGTTCGCGGCAAACTCCGGTCAGCTGACACGTCCCGGCCAATCTCCAGCAGACCCTCCCTCTTCCTGGACAGCATCCATGTTGAAACATGGATGCTGTCCAGGAAGTAGGAGGGTCTGCTGGAGATTGTCCGGGACGTGTCAGCTGACCGGAGTTCGTGGACGGTTCGCGACATCTCTATTCAGAACATCAATTTGTATTTCTCAAAATAAAGCAGAAGACAAATTCTCTAACACATTGAAAGGACTAATTCAGTCACCAAGGCCAATTTATCTGTATTAGGTGCACTGGATGCAGTGGGCCCAGTCCTTTTAAGTCACCATGCAGAGTGTTAATGCCAGTGCTGCATTAACTATAGGATGCACCTTTAGTGGCAGTCTGAGTGACTACACTGGTGCCTAATAACACTTCTAGAGGCAAATACTGCCTTTTCTCTGAAAAGTCATCAGGGACAGGCTATAGACACAAGACATTAAGTGGTAGTGGTTCTAGGGACTATATAGTGTCCCTTTAACATTGCAGGGTTAATGCTACCTCTCCCTAGAACCACTTCAATGGCACTAACCAAGTAAAACTGTCATGCGACATAAAAGCCCCCATAAGAAAGCCTAGATTTAATCCTTTCCTACAGGGAAGCTTGGACATGCACGCGCCGGTGGATTGGTCCAAGCGAGGACTAAGCCATACTTCCTCCATGACAGTGTGGAAGGTGGAGAGATAAGCAGAGTCAATGTAGTCTTAGCTGGGGAGAAGAAAACTACTTTTTTTTTTATTGCACACGCAGGACAGGTTTGCATTCCTAACACTTTAGTATTCAGATTATCTGTACGAGTAAAGGTCAAGCACCGTAAACACTCCACAAAAACACGCCAGAAAACATACAAGACTTCAGAAAACTATGGTGTGACTACTTGTTTTTAAAAGAACCCTTTGATGCAGGGTGAATCAGTTCAGGTATCCTATAGAATGCATTTATGCCAAGATTTACGCAAAATGAAGGAAGGAAATTGTGTATGAGGGTATGACCTACCTTTAATCCTTGCCAAGGAAGGCTGGTTCTGTTGAAGTACATAAGCACATACCCCAATGACTCCATATCATCACGGCGACTAAGAAAAAATAAAATAAAAATACAAAGTCATCCAGATGCCATTACAATTGTGTATACTTAAACTGCATCCTAGGAAAGGAATAAGCAAGGACATGGAATGGTATGTCTAGTAGTGATGTCCCGAACGGCGAACATATGCGCTGTTCGGTCCGCCCCCTATGTCATCTTTGAGTAAACTTTGACCATGTACCTCACAGTCAGCAGACACATTCCAGCCAATCAGCAGCAGACCCTCCCACCTCCTGGACAGCATCCATTTTACATTCATTGTGAAGCTGCATTCTTAGTGAGCTGTCCAAGAGGTGGGAGGGTCTGCTGCTGATTGGCTGGAATGTGTCTGCTGACTGAGGTACAGGGTCAAAGTTTACTCAATGATGACGAATAGGGGGCGGACCGAACAGCGCATATGTTTGCCATCCGCGGCGTACCGTTCGGGACATCCCGTTCGGGACATGACTAATGTCTAGGAATGGGGATTTCCTATTAAAAGGACAATCACAGACTTACTCTAGAAGCACTCTGCAATCTTTGTAATGTGGTTTGTGTAGAAGGTAAAACCTCACAGCGGACACAACTCAAGGAAAACACCACAAATTATTCAGTGTCCAAGTGTAGTTTAATATAACATTTGCATTTGAGTGACTTCGTAACCAAAAGAATTCTTGGTGACTTGATATTTTGAGCATTTTTTAATTGTGCCATGACTCATAACGAGAAAAATAAACACCACAGGAAAACAAGCCTTACTAGGAAAAATATATTGAGAGATCTTATTTCTACTATTCTGGGAAAGATCCAACACCATAAAAAGGGAAACAATTTTAGCAAGCTAGTGAGGATGGAAATTTCAAGAATCACTGATCCAAGGTTCTTATTAAAGGACCACTCTAGGCACCCAGACCACTTCAGCTTAATGAAGTGGTCTGGGTGCCAGGTCCAGCTAGGCTTAACCCATTCTTTTATAAACATAGCAGTTTCAGAGAAACGGCTATGTTTATGAATGGGTTAAGCCTTCCCCCAATTCCTCTAGCGGCTGTCTCATTGACAGCCGCTAGGCGCTTGCGTGCTTCCCACTGTGAAAATCACAGTGAGAGCACGCAAGCATCCATAGGAAAGCACTGATAATGCTTTCCTATGTGACCGGCTGAATGCACGCGCAGCTCTTGCCGCGCGTGCGCATTCAGCCGCATGGGAGGAGAAGAGGATCGGAGGAGGAGAGCTCCCCGCCCAGCGCTGGAAAAAGGTAAGTTTTTACCCCTTTCTCCCTTCCAGAACCGGGCGGGAGAGGGACCCTGAGGGTGGGGGCACCCTCAGGGCACTATAGTGGTCCTTTAAGTTCAAAATGGATCATGTAAAACAACCCATCTCCTCAGAGATCAACATCATTCACTAAAGTGAGAACTTTTGGAACAAAGAATTTAACATTTAAGGGCAAAATAGGTGAACTGGAGAAAGTCTCCAAGTAAACGTCAGTTTGTGTTCACTCAGATCCTTATAGTTTTATCTCATTTAGTCACAATGTTAAACTGCCATTTTACCTTTGTTCAATTCCTAGGTGAGCATTGATACTAGCGTAGCGGGCAGTCCCAGTTAAATTTTTGTCTTCTCTGTAAGGTATGTGTTGTCTTGTCCTGTTGTCTCTGTACTTTTTGGCCAAACCAAAATCTATAAGGAATAACTTGAGAAGAAAGGAACAAGGATTAGACAAATACAAACCGCATTTGACAACAGTAGGTATGTAGATTTCAAAATGCCTCTTCTAAAAAAATGAATCTCAGCTATAATACAAGTTTACCCAAAGTGAACCAAAATTTCAGTTACACAATTTCTTAAACGTTAACCTATTAATTTCCATAAAATCCACATTACTCACACACAAAATAAGCAAAAGTCAATTCAGTTTACTTTAGGATTGTTGCACCCGGCAAAAATTAGTGTTCATTAATTGCCAAGTTTTGGAAAATTAATCAGAATGTCAAAAACTGAACACACCCAAAGCTTTTAATGCCTCAAATTAGCAGTTACCAATTCAAGAGCTACTTTAATATAAAAAAGATGCACACATTTGTAAGTGAAGGAAACATGCCAGGCACCATAACCACTACAGCTCGCTATGGTGCCAGATGTGCTCTGCCCTGCACCCACTAAAAATTCTAAGTACTTAGTGATTAAACAGTTTGACTTCTCTAAAGTCTCCGCTTTTAATGCCAGAAAGCCAGAGGTTCATAAGCATAAACTGTAGTGAGCTATGCTCACTACAGTTATCTGTGATGTTATGACGCTTTGAATGTTCCATTTCTTCACTCAACATTGGATTGAGCATCAAGCCACCCAAAAAATTGCAGATTTTTTGCATGATGTCTAATGTTTCTGTTTAATATAAAACATGTATCTATTGCATGGTTAATAACATTCTAGACCCTGCAGAAGCAGTGTGTGATTAGAGTTCAGTTTACAGAGCCTGAAACAAAACTTTAAAGTAAACATTTGATTAAAAATTAAACCTTCATACCACAACGCAGACTGTAAATCACATTGAGGGAAGGTGTGGAGCGGGCTGCATAAACAGAAGGGATTTTACTCTTAAATGGCAGAACTGAGTACAGAGACAGAAGCCCTACTCCAATAATGGCTATCAGGGACCTAGGAATCCCCAAAGACAGGAGATTCCTTTGACTGAGTAGCGCGGTGACAAAGACCCTCCATCTCAGGGTGGCTCGAAAAAGGTCCAGAGGAGGGAAAAAAAACCTTGCCCTCAAATTTATATCAGGTTCATATTTAGCAACTTTCATTATGGCTTACCACCTCATGCGGAACAGCTAGGCGAACATAAGAACCCTTGTTGGAGACTTTAAAGAGCCCATCAACCAAAATAGTGGCAGTAGACTTGCTCAATAGCACGGTCATGAATAAACGGTTGCTATAAGCTGGCAACTTTGCCACAGAGTCAAGAACGCCTTGGATCTTAATAGGTTTGAGGAGACTGCCATCTTCAAAAGGCCGCCATTCTGGCCTGCATAGTCTCACAAGTCCCCTGAAGGCCAGCTAAGGCTTTAATCTGTACCACACACCGAAACTACTAAGGTACTCCACTGCCGTCACATTGCCTCAGAGTTTGTGTACTTCCTTCCAGACCTTCCCCATCTCAGTCGCTAGTAGTTTCTACAATTCCCCAAGAGCCTTGATGTCCTCAAGAGGGAGTTCTGTCTTCCTCAGCCAAGGAAGGGTGGTATAGATGCAATTAGGAGAAATTGTCTGGTGCACTCAACAGCTGCTCCTGCAAAGATCCCTCCATGGCACAGTTAGGGGCATGTCTGCTCAGGCCAGATATTCCCCTATATATGGGGAACTCGCAGCTTCTTAGAACACCTTCCCATGATAGTAGGCATCATATTTAATAGACGTGGTGGCTGATATGTCATTAGGCTCTTGGAAAGCTGTAAACTGGAGCTCACTCACAGTACGTCTTGTCAGTTTCAATGCTGGCTCCACCCCCCAGAAAATGTACTGCTCTTACATAAACTTCTACACGAGGAAGTTATATAGTGGACGTTAATTGTGCAAATGGGCTACATTATGAGTGTATCATGCTTTAAAGAAAACTGAAGTTACCTGGCACCTTAAACAGAAGATATTTATCACATTTGACTATAGTGATGTCCCAGTGAAAAGCTATTTAGAGTTTACATATCCCATTAAACATTCCCACAAAGGGCAGTAGTGTGAGGAAATCAATGTAACTAAAGATCTTGCAAAAAGGCAATATTGCTACGCACCATTACCTGCATAGCAATGGACACCCAAAGTTAAATCCAAGCATAGCTTCCTGTAGTTATGGAGCAAGGAGTCTTTTTGAACAGTATTCTTGCACAGAGAAAAGAAAAACTATACACTTTGTTGCTTTAGGAATGGTTATAATTTTTATGGTTTTACACATCTGTAAAACAGACCCTTCAGAAGCACCTTGCTGCCTTCCCATGGATGAATTTGGCCTTGCTTACAGACACTTCCTAAAACATGAGGAGCCTCTTCCATGATGTGCATCTGCTAATTTATAAAAACACCTGACTAGAGTAGGATCACATATCAGGATTCCTGGACACTCCAGTTAGCAGACATCAATGTGAATTATGTTTAAGCTATTGGGAACAGTGGCAAGGTGACCATTAAATGTGCCAACAATTTACATTATATTGCCTTAGGTGGCTGCAGACTGAGAGCTGGTTACAACACTCCACTGGCTAATGGCTCAAGAGTAAATTGGCAAAACGGAGTACATACTATAAATTTGCTGCTAAAGCAAATCAGTTTAGTGCAAATGGACCTCTAGGTACCATAAACTCTTCCTGCTAGGAAACAGTTCTGGCTTTTTTTAAAGTGTGTTTTAATTTTGTCAAAATAGTGATTAGAAGAGGAAAACTATCCCAGTCTAGAGGTGTACTATTCTGTTAGCACACACAGGACTACACAGCAGTCAAGTCAGGCATTAGTGTATGCGGACATACCAGTTCATTGGTATGAGAGCCAGGAAGTGTAATAAGCAGATCTTGCAGGTGAAGTCTTACGCTTTTCATGCTGACTGCCAGCTTTAAACATTCCAATAAAACAAAAACAAAGATTGTATGATTTCAAATAGTCCATAGAGTAACATACAATCTCTGAATATGAAAGACTACTCAAACCATGGGCTCCTGGCACATACCTCTTGTATGTGCTATGTTACAATCCTAGCATGGATATAAAATAGTTTAGTTTTCTTCGCCCTGAGGCATGCGCTTTTGCATCAAAAATGGTATACATTTAGAAAATTTAAAAAAATAAAAAAAACACATTGCAAACATTACACAGTCAATAAGCAAAAACTAGAGGAAATGTAATGTTACATGTTTGCCAAGTATGTCTGAATAATGCCAACATAAGAGGTTCTTGTGCAAGGCCTATACTGACTGAAGAAGGGATGTTAAGAATAAAACAATAGCGGGAATAAAAGGGAAACCAAAAAGGATAAAAAGATGGAGTTTGGAATAGGAGAGTTTTCAGACCTGGTTTAATCCTGAGAAAGATGGGTCCTGAGAAGTACTAACAGTCATGCTTCTTTTCCTCTTCCCCACTGGAGATTCTAAACACTGGACAGACAATAGAGGGTGGCAGTGCATCAAACAGTATTGCTTACATTGCAACATTGGCCGGCGCAGACAGGCAACACCGAGGCGGTAAAGTACAGGAGTCAAATGCCATCCTCCTTCCACCAAGCAGCTACAGTAACTAGATTTGCATTTCCCCCAACCAATTCAGAATTGTTCCTCCACTGAAACAAATTTCAACTTTGAGAAAGGGTCATTTGAGACGATACTGCCCACTGACTAACCACCACATTGCAACAGATTTTAAAGGGGAACTGTCACTTCTCTAGATATTACACCAATCAAAAAGGGAAAATGGCCTATAGCATGTGATAACCTATTTTCTTTCCCCCTCATGGGATCCTCTGTTTTCTTTTGACATTAGAATAAAATATGTTTGCAACGGACATCAGTACAGTAGAGCCAGTGCATACACAGCATTGAGTGGAGAAGGAGAAAGTGCACTTCTACAATTCAGACTACAAGGTACAGAGGGTAGAGCTTAGAACTATGATTGGGAGGAAGTAAAATGGGCCACTGTTCTCAGAGGGTTAAATACATTTCTGTAAAAGGTCTACATTTACAGAGTTAAACAAGTGAAAATGCAAAGTGAATTTAAAACTTTAAGGCTAAAATAGCAAAACTGGAAACCTTCTCCATGCTTCCAGTTTGGCTACTTAAATTTGAAATGCACTTTTAATATCCCAGCATGTTTACTGACCTCAAACATTTCTTTAGTACAGGGAAAGTAAACTTCATATTAAAATCCTGGGAAGTGACAGTTCTCATTTAATATTGTTAATCATTCCACGACTGACAAGCTGCCAACATGGCCAGCAATTAGCCAGTTAGGAATGAAAGAAAATGGACAGCAAGTACTTGTTTCCCAAAAGGCCCTTTCTCAAGTTATCCTCCCCAATAGCTTTTAATAAAAAAAAAGGTAGAGATCTACAGTAAGGAAGAGGTGTAAGGCATTTAGTCACCTGAAGAGATCACAGTGATAAGCATGCAGGGCTTTCTTCCTACATTAGAAAGTCTGGCATTTCAAATCATCCCTCCTGTTTGCCAGATATTTAGGGACATTATAATGCATCTTAACACTACTGGAACAAGATTACCACAGACTTGTGCCTATTAAGTTTAGTGTGCCAGGAATAGGACTGCATACCTGGATTCACCTATATAAATCTTGCTGGGTTTAGATAGTTTGAGCCAAACCTATTTTTGGCAATCTAGGATGCAGAGAATGGGATAACCAATGCTTAAAAAACAAAAAACAAAACCTCGAAAATAAACTGTGCTTACTAAATGATGTGTGGGGTAGGGACAGGGACACTACATTTACTTGCTGATAGTACAGCGCACCCCCTATTATATAACCATATGCAAGATGGAATTTCAGGGTACAGATAATTTTGCTGGGGATAAGATGGGTAAATGCGTGGTAAGAGGTTTAAGGAAAAAGGATGCGCAAATTAAAATAAAATCAACTGGTTTAAAATGAAACTAGAGGTCTTTATAGTTAATATAACCATTGCAGGTTATTTAGAGTATTTTCTTAGAAAACTGCAATGCATTTAGTAGTTAGATCTGCTCAAAGAAAAAAACATTTGCCTCACACACAAATACACATTTCTAATCCCCTAAGCGATCCAATCAAAAAAAAAAAAAAAAAAAAATTTAAATAGGGAATGTAAGTTTGACGTTACTTAAGAGGATTACTTTTCTTTAGCATCGACTAAACATATCAAGTTAGATTTACAACTTGCATTTATTGCAGGCCATTAAAGTGCATAATTGAATATCTAAACTGGGATTGTTTCTAAATTATATTGGGCTGTCAGTTTAGGTGATTAGAAGTGTGTGGTTACGTTTATGTGAGCAGGCCTAACCAAATAATGCAGTTAGAGAAAGACTCCTCCCAAGCAAATAGAACCAAAAGGAAAGGATGAAATGTGCAATAAAGCATTCTATGAATGTATGGTCTTTACCTGTCAACTCAGCCAAGTCTCTTGTTCCACGGATTTAAAAATAAAAAAGTAATATAAATTTTTTAATAAAATGAAAGACCACTTTGATTCTGTTTTCAGTTGGACCATGCACCTTGGTCAGAACGTAAATCACTTAGAATATTCTGGCCTCAAGTTGGCATTCATACAGGCAAACAAAGGTAAACATTAACTAGAATTGAGAAAATTGATCACAGAAATTTTTTATTTTTTTAATATATACCCCCAAAACATGAATTGGCAATCTTGCTTCCAATAAGGTGGTGTACATTTGTCCCCTACTTAGAAAATTTCTAACAATGACCCCAGGGTGAAAAGTTAACCAGAAAGAAAAATAACGCACGGCATGCTTATTGATTTGCCAATTGCTGCCTGTCTGCCCGATTTATACATATTGACACTGTCAAGGAAGCATGTTATTTAGCTCATTAAGTTTTAATGCTATACAGCAAGGGAACAAAATATTGAAGAAAAAAAAACAAAACAGAAAACACAATATAGCAAAGTCATGCAATATAGGCCTCAAAAGGTGCAATAGTCAAGTTTCAAATACAAGAGCGATAATTAAAGGAGGTATTTGCTGTGCCAGTACTACATGCAGGTACCCTCCCCCCCACCAAAGGCTTATGCTTAAATTACTCTGTAAACAAACACTAAGTTTACAAATACAAATTTAGCCACTTTCCCTACAGTTTTAGCAAGGTTTATTGGCAGCTTTGTGTTAAACTAAAAATAAAACAAGGGCTCCAATACAAGAAAATGGCTATCAAGGCTACATTATGGACTATAAAGACTGGGATTATGGACCAATCGTGTGTTTTTTTTAACTCCGTAGTATTGACACATTTCCTCTTTTAATTATATCTTTCATAGCTATATAGTTTTTCCTTTAATTGTATCTAGACAGACCTAGAGAAACTTGCACATTACAACAAAAACTTATGTTACGATGTGACTGCTTAACTAGGGCAGATGTAATGCAGACTTATTAAAAGATAAATGCACAAACACGCGTCAAAATGCTAGTGCAACAAGCAATTTACAAAAATAAAAGCAGGCAGGAAATTGATTTTCAAATACTTAGACTTGCTCACTTAAGAAAACAAACAAACTAACCTTATTACAGTGACGTCCGATACCCATTAGGAAATTGTCTGGTTTAATGTCTCTGTGTATAAAATTCTTTGTATGTACGTATTCAATTCTACTGATCATCTACAAAAGAGAAAAATAGTTTTTAAAAAATATTTAATAAAGATAAAATGGTGGGTGGAAGCCAAGCCTGCAATTCCACTTGCATTGTTTAATAAGCTGGAAGAATAAATATTAATGGGGGAAAAAAAAAATATAGGTGGTATTACCTACTACCACAAAAGTCTTAAAAATTAGGGAATTGGGTGGGTTGAAAGTTTGAAGATACACCAAGGCTTGAGAAGAGGTGTGACTGGATATGTTCAGGATAGAAGCAACATCAGAACATGTGGTAGGTGTAATGAAAGGAGGTTGAAAGTTAAAGGGACACTAGACACTAAGACCACCTCAGCTCGTTGAGGTGGTCTGGGTGCAGTGTGTCAGTTTAACCCTGTAATTGTTATTGATAAACTGCAATAATTACATTGCAGGGTTAACTCCACCTCTAGTGGCAGTCTACCAAATAGCCACTAGGCAACTTTTGGTCACATAACGCTGAACGTTCTCATGCTGATTGATTTTATTTTTCTTTATTAAAAAATAGATCATGAATAAGTTCTGAATAAAAAGACTGACCCCACATGTTAAGATAGTTCTTGCTCTGCTTTACGTCATACTTAAGGGTCATGAAGTTGCTTATTCTGGGACAACACTTTACATACCTGATCTGCTAGCATTAGTACGGTCTTCATAGTAAATCTGCGGGAGCAAAAGTTGAAGAGGTCTTCAAGGCTAGGCCCGAGTAGATCCATGACTAGAACATTGTAGTCTTTTTCTTGCCCATACCATCTAAACAAAAAATAATATTAACTGTCCATTTGAAAAAAAGAGAAAAACTACACTAAGATTTAAACAATCCAGCATGTATGTATTAACAGGTATATTACAAAATTCTCAAAGCACCAACGTAAGACAACCTTAAAATATGAAAAAATAAGTATTAAGTCATTGACAGGTTGCTGGTCCTATTTTAAAGAGTCATCTGACAACAATTGAGGACTAAAAGCTCCCGTGATATTACGTGGTGAATATGAGCTGTTCAAGTTCTATCCTAACTGCCTACTATGCCTTCTTTCTAAAACATCTGGGTAGCATCCTGTTAACTAAACAGCTCTTGAGAATGCTGCTAGTGACTGAATCAACATTGCAAAATCCCAGAGTGCTCCATTTAAAGGGAAATTTGTTTTACCTAAAGATTGGCTAATAAGGCAGAGCTTCAGAAAACCACATATTACTTTTAGCAAAAGCCTACATGTTGCCATTTTTCTTCTCGAACATACACGTTACTTAATTTTTCACTTCCAAAGAAAAACTGGGGGAAGATTTATTGAAGTCTACTGTTCTAAAAAGGTGGTAAACCGGATTGCAGTGTGAAATTTATATCAAAACCAGAAAATCCAATTCATTCCGTGACAGTCACCTCAACACTATTTAATAGACCTTTCGTAAAGATTTGAAAGGAAATAGATTAGAGATTGACCGATAATCACACCGGCCGATATTTGGATTTTGGCAAATATTTGTATCGTCCACTATTGATACGCATATTGCCAATAATGTGAGGCAGCGGTGGCTCAGCACAGGCAGTAGTCTTTGGGCGCAAGAATTGAGTCACCGGGAGGTTGGAAGTGCACTAAAAAGGACAGGGAGGGAGAGAGGGGAGGGGAGAAGTACACCAAAGGAAGGGGAGAAGTACACCAAGGGACAGGGAAGGGAGGGAAAGGAACACGAAATATTCTTGAAAACAAAATAATGTTAAGAAATGGGACCCTTGGAGAGTTTTGGGCAGGATTACCATAGTAAGATTATTTTATACTGACGATGAGCAAATAAAATACTAATGTAAAATAGAACATTAATGCTAGAAATAGGGGCAGAGTTATTCTGCTTTCTTTTTTTTTTTCTTGTCCTGTTGATATGGGACCTTGATAATGCTATTTAGTTATGGCGTAAAGTAGTCCCAATATCTGAGCTTTAAAAAAAGTCAAGAGCCGTGAAAGAGGTAGGTTTCGCGTCTTTTTTTTTACATATACTTCATTAAAACTAAGTTAATATTTTCTTAATACGCAACAGGATTATAGCATTAGAAATTGTTGCAGTGACAAATGTCACTTAACATTGCTTTTTAACCACTATTATAGTGAAATTATTAATATCTAGTTTACAAGTTTCTCCGCCCACTCAGCTTTGACCTTTGTATCATGCATAGAATCCAATAAAGTGAAAGCAATCAAGCATATAAGACTTAGTCTGGCATTTTGTGTGCTTGCTACATTGTTTAAAGAAAAAGTTTAATGACTTCATGTGAAGAGCAGAATAGCTGACTCATTGACCTTCAGCATCATTATAAGCTTCGGTTCCCTTTTGGATCAAAAACAGCCATACAGTAGATCCGATCACATGGATTAAACTACAGGCTCTAGTGCTACACATAGGTGAATATAAAGTTTCATTTAGATGCACTGATCTACCCACCCACCGAAAGTTATTCAAGCTTTTGTCCGGTCTCAGTATCCTTTTGCAGCTTTTTTTTTTATTGATCTTCCCACACATGAGAAATTATATTTTTCTTCTAGTAGTAAACATTTGATAAAGCATATATTTAAAAGGAGCACTACAGCATTAGGAATTTGCATTCCTACTGCTATAGTTGAGTTAACTGTATAAATATTCAAAGGGATTAAGGAGAGAGAGCGCAGGTAACTTTCTTTTCTTTGGTTTTTACTATATATTGGGGCTGATGTGTACTGTAGTCATGGGAGTGAGTGCAGGACTTATCTTTTTGTATTTGTATAAATGTCCATCTTCTCCCCATGTGAGGTAATGAAGGGCGAGTTACTTTCTGGTCTCCATTGGGAAGCACTTTATGCACTTGCTCTGCTCACTCGCCTTGTTGTGAGGTCAGGAGCCGGACTAGGACGTCACTGCGGCCCTGGCATCAGTAAACTGCGTTCGAGGGAGCAGAGCAAGAAGAGCTTGAAGAATTCAGCAGCGACACTGAATCTCACTCCAACTCTCCCAAAGGTAGGGAGGCCCAGTGGGCATAAATTGAGTTAAAACAAATCATTTGTGATTGTGTGAGAAGGAGTTTGTTTAGGTTACCAACCACCCTTCAATTGCATAGGAAAGGTTTTCCCTTTCCCCACGCCATACCAGTCTTGCTGCGGCTGGCCCAGCCACCATGGCTGAGAGAGCGTTTCATCTCCACTAATCCAATGCTTTCCCATGGGAAAGCATTAGGAGGCTACTGCACATGCCGAAAACACTGCCAATCATCTCTTCATAGAGATGCATTAGAAAATGAATGCCTATGGAAAACATTCAGCACCTCCATGGAGAATGTGGAAACCCTGAACATAGGTTTAGAGATAAGATGCACCTCTGGTGGTCATCCGAGTGACTGCCACTAGAAGTGTAACAAGCTAGCAATATAAACACTGCCTTTTCTCTGAATAGACATCCTAGAACCACTACATTAAAGGGACACTAGTCACCAGAACAACTACAGCTTATTGAATTTGTTCTGATGAGTACAATCATTCCCTTCAGGCTTTTTGCTGTAAACAGTCTTTAGAAAAAATGCAGTGTTTACATTACAGCCTAGTGATAACTCCACTGGCCACTCCTCAGATAACTACTAGAGGTGCTACCTTAAGCAGTGCTGCCTAATGTGCAGCACTTTCATTCAGTGTCTCCTCCCTCTGCATGCAGACACTGAACTTTCCTCATAGAGATGCATTGATTCAATTCCTCTCTATCAGGAGATGCTGATTGGCCAGGGCTGTGTTTGACTTGTGCTGGCTCTGCCCCTAATCTGCCGCCTTCACAATCTCAGTCAATCCTATGGGGAAGCACTGTGATTGGCTCAAACCACCACTGTACAAGTATAGACTTAATAGCTTGCCCTCTCTCTCACACCCGTATCCCTCCATTTCTTTCTATACGAATGAGGCCCACTGTAATGTCAAAGAGGAGAGAGATCAGAATCAGGCGTTTTGCCCAGTGGTATATATTAAAATAATAATAAAAAAAACACACCACTTTATCTGGGGAGAACCTAACAGCAATACCAAATGGGGCATTGCAAGCCTAAAGGGGCCAATTGTAGAAAAGGTTTTGAGTACCCTTTTAAACTTTGTTAAAAATGACATGAAAGGCACAATGGACAATATGGTTACTGCGTGCACCATTTAAGATAGCTAGAATATATACATATACACACACACTTTAAATAGGACTGACTGAAGAAGAAATATGTTATTGCTCACCGGATATGTGGAATGCCAACACCTCCCTGCAAAATTTTATAAAGTTTGCTCTCATACAGCAACTGAGGGTGACGCGCTTTCTGCGATTCCAGCTTCACAGCAACCTCCTGGATGAAGAGAAAAAAAAAAAAAGATAGATATGAATTATGTATAAAGTCAGACACAAAACTTAAAGAGGTACACACAAATATTGATCAAGCATTTAAAAATTTGATGAATAAAATATATATAACTACAATTGCTACAAATGTCGTTTTTGAAATTATAAAAATGGAACAGATTCTGTGTAATCTGGCAATAAATACCTAAAGAACACGATTTATGGTATTTTTAAAGGACCACTATAAAGCCAGGAAAACACTCGTTTTCCTGGCACTATAGTATTAATAGGTCCCCCTCCCGCCAGGCTCTAGGGAGAGGAAGGGTTTACAGGCTTACCGTTCTCCAGCACCGGGCTCCCTCGGCGCTGGGGACTCTCCTCCTCCGGACGCCATCGGCTGAATGCGCATGCACAGCAAGAGCCGCGCGCAGTCAGTCCATAGTAAAGCATTCTCAATGCTTTCCTATTGACAGCAGCATCTTCTCACTGTGAAAATCAGTGAGAAGCGCGTCTAGCGGCTGTCAATGAGACAGCCACTAGAGGCTGGATTAACCCTAATGTAAACAGGGTTAAACCTAGCAGGCAGGGTTAAACCTAGATGGACTTGACACCAGACCACTTCATTAAGCTCAAGTGGTCTGGGTGCCTATAGTGGTCCTTTAAATGGAACCAACATTTTGTCATAGTGTAAACAAAAAGTTCCATTGAACAATACTGGAGTACAGGTTTAAGATTTAAATTAAGTAAATTCAAGCATTAGTGTAGCGGAGAGGTAGTATAATCCACGGTATCTCCACTGGGTAACAGGAACAGCATAAAATAATCCAGGTAAATGGATACAATAATCCCGGTAGCGTAGTAAGAATCCTTCCCCCCCCAAGAACCAGACGACACATAAACTGGGAGTCAACTGAGGTTTTATTCACAGGTCACAGTATTTATGCAAGTCCCCATGCAAGGGGTTTCCTTACTGACATTCCAGGGGTTGTACAGTAGGGGACTACATGGGGGACTTGGTAACCTGGACATTTCTCCCATCATGCACTGCTGGCCGAGAGGGATACTCCCACTAGAATATACAGTTAAGTGGATGATCCCTCCGTGCAGCAGAACCAATATTTCACATTAAAATATATAAAACTTTCACATTATTCACTATATTTAAACGAATGGACGTTCGGAGATAGCTGGGGTCTGAGCGCACAGTTCGTGAGAATACCGCTCAGATCCCAGCATAACTAACCGAGCGAAATACACATTATTTCCTAGTTACATTTAAAACACCGATTGATTGTAAGGGAATAACCTGCCGAATGACCGGGGCTCCTGAACGACCTGGAAGTCCAGCGGTATTCGTGCCGTTGAGTAGCCGGTTTTAGTTCCAGGCGCTCGATGACCAAATACTGCTGGGCTAACAAAGAATCCAAGATGACCGACCGCCATGTGGTCGGTAGCCGAACGACGGCCACCTAGGAAAACACTTAACTACGGATTGTAACAATGTTGCAATCGGTTAATGGGCGCCACACGACCTCCTGTGTATGGTCGCCCATTCGGTAGTTTATTCGTTTCACAAACAGTGTTGAAATTCACTGTTCGTGAAACTACTGTATGTATGCTGGTGGCTTTCATGCCGCCAGCATACGAATGCTCTTGTTCGCATGAAATACATATATCTGAATACACTTGGTTCTAACAACCTTAAAGCTATAGCAACACATTAATGCAAATACAGTCATAAGTGGCTAGTTTTGCCACAATTAGTATTTAACAACTCTAGCAATACTAGACATTAAAAGATCTTAGGGGCGGGGACTGACTGCCAGGTGAGAGCCGCATAGTGGCAGTGCTACTCAACTTTCTGGCATCTAGCTTTATTAGCCATCATTTTTGGACACCATCCCGAAAGAGAATGGTGTGTACCAACTGACGAACACTGCCACACACAGAACTGAACCAGGACTTGTCCAATGAAGGGATAAGGAAGTTATTCTCTTTAGATTTCTTTTGTAAATAGGGATTTTTAAAAATCTAAAAAAATATTTAATAAAATAAAATTAAAAAAAAAAAAAAAACAGAAAAGAGGAAAACTAGCATGGTCATCTACCATGTTAAAAGTTAACCAGTAAAGGGGCGGATCCTAGCTTCTGAGCAGAGCAGACGTGGGGTATCTGAGGTCCTGCATTTTGAGCCCATTTTGGGGTAGAAAAACCTGCAAACCAAACCCACCCAAGGGCACCATCTGAGCCCCAGTGCCCGGCTGCACAATCTGATACCTTAATCAAGCCTGTAACCCGCAGGAAACCCTTCTTGTTTCCAGGTCCGTTCTCACTGCTATCTGTTGTCCCGGTCCCCACATGCATATCTTGAGTGACTCACTCTGCACTTACCTACGCTATCTAGTCACAGTAGAGCTGAATTCCGACCACACGGCTCAGGCAAAATGGCAACACAAGGAGCACTGGGCCTGCCTAAACCACCTCAGCCCGGCTCTTTGGAGCACACCATGCACAAGCTCAACGCGATTCCAGAGCACGACTTCATGACCGGGCACAAGCTGCCATTATGGAGCATGGTGCAGTCAGTATAGGAACCAACCTGTCAAAGCCAGACAGTCCTCCTCAAGGCAAGCACACAACACCTGCGCCTGTTCAACCCAAGCCAGTGCAAAGATCTCCCAGAGGCAATACTTTATTGCAATTACCGCAAAAGCGGAAGACTGCTCGCTGACGATGGTCTTTAACAACCAAACCCCCTACTAGTTCCGGACAGAGCTGGGATTTGGCTCCTGGGAATACCCAAGCCCGAGGATTTGAGATGCAGACCCTCACTACAGCCTGGAGTTGGAAAGTAGGTAGGCACAACCCTGCAGTTACTCACCCGGATCTACTCAGCACCACACCAGCCTTGCAATACGGAGTTGGCTGACCCCGGTGCCAGACTGCTGCCAGAGAACACAACAGGCGGATTACATATGTGCACAGCTCGACACGCAAATTATTTAGACTATCCCCTATGTTTTAAGTTTCAGATTTCATATTACTTTCCTTACTACCCATATCCATAACTATGCATGAATATTAATACGTGATATAGAAAGTGCAGGTAGGAGTAGGAGAATATAGATACTGTGGTTTACCCTCATGGCACTCAGCTGTTACAGTGCTGCTAGTTTCATAATTGCTATACATGTCTAGCCTAGTAATGGCATTGTTGCACAACGTGCAAAGATGGTAGTACTTAGCTTGTTTCACCATAACCCCAAAGCACACAGAGGCTGAATTTTCTTGAAGTGTGGTAATATGCACACTTCTCACGCATACTAATGTCACCGTTCACCAACCTCTAGCGCATGTTTTCTTTGAAACCCCTCATGAGATTTTATTACTACTCTACCTATAAAATCTACCACATATTGCATGTTGTGTATGTTTAGTTTGTTGATATCTACACTTAATGCCATATATGTGTACTGATACGATATTATTGTACTTGCTTATGCGGCATTGTAAGCTTCTTTGTTATCTTGTGCACAACAAAAATAATTTTAAAAAGTTAACCAGTAAAAGTGCTGACCAGTCTATAATGATGTGACCTGCAGCTAGAGACTGAAATCTGTCATTTTAGTCCCTACAATAGTCATCCCACTTCATCCACTTGTACCATTTCCTGCTCAACTGCTGGAACAATAAAATGCTATAAGGATCATAACAGTTATAGCAAACTAAGGAGTCAAGCAGAAAAACGAATACTAGGAGTGCTAGTTTCCCACAGCTAAGTTCTGCAGCATAGGGCCAGAAGCTACCTTCTTCCTGTGCTAAACCCAGCAATTTCAGGGCTCAGCTCACTGGCTGAGTGGGTGTCAGCTGATTACTCCAAGCCAGTCAGCTGAGCCTGGCTCAAGCAGAGAGAGGAGCAAGGGTACTCCTGACATTCCAATAAAATGTAATATAGTGGTAATTGTGCAAAAAGTGTTCCTTTAATAAACATTCTTTCCTACATTCAATGCAAGTTACAACAAACAAGCAATATTTATTTGCATAGGTGTGTGCATCTGGCAAACTTTCCCTGTAGTCTCATAGCCATTAACCTTTCCTGCACATGTTTTAAAAGCTTGTATGAGCTGGTCTGTCAAAAGAGCTTTTCCAATTTGAGTTTGGTAAACCTCCCACTACCATACCAAAACACCCACAACATAAAATACAATTGAATCATTCATTTGTCCCATTTTGGCTAGTTTATGTAAAGCAAACAGCTTTACTCAGTGATCGTTCATTCAAAAAGTAACCCAATTACAAAATTAGGATACAGGTTAAACATTTTAACAGGCAGCAAGAAAGACAGAACAGACAAATTTTGCACTTTGAAAGGCTTTTAAAAGAAAAGTTAGCTGCTGCATTTTACTTAAAAAAATAATAAAAAATAAAAAGAGAAAGTGATTATGATGATTTAGAAGGAACCTATAGTTCTGCAAATAAACAAACATTTCCAGTGCTGGGACTTCTTTGCTGCAGCTAACCACCCATTGAGGTCTTTCTGATCTTCTCCAACCCACACTTTCTCAGGTAGAAGCAATGGATTTGAGGTACGCATAAACAAACATGCTGCACACCCTTAAAACACATTTGATTTGCTGTCTGGAGGAGCGAGTGCTTCTAATGGCATACCTCAACATTTCAAATGGACAAACAGGACACTTAAATTTAGTGGTGACTGGATTGTGGCTCAAGAATTGTATGTGACTTGATTTAAAAGCAACTAAAAAGGTCTGTTATTTTCACTCCTGCCAAAGGCAGACAAAACTGGGCATGTTCAGCGGATTCAGTCTTAAGGCTCCGAGGGAGTATTTTGGGGAGGGTCCAACTAAATTTTAAAGGGATTTTCCTGGCACAATAAGTTTAATAGGCATTTGTGGGTCCCCTCACTGCCCCATCCCACGGGGCTGAATGGATTAAAACCCCTTCAGTCACTTACCTGAATCCAGCGCCGATGTCCCTCACTTTACTTCTCCCAGTCACCTGCCTGACTGAGTAATCTGCTGTAATGTATTGGGCTGGCTAACCAGGATAGGATTGCGATTGCATGTTCAGTTAATACCAGAGTTGCGCAGAAATTGCGTTGCTTTTTCAAAATGTTATATTTACAGAATATCAGCAATCGGCCTCAAAGGTGACCAATAATCTGCATTGGTTCTGGAAATATTAGATTGATCAAACTGTAGTTAAAATGAAAGCACCACTGCCGCCACACAGCTTCACTGAGATTAAAGTGACACTAGTCAACAGAACAACTACAAGTTTGTAGTTCTGATAAGTAGAATCATTTCCTTCAGGCATTTTGCAGTAAACATTTTCAGAAAAAAAATTCAGTTTTTACATTAGAGCCTAGTGATAACTCCAGTAGCCACTCTTCAAATAGCCGTTAGAGGCGCTTCCTTAAGCAGTCCTGCCCAATGTGCAGCACTTCCATTCAGTGTCTCCACCCTCTGCATGCAGACACTGAACTTTCCTCAGAGACAAATTGATTCAATGGACCTCTATGAGGAGATGCTGATTGGCCAGGGCTGTGTTTGATCTTTGCTGGCTCTGCCCCTCATCTGCCTCCTTGACAGTCCCAGCCAATCCTATGGGAAAGCATTGTGATTGGCTCAGACCACTTCTCATGTCAGGCATGCAGGCAGTTATGGGGCAGAAGCAGCAGCTGCAAACGAATACAATGAAGATTTAACTTTTAGGGGGAAATGGGGCGGTTTATCACTAAAGGGTCAGGAATACATGGTTGTGTTCCTGACCATATAGTGTTCCGTTAAGGGATATGGGTGACTACAAAAATAAAAAATAAAATAAAAACTGAATAGGTATGCCCCCAATAAACACATGAATGCATCTAATTATGCATTTTTTATTGGGGTTATAGCTAAACAGCTTGCAAAACATCCATTTCTCTTGTCTGATGCCTTTTCAAGACCTCCCCCTTGTAACCTGGCCAACACTTTCTGTAGCTGTCCAGACTTACAAATGCAGTACAATGTCTTTGCAAGCCAGGTTCTCTGGGCAATTGCAGTCTATCATGTTTAGCTCAACTGAGCTAACCAAACGAGGAAGTAAAAGGTTGTCCCCTTGAAATCCAGGTAAAAAAAAGGGTAAATTTTTATTTAAATCTGCACTTTGTAAAATCAGGAAAAGAGGAGGGGGAGATTCTAAAAGCTCTGGCTAACACCGGCTGGGAGTATAGGAAGTGTGAGGTGAAACCTGCAGCTTGGCAACAAAACCAGAGTGTCAGTCATAGAGGAGGTTTTCCCTGTTGGGGGAAGTGCCTACAAGCAGGGCAAATACAGTGTTTACATTGATTGATAGGAATACCTACAGTGGCCGTCACTCGGACGGCCACCAGAGGGACTTCCTATCATGTATGGCCCTAAAAAGGCCATGTACACGTCAGACGTATTAAAATACGTCTGACGTGTGCAGGAGAGAGAAGGCACTGTGCGCGCGTCTTCTCTCTCCTGCCTGTCAGCAGAGTAGAGGGGGCGGGCAAAGACCGCGAGCTGAGATCAGCTCACACGCATGTGCACTCATGACTTCATAGGGCTGCATGAATGCCGCCCTATGAAGTATGTGCGGTAAAGTCCCTTTAAAGGTAAATTACATCTGATTGAAAGTGAAAACAGTTTTTTTCATGCAGGCTGTGTCAATCAGCTAGTGGAGGTGTGGCAAGGGCTGCATGAACAGAAACAAAGTGATTTAACTCCTAAATTGCAGTGAACTAAACAGTAAAACCCGAGAGGCATGATCTATACACAAACTACTTCATTAAGCTAAAGTTGTTTAGGTGACTTTAGTGTTCCTTTAAATATCAAGCCATTCATTTAAAGGGACACTATAGTCACCTGAACAACCTTAGCTTAATGAAGCAGGTTTGGCGTATAGACCTTGCCCCTGCAGCCTCACAGCTCAATCCTCTGCCATTTAGGAGTTAAATCCCTTTGTTTATGAACCCTAGTCACACCTCCCTGCATCTGACTTGCACAGCCTTCCATAAACACTTCCTGTAAAGAGAGCCCTATTTAGGCTCTCTTTATTGCAAGTTCTGTTTAATTAAGATTTTCTTATCCCCTGCTATGTTAATAGCTTGCTAGACCCCGCAAAAGCCTCCTGTATGTGATTAAAGTTCAATTTAGAGATTGAGATACAATTATTTAAGGTAAATTGCATATGTTTGAAAGTGAAACCAGTTTTTTTTTTCATGCAGGCTCTGTCAATCATAGCCAGGAGAGGTGTGGCTAGGGCTGCATAAACAGAAAAGGTTATTAAACGCCTAAATTACTGAATTGATCAGTAAAATTGCAGGAGAATGATCTATACACTAAAACTGCTTTATTTAGCTAAAGTAATTTAGGAGACTATAGTGTTCCTTTAAGGAATCCATAGGCTATACCATGGATAGGCAACCTTCAGCACTCCAGATGTTGTGGATTACATCCCACATAATGCTCTTAAACCCATAATGCTGGCAAAGCATGGGAGGTGTAGTCCAAGACATCTGGAGTGCCCAAAATTGCCTATGTCTGGGCTATACCAACAACTCCAGTCCAACCTCTCTGCAGCTGCCACGGCAATTTCCATGTAATCAAGCATCAGTCCAGCATTGGAGTAAAATGCAAGAATGAGCATGCACGTCCTGTCAATTTCCATATTATTAGGGCTACAGAGTAGACCGGGAGAAACCTTGTTTTTGCCAAGCAATTCCAAAATTGGCAAAAGTGGGAAGATGGTGACAAACTTATAGTAAAGTAGTTTTCCTGGCACTATTGGGGTAAATCCACCGCTGGGTCAGACTCCACCCATGCTCCTCCGCCGACATCAGCCGACGGGGGAGACCCAATGTGCATTCATGGCAACGGCTGCGGGCGCATTAGACCTCCCCAAAGAGCAGAAGGACGACAGCGCTGGATTCAGATTAGTGTCTGAAGGGTTTTTAACCCCTTCAGCAACGAACGTGGGATGGGGACAGGACGGGGGCACTCCAGGATCCTCTAGTGATCCCTTTAAAAAAAGGACCCTTCCTTTCTATGAATTTGTGCCACTGCATAATACATTGAAAATCACTCAATACAATTTTTATAAAAGCATGCTGAGCGTGAGGACGTCCAGTGTCACATAACGTACCAAAAGTCCATTTGAATTCCGGAAGCCCTCTAGTGGCTGTGTGGCTAGGTGCAAAAGGGACACAGCACCCAGACCACTTCAATGAGCTGAAGTGGTCTGGGTGCCTACAGTGTCCCTTTAAGTAACATTGTAAAACTTGAAAAAAAAAAAAGTTTGTGCACGGTTTCCTAATCTATATGTTAAAATATTTATTGGATGAGAGCTGGTACACTCATCCAATGAATGACCAGCGGGATCAAGTTCTGGTTTATGCAGAGACCAAATGTTTGTTAAACACAGGATTAAAAAAAACCATCATGTAAGATGGGAAGTGTCAATGAATATTTGTATGTGTTTTCTACAAAATATTGTTTTTGGTTCATGATGTCCAAGATTAGTACTATGCTTTCCAAGAGCATCTATTGACCATCAAAGAATTTGAGACATCACATACAAGGAGTTAACACATTTGGGTAAGAACGTTACCTTTTTAAAACATTTGAGGTAAATTCAGTTTACAGATTGTATTACATGTATATATCAACAATTAGTAGCACGGTATACTCCAAGGAGACAAAATTAAAACCTGAATGATGCATTTGACAAGCCCTCCATTATTGCAAGATTATTCATATGCACCATGCAACTGCTTTGAGGTAGGTCGGGGGTGAGGTGAGAAGGAAGAAATCATGATAAGTTAGAAATGTAGCACTTCTAATCCAAAGCAGAGTAACCACATAAATGTCATTACAGGTACAGTATAGTTATGAAATTGAAATAAACCATGAGTTATTATTAAATGGTACATACAGCCAGTGATTATTCAATGAGAAAAACAATCAACCTAGGCAAAGAAAAAGTAACTAAACAGTCACTCCAGCCATGATTATGCTGGCACTTCACAAATGCAACCTGGTTACAGATATGGATTGGCTGGCATAATATCCCTTTAACTACATACTAGATGTACCATATCACATATCTAGCATGTCAGTTATGAGATGCAGCACCCAACTGCAAATCTTGTTAAGTAGAATACAAGGAAGACACTTACACTGCTTCTCCCATCTTACAAAAATAAACGCATACGAGTAAGTACCCATAACGCATTCAGATAGGTGGTGCCAAAATCAATAAGCCCTTTCACTGACACCAGACCACATGACAAAAACAGTGAAGTCTTAGAAACATTGCAGGGTGTCAACATAATGCAATGCATACTGAATGCAAATAGTGACCAATGACAAGACAGCAATACATTTAGGACATAATACATATGTATGCTGGCACTATTACAATGTAACGCCACAGTTTAACATACAGCGCAGGCCCTTACATTTTGCAAACTTAGATTGTTAGATCATAAGAAAAAGGCCCTATTCAGCCCTGTAACTAGTCCCAACATATCCTACCTGGTAAAATATTTTATAGCTAAATAGATTTATTGGTTTTTGTGGGGGAAAAGAATCCCTAGCTAACAAAGTATCCTAAATTCAATTAAAATTTTAATTTAAAAGAGACTCTCCCATAAAACTTCATACAGGACACAGACAGGTGGTTCTGCTGACCCAGTGCAGCACTATGGATGTTCAGGGAGGGTAATTCTGAGTGTAGTTCTTGCTAGGTCCGCAGAACCTCACACTTGTCAGGCAGATTCGGGTGGGGAGTTAGTATACCCAATGTAGCACTATGGATGTTCAGGGGGTAGATTTTGCTAGGTCTCCTACAAAGACCATACATGACACAAACAGGGGGCCCCAGTGTAGCACTATGGATGTTCAGGGGGTAGTTATGGGTGCAGATCTTGCTAGGTCTCCTATGAAGACCATACATGGCACAGACAGGGGACCCCAGTGTAGCACTATGGATGTTCAGAGGGTAGTTATGGGTGTAGATCTTGCTAGGTCTCCTATGAAGACTATACATGGCACAGGCAGGGGGCCCCAGCGTAGCACTATGGATGTTCAGAGGGTAGTTATGGGTGTAGATCTTGCTAGGACTCCTATGAAGACTATACAAGGCACATGCAGGGGGCCTCAGTAAACCCAGTGTAGCACTATGGATGTTCAGGGGGTAGTTATGGGTGCAGATCTTGCTAGGTCTCCTATGAAGACCATACATGGCACAGGCAGGGGGCCCCAGTGTAGCACTATGGATGTTCAGAGGGTAGTTATGGGTGTAGATCTTGCTAGGACTCCTATGAAGACTATACAAGGCACATGCAGGGGGCCTCAGTAAACCCAGTGTAGCACTATGGATGTTCAGGGGGTAGTTATGGGTGCAGATCTTGCTAGGTCTCCTATGAAGACCATACATGGCACAGGCAGGGGGCCCCAGTGTAGCACTATGGATGTTCAGGGGGTAGTGATGGGTGTAGATCTTGCTAGGTCTCCTATGAAGACTATACATGGCACAGGCAGGGGGCCCCAGTAGACCCAGTGTAGCACTATGTATGTTCAGGGGGTAGCTATGGGTGTAGTTCTTGCTGGGTCCACAGTGGCCAGCAGGTGGCAGTGTCAGTGTGAGCTGCCAGTCTGTCCCAGCAGCAGGGGTACCTGGAGGTGAGATTAATCCCCAGCACTGTAATGGCGGAAGGAGAGCTGGGATGGGGGGGTGGGATTAGGGGGGGATTATTACCTCGCCATTGGTGATATTGATTGCCAGGTAGATATCTCCGAACGAGCCGGAGCCGATCTTCCGGACCAGTTTGTACTTTCCCCCGACGATAAACTCGGCCTTGGAGCCGCTGCTGCTCGCCATGATCCAGGGGAGGAGGAGGGGGCTACACCCCGGGAATCAGGGTGGGCCGGGAGGGGTAAAGAATGGACCGAACGGCGGGGGAGGAGGTCACAGCCGCCCTGTAACGCTGAGGCGATCTCAGGCTCTCTTTTGTTCGGTAGGTCGTCACCGGGGGGAGCCGCTACGATGCCGACGCGCTCCCCTCACGCTCTCCGTCACTCTCCCTCTCCGGGCAGCCTGCCGTACCCCTAACAGTCCTGGGATTCAACCTCGCCTTCCTTCAGTCCCGCTGTCACAGCCGCAGCCCCGCCGCTCCTCCTCAGGCCGCCATCTTGTGGCTATCGTCTTCCTACACCCCCCCCTTTCTCCACTGAGAGAGTGTGCCTCTCTCTCTCGCCACAAAATGCCCTCCTCCGCAGGCGCGGTGCACTCTGGGTACAGAACGAGGAGTCGACCCTAACAGAAGGGGGGCGGGGCGATGACGCTGACTGGTCTCGCGCGCGCACACCCCGCACTGCTCTAATAAAGCGTCGGCGCCATATTGGTGGAGGAAGTACACCTCTATGGTCGTTAGTTTAACACCCCCACCCCCCCCCTCGTCTCGAAAATGGCAAACAGCATTTAATTAGTGCTCAATACTTTTATTTCTTAACGCACCTCCTAATTTATTTTATTATAGCATTTATCGTGTTGTTTTTTTTTTTTTACTTTAATAAACATGTTTTTACAATCCATGTATGGTTTTTTTTTGTTTGTTTTTTATAACCCCATTATTGTTATCTCGTTCTGTATTTCACGTTATGTTCAATGACAATAAAACAGTGAGTGAGCCAACTTGGGGGGCTGTAGTAGCAGCAGACAAAATGGCTTCTCCTGTCATAAACCGCCGAGTCTCCCGAGGACAAGATGGCGGCGGCTTGCTCCCCAGCAGGGAGTGAAACCTGTGCCTTCACAGGTGAAAGGAGGAAAGATGACGGTTGTTTTCCAGCCACTCCTTGTCCCCCGGGCAACAGGGTTGGGCTGCTTTGCATTGTCAACGTCATCCTGTCATCTAATGGGAGAGACTTTAAACCTTCCCTTTTTTTTACCCCTTCATCTGCCCATCATTAATAAGCTTGTAAACGGTGATACTGGAGCTTATTCACTAAACAGCGAAATGCAGTCAGCTGGGAATCTAATATAAAAGACCACAGTACCAAAGCTGTGACTTTAGCTGAGTATGGAAACTTTTTCCTGATCAGCTATTTTTTTTTGGGTGGGTGGGGGGGCACTGGATTATAATATTTGAAATTTAACACAATATGGTGTTTAGTAAAGGCACCCTGCGAGATCCCATTGTACAGCAGATTTTGTTGGCACTTTATAAATAATATTAAAATCATTTGTGGAACAATCAACTGCTGGGAATTCCCAGTGAGTTACAGCTACAAGGACAAGATAGGAGGAAGAAATAAAAAAAATCTTCACGTCAGCTATCTTTTATTTTTGAATATCTTGGCATAAAATTTGAAATCAACTGTGAATTATCAGCAGTTCACACTTGATGCATTTTATTAACAAAAGGTCAAATTGTATCAGGCTGAAATCCTAATGATTTGAAAAATAGTCAACCTGTGATTATAGGTGAATTGGAATTTTTATTCTGGATCAGCTATTTGCACTCAAATTTTTACATTCAGATTTGAAATTTGTTTCAAATCAAATATCAGTTTAGTGAATAAACCCTTTTAGTGTATAGCTCTACTTTTCTAACAAAGACAGTCTATTCTAAGGAGTCTCTATGGCTTGGTTAAACAAAGAAACCATAATATACATGCTGAGACACAAAGGGGGTATCTGGTGACTTGGATCCCTTGATTTTGTAGTTTAAAGGACCAATGCAGACACCATCACAACTTCATTGCAATTAAGTTTTTATGCTGCAGTGAGGTTCCTGGCACCCGTTGAAGAGGTTAAACTGTTAATGAACGATTTAGCCCCAAAGTAATCAAGCAATCACCTTTTCGCCTTGCCTTCAAACGGCCTTTCTATGTCTGAGGCTTCAAATAGGAAGCCTCTGACGGGGTGCCGCATATAGGCACAGGCGTCAGCTGAATCTATCAGCCTATTGAGAAAATAAGCTTATTTACTTTATGATGTGGAATCAATCAATTAATTGATTATCTTGTGTGTCTGCCCCCGGCCAAATTAGAGAAGAAGTGCGTGCACGCTCCTAAAGTAATTCACACCAGACACAGGTTTCGGGTTAAAGGACCACTATAGTGCCAGGAAAACATACTCGTTTTCCTGGCACTATAGTGCCCTGAGGGTGCCCCCACCCTCAGGGTCCCCCTCCCCCCGGGCTCTGGGGAGAGGAAGGCGTTAAACTTACCTCTTTTTCCAGCGCCGGGCGGGGAGATCTCCTCCTCCTCTCCTCCCCCTTCTCCTCCTCTTCAGCTGAAGGCGCATGCTCGGCAGGAGCCGCGTGCGCATTCAGCCAGTCCATAGGAAAGTATTCACAATGCTTTCCTATGGACGCTGGCGTCTTCTCACTGTGATTTTCACAGTGAGAAGCACGCAAGCGCCTCTAGCGGCTGTGAAGAGACAGCCACTGGAGGCTGGATTAACCCATTTATAAACATAGCAGTTTCTATAAAAAAAAAGGGTTAACCCTAGCTGGACCTGGCACCCAGACCACTTCATTAAAGGACCACTCTAAGCACCCAGACCACGGCAGCTTAATGAAGTGGTCTGGGTGCCAGGTCCTTCTAGGGTTAACCCATTGTTTTCAGAGAAACTGCTATGTTTATCAATGGGTTAAGCCTTCCTGCAAATCCTCTAGTGGCTGTCTCATTGACAGCCGCTAGAGGCGCTTGCGTGCTTCTCACTGTGAAAATCACAGTGAGAGCACGCAAGCGTTCATAGGAAAGCGTTATGAATGCTTTCTTATGCGACCGGCTGAATGCGCGCGCAGCTCTTGCCGCGCGTGTGCATTCAGCCGACGGGGCGGATCGGAGGAAGAGAGGAGGCAGAGAGCTCCCCGCCCAGCGCTGGAAAAAGGTACGTTTTTCCCCCTTTCCCCCTTCCAGAGCCGGGCGGGAGGGGGACCCTGAGGGCACTATAGTGCCAGGAAAACGAGTATGTTTTCCTGGCACTATAGTGGTCCTTTAAGCTGAAGTGGTCTGGGTGCCTATAGTGGTCCTTTAATGAAAAACTTGAGGAATATTTATTATGAGGGGATGGCATGCCCCTTATAAAGCAAAATTACATCATATGCTTTGTCAGAGATAACATGAAACAATACATCAATAATTGGTTAGGTGTTAAGTTGTTCATTTATTGCTCTTCCTACCAGGTGTGATGTCACTGGTATCTTGGAGGTCTCCCCCAGATTCCAGCTCCATCTTGTTAGTGAGGGTGTTAGTCGATGTCGAAGGGGAAACTCCCTAGTGGCCATTTTAGGTAAATCACATATAAAGTTGAATAATGCTGATTGTAGGTGTGCTGAGTAAATAGGCATTTTACTAACATAAATTGAGTTAATATTTTTGTCCACAACAGTCCCCCCTTAAAATGGCTATTTACTAAAGAGTCAACAACTAACTGTCCCTACTTGGCTGCAGCTCATCTGTCTGAACAGGCCTCGAACGCTTCACTGCGCGGGTATCCCATAGTGGCTAACCCACTACATCTCCCGCGTCAGACTTCTACCCGTGGAGACAGACGCTGTCCCTATAAGGAAGTAGTTGTCTCTTTGAGGTGGTGGGACTGAAAAGGTGTGTGGGGTGTGTCACAGTCTATATCGTCAACATCCTGATGTAGGTGTGGTGCGGTCAATGATCTGACCTACAGTCTTCTGTAAGTATTTCTGCACACAGGGCATCACTCAGCAACCCAGGAAGAGAAAGAGAACTACCACAGTAAGAACCGCCATACCTACTTGAAGGAGAGTTTTCTGCCATCCACTCATCCAACCAAACCATCTGTCCAATGAATTGGGGACTCCCGAGTTCTTTGTTAATTCATCAGAGAGACTTTCTAATTTCTCTATGGCCTTAGTTACCTTACCATTGTGGCCTGTATTGTCTGTGATGAAGGTACAGCATGCCATAGTATCGGGAAGTATTTTACACATGCCCCCTTCTCTGCTAGTATCATGTCTAAGGCCATTCGATTCTGAAATGTCATTTGGGAGGTAGTCTGTAACTGTTATGCCAAGCCCTGGAGGGTATCTATCGTGTAATTGACAAAGCGAAAGCGTTGCTGATTATAGTAAATATAATTGATCCAATTAACATTTTTGTTAGCGGCGATGATTGGGATCAAGGATTCGAATCCTGCCGCAACCTCATCTCTGGACTTGAACTCATTTGGTACCCCCCTTGGTACACCTATGGCATCGATATATATATATATATGTGGGTCGAAACTACCTCGAACAGGTGTTTCTCTTTTTACCCTAAAATACGTGTGTGGTGAATCAAGTGGGCCTTGGTGGTTATCAGAAATTATATGTATGGGCATGATAGCTTTGGTCAGAGTGCATTCTCCCCACCACAGGCCAGTCATTTTAGATCTGAGCTGCATGTCACCGCATAGCCAATAAATGTCTCCCACGGACTTAACATGATTTACTAATAGGGCAGTGGGAGGTTCTCTATAGGTAGTACAGTAGCCAGAAGGGGATTTACCCACAAATTTTCCTGTGGCTCCATGTATTTTGTAGCAAGTGTAGTTACCTGGGTACACGGTGATCCCATCAGGTGGCTTGATATTCCCTTGGGTTATTGGGTATACCTTTTTCCATGATTCACACACAGATGAGTTTGTTGGTGACTGCGCATAGACTTAGGAAACAGATTTCAACATCTGAAGGTAGACTGAAGGGCACAGTACCCAGATGGGGTCTAGCCCCTCCACAAACATAACAGTTAGTTTTATTGTGTGAATTAGCATTATACCTCATACACTCAAGCCATAGATTAGTATCTGAAAACCCAGTCTCTACAGCCATAGTATCTTCAAATGTGGGATCAGCAATGGCTACCATGTCTTTAAGGGTTTTAATGTGTGGTTTTAGAGGGTTAATCGTCATGTGTGTAGAGTCTACCCAGTCAGGTGACGTAAGCATGTCTTGTAAATAGAAGGTCCCCAACTTGTTATATGAGCCACCCCCTTTCCAATACATTCCCATTACGTACTCTCCAGCGTCCCCTGGGCTGGGATGTTCTGTGTTTAAGGTGAGTTTCATTGGGGTAGACCCTGTTGGCTTACATAAGGTCATTCTGTGTAACAAGGGTTTCCCATATCTGTTAATCCTATCTAAGGCACTTTGTGGTCTGTAGCCCCAATGGTCGGCCTGTGTTCCAACCCGCTGCTTTCCAGGTACCACAGTGGTGTCCCCAATGGCCGCCTGTCACACAAATGTAGTGGTCCTTCTTGTTTGGTATGTCTTTGTATATCGCTGAATGTTGTGACTGTGGAAAGGTACAAAGAACAATATCACAGTAATCAAAGGTAAAAGTAGCTACATGTGTGTTTGAAGAGTTATACCAGAATGTGTAAATATGATTATCTTTGGTAATAGCAACTTGTTGCGCCATTAATAGGCCTAGCAGCAAAAATAGGCACAGGAAGCTCATGGTTTGGCGGAATCTGCTTCCTCTGGATCAGGAACTTTCTTACAGTGCGATGTGTGTATCCAGGTACTCTTCCCGGCCAACTTTACAGAGGTAGACGTAGTCAGTAGCACTTGCAATGGACCATCAAACCTTGGCTCAAGGGTATGTTTTCTGAGAAACTTCTTGGCCATGACCCAGTCACCAGGAAGTAGCTTATGTGTGCCTGTATTTTACTCTGGATCTGGAATAGAAGAAAACACTTGTGCATGGATTTTGGTCAAAGCATGAGAGAGTGCAGTTATATAATCTACCATTGCATCTGACTGAATTTGGAGCTGTTGAGGAAAGTAACAGCCTAACCTGGGTGCTGTACCAAATAAAATCTTGTAAGGGGATAAGCTAAATCTCCCTCTTGGAGTGTACCTTACACTAAATAGTGCTATGGAAAGACCAGGGTAGGTTAGTTTCTTGGGCTATCTTAAGCATTCTGGCTTTCAGAGTGCCATTCATGTGTTCTACCTTACCACTACTCTGTGGGTGATAGGGTGTGTGGAATGCAAGGGTCACCCCCAGTGCTGCCCAGATTTATTTGGTTAGTAAGGCGGTGAAGGATGTTCCCTGGTCACTTTCGATCACCTCAGGAACTCCATATCTGCAGATGATTTTGGTAAGTAGATGCTTTGCTGTGGTCTTGGCAGTGAGATTGGCGACTGGAAAGGCTTCTGGCCATCCTGAAAACATATCCACTATGACCAGTGCATATTCATACCGGCCACTCTTTGGCATTTGGATATGATCAATTTGGATCCTTTGGAAAGGGTACTGCGGCTTGGCCAAATGGTTTGGTGCGGCTTTAATTATTTTCCCGGGGTTACATCTGGCGCAGATAGTACAGGATCTGCAGTAATTTTGTGTCAAAGTGGTGATTCCGGGAGCTTCAAAATATTTATCAATCAAAGAGTTCATGAGATGTTTAGATAAATGAGCTGGTCCATGGGCCCACTGGATGACAGCTGGGTACATATTCTTGGGTATACAGAATTTGAGGTTTATTGTGTATACTTCATTCTGGAGGGTTGCCCCTTTATCTTTCCAGCTTTGTTTTTCTTGATGGTTGGCTTCAGCCTGTTGTTCTCTTGAGATCGGTGGGTAAGGTCTGCATAGTGTAAATAGGAGTCTTTTGAACGGGCACTCTTCTGTCCACTTCCCAACAATTTCGAGCCGCATCCTTAGCGGCCTGGTCGGCTAAGTGGTTGCCATGTGCTTCTTCTGAATTTAGTCTCCCGTGGGGCTTTACCTTCAGTATGGCCACCTCTTCAGGAAGCAGTAAAGCGTCCATCAATTCTTTGATAGCTGCGCCATGTTTCACAGGGGTAACTGTTGCTGTAAGGAACCCCCTGGTTTTCCAGATTAAGCCAAAATCATGTGCCACACCCAGAGCATACCTTGAGTCTGTGTAAATATTAACACGCTTCCCTTCAGACATCTTGCATGCTACCGTGAGGGCTATTAGTTTGGCTTCCTGTGCTGACTTAGACGATGGAAGAGCAGATGCTTGGAGTATTTGGTCTTCTGTGGTGACTGCATATCCGGTATGATATTGTCCCTGTTCATCCGCAAATCTAGAACCATCCACAAACAGTGTGTAGTCAGGGTTGGATAGAGCAGCCTCGTGCACTGTTGGGAGATGGGTTGTTTCCATTTTCATCTGTTCAAAGCAATCATGAGGGGCATCCGGGTCTTGTTCTGTAGGAGGGATGTCTTCACATATCTCTGTATGATATCGAGGGTAACTGACTGTGTTGCAGTTTATGGTTCTTTTGGTGACCCCTGTTAGCTGTTCTTGGGTTGCAGTACTCCATGTTTTGGCCATTGGGCCAAGTTCTTTCCATGAGAGATCTGGAGACTTGGTGAAGGAGATATGAGGAACAGCCACCTCCCAATGGTGATATAAATGAGAAACCTCCATAGGCAGGTAGATTAAGAGAACAATGTTTCCTTTGGAGTCACAAAACAGGTCTGTTAGTGTAATGCGTATTTCTGCCAGGCTGAATAGTTCTTCTTCATAGTATGGGTCAGGACCTGGGGTGCCCTTGAACCACAGAGTGCAATGTAAGTAGCTCTCGGGCTGTTCATCATGTGGAACCGTAGGCTTTTTCACTTGAAGGTCCATGTGAACATCAGGATTTATGTCCAGACTGTACCAGTATTGTGGTACTCCCCCCTTGGGAAGTGGCAGAAGAGTGGCCAGGTTCAAAGAGTAACATCTTTGTAGAGTAACATTATCAGGCAAGAGGAGGGAGGTTTGGAGGCTGAGGTGTCTCTGGGAAGAGAGGTGTTTTGGTTGGACTTGATTCAGGATGGCTGTGATATCATGGGGATCAAGGACAGTGAGTTTATGTCCGAGAACAAAGTAATTAGTTTTATCCAGCAGGGCACTGGCAGCAAAAACAGCACACACACAGGAGGGACCACCCCTAGCCACAGGGTCTAGCATGCACGAGAAGTAACCAACAGGGCATTGATGAGAACCATGTGATTGAGTAAGGACCCCTGAAGCATGGCCCATCTTTTCTGAAACGAACAGTTTGAACGGTTGTTGATAGTCAGGTAGGCCCAAGAGGAGATGGCTCTTTGAAGGGCATGGTAACAGGTGCGAGCTGTAGGAGACAATGAAAAGGGTTCAGTCTTCAAGGCATCATAGAGAGGTTGCATGAGCTGAGAAGCCTCAGGGATCCAGGACCTGCAGTATGTGATGAGGCCCAAGAAGGCATGAAGAGCCTGATGGGTGGTCGGAAGGGTAAGGTTTGTATTGATAAGAACTCTGGTCTTTGTTAGATGATGGGTGCCATGGGAAAGGCAATGTCCCAAGAAGACCACAGAGGGCCGGCACCACTGGAGCTTCGTTCTGGAGGCTTTACATCCTTCTTCAGTGAGGAAACAAAGGAGATATTCGGAATTTTGTTCAGCAGTTGAAAAATCATCCGCACATAGGAGTAGATCATCCACATACTGGAGCAGGACCACGTCAGGATGAGACTTCTGCCAAGGTTCTAGGACAGCTGACATAGCCTTTGGAACAGAAGGGGTGATGGGGATAGGGGAGGGAGGAATAGGAGTAGGAATAGAGAAAATAGTAAGGGAAGAGGGGAATACAGCGGAGGGAGATGCAAAGAGGGGAACAACGGGTGAAAGCGGGAGGGGAACAGGAGTAGAAGGAGTGTCAGGGAGAGGAACGAGGGGGGTAACAGGGGAGGCAGCAGGGAGAGATGGGAAGGGAGCAGGAATAGGAGGAATGATAGAAGGAGAGGGGTGACATCGGAAGAAGTGACGGGGGAGATAGTGGAGGGACGGGATTGGCAGTGACAAGGGAAGGTGGAAGAGAGATGGGACAAGAGGGAAATGGGAGAGGGGCAGGGGTAATGGGAATGGCGGCATGAGGCGGGAGAGGGACGGGATAATAATATGATCCATCCGCCCCAAGGACGGTGTACAGAGGGGTTGGGACAGTTGCCTACACCAACTGGAGGTGGCAACTGGGTTGTGATGGGGGAGGCAGGCGAGATTCATTCACAGTGCTCTGGGCGCCATCATAGGGAGGTGGGTGGGGAACAGCGGGAGATGAATCATCATTGCAAACATTTCTGTGATATACATAAATTGTTTGTCCTTCAAAATCTAGTTCTTCCTCTGATCAATCCTCCCGCTTGAGACCCCTTGCTACCCGATACCAAGCCTCTACGGCTTTCGTTAACCCGTTATCCAGTAACAAACCCTCTTTATCAACAAGTATTTTCCTCCAAAACTCTGGTTGTAATCTACCACTAGGTGACATTTGAAAACCACAAATCTTTGCTATCTTCTTCATTTTTAACATAGCCTCTTCCCCTGCTCTCTCCTTAACAATATCACAAGCTAAATAGCCTTTAGAAGGTTTGGCATGTTCTTGTCCCATTTTTACCAAACAAGGCTTCCCACGTATGAGAGACAGAGAGAGAGAGAAGAAATAGAAGGAATGTCTACAGTGCTCGACTGCCACGAGGAATTGATCCTCGTGCGTCTTCCCAAAACGTAGACTAGTCACAGGATCTGCCCACCCGAGATGGTGGCCACGGATCTGAGTGGGCGAGCGTGGGTGACTAACACAGCTCTGGGCAGCAAGTACAGAAGAGGTAGAGAATAAGGGAAAAGGTGAACGTGGAGAGACTAATCAGAAGACATTTATACGAGTCACAAATGTAGAGATGTGCACATAATCCGGAATCAAGGATGAGCCACACAACACAACTAGGGTACCCACACTATGGCTATAACTCAGTAGAAACCAAAAAATGATAAAGAACAGTATAACAACGAGCATAGTAACGACTAAACAGCAAATAAAACCCTGTTCTACTCTGAACAGTACAGCAAAATTCCCAGCCTTTCTCTAGGCGGATCCCAGCCCTTTACCGAGCGGACACTATTCCCAGCCTTTTTCTAGGCGGTTCCCAGCCCGTTACCGGGCGGACACTATTCCCAGCCTTTCTCTAGGCTGTTCCTAGCCCTTTACCGGGCGGATGCGTTCCCTGCCCGCTAGGCAGTCAAGCTATAATAATAAAAATAGTAATAGACCACACACCAGCTGTCTCACACGCATACATACACTCAGGAGGCAGATAGACAATCGACAGGTTCATTTTAAAAGGCACCGGATAAGAGTACCTGTCTTGTAGCCTTCTGGAAGCCGTAAGTGGACACGGAGACAGACCGACACAAAACAGGAGAATACAGGCAAACCGCTGTATTTAGGAGGTGATCAGGCTCCGATTGTCCCACTTTCATGAGGTCCGCTCCGGTCCCGTTTTCCGGCCGTCCGAACCGGCAAAATCTGGTGCCCCACATTGGGCGCCAAATGATGTGGAATCAATCAATTAATTGATTATCTTGTGTATCTGCCCCCGGCCAAATTAAAGAAGTAGTGCGTGCACGCTCCTAAAGTAATTCACACCAGACACAGGTTTCGGGTTAATGAGGGGATGGCATGCCCCTTATTCTGAGGGGTTGGCATGCCCCTTATAAAGCAAAATTACATCATATGCTTTGTCAGAGATAAAATGAAATAATACATCAATAATTGGTTAGGTGTTAAGTGGTTCATTTATTGCTCTTCCTACCGGGTGTGATGTCATTGGTATCTTGGAGGTCTCCCCCAGATTCCAGCGCCATCTTGGTAGTGAGGGTGTTAGTCGATGTCGAAGGGGAAACTCCCTAGCGGCCATTTTAGGTAAATCACATACATAAGTTGAATAATGCTGATTGTAGGTGTGCTGAGTAAATAGGCATTTTACTAACATAAATTGAGTTAATATTTTTGTCCACAACACTTTCTTTTCACAATGTGGAGATACTGGTAGGCTGAGAGCATAAGCTTTTGTTCTCATCCCGTCTTTGGTGCCCAGTCAGACATAGAGCGAAATTTCAGGGATAGGACAATCAGATGGCAGATATTGTGGTTAAACCATACAGGTAAGCCAGGAGCACCTAGGACCTACTTGCATCATAACAACTTCATTCTGATGAAGTTATTATAGTGCCCTGAGTGTTCCTTTAAGGATAAGAGCAACTTTATTTTTTTTGCTATGTGTTAATTTAACAGTTTTTTCCTTCTTACTCATTTAGCGCACAAACAGGTAGTTTTATCAAGCACATTTATGGCTTTTATTTTATACTCTAGATCAGGGTAAGTCAACCTTTTAATACCAATCGCCCACTTTTGTATCTTTGTTTATGGTAAAATTTCCTTACCACCCACCAGTGCCACTGTAATTTTATAGCGCAATATTATTTATTTTTTAAATTTTTGTTTCTATTTTCAATTTTTTCTATACTTTTTTTTCTGTGTGTCTGTGAGGTGCTGTGTGTGTGAAGGGTGATGTGTGTATGTGTTTGTGTGTAAAGGGTGTAGCGTGTGTGTGGTGCAGTGTGTGTGCGGGGTCAGTGTGTGATTACCTCCGCTAATCTCTTCCTTCAGCTGCTCAGGAACCACTTAGAATAGCAAGAGACCCATTTCCCCCCAGTAACTGGACGAGACACAGCTCTGGGAGTACAACACAATTTTATTGAACCACACACGGCTTTTATGCAAGGGGTCTTCAACACAGACAAACGGGTTGTATCCCAGGATCCTCTATACTTGGGAGCCAGAGCACGGGAACAGGGATGGGTCACTGTCCCTTTGTCTCCCAAGTATAGAAAGCCCGCCACTCATGCAAAGGGTCTCCCACACAAAATAGGGGGGGAGGAGGGGGGGAGGAGGGGGGGTCTCCACCCCAGGAGCCTATGTGCCTGGGAGCCAAGGCGCGGGAAAATAAATTGTCTCTTTGTATCCCAGGCACAGAGAAGCCCGCTGTGGCGAAACCGGCCTCGCCACGTGTCCTTGGAGGGGGCTGCTTGCCTGCCTCTTGCCTTTGGACTATGGACCAGACTTTATGTGAATGTGTTAACCCAGATAGCTATGCCATGGAGCCCATTCGTGTAGTTAAAGACTTCAGCTCCATGGCAATTGAACTGTGTGAATAGGATCTGAGCGCTATTCAGTAGTTTTGTGCGCTCAGATCCCAGCTATCTGGGGATATGTGAAATGTCTGTGTGTTATGTGTAAAAAGTGACTTTATGTATTTTAAAGTGTTTTGTGTCTTTTTGCAACCATGTGCTTAATGGAGTCTTGTGTCTGTCCTGGGAGATAATTGAATTACTTATCTCCAGGATAGAAGACTCTGAAACTGGTTTGGGCCAGAAAGCCATGCTTCATTTAGTCACAAAGGACTTTCCCTTAACTTTTGAACCCCTGGTCTGATTCGTGCCATTTTTTAATATGTTGTTCCCCTGAATGGATTGATTATGAAAATGTATGTTTTATGTTTGTGACATGTATATTTTATAAGTTATAAATATTGTGTAAAAACTGTATTCCTCTGCCGGTGATAATGAGATTACCCATTGTGTTCAGTAATCATATCACCTGCAGAGGGGAGGATTTTGTGTGGGAGTGTCTGGGTGTATTGTATGGATTGATTGGCTGTTTTGTAACGCCCTGTGGGCTGTACTATGTTTGTGGATTGGGAATAAAAGAGACTGTATGTGACAGTACAGGAGTTCCTGTTTTAACCCTCAAAGTGAAGTGTCGTCTCATTATTGGGGGAAGGATTTATTGTATGCTGTTCCAGTTTGACTGCTAGGAGAGTAAACCTATTCGTATGGTTCCTATTCAACTGTCTACAGCATTCATATGCTTGAGAGGATTCACATGCTTCTCTGGTTCGGTGGTTTTGGTGTCTGCTGCAGTGCTTGGAGTCCTCAGGAAGCGCTAGGAGCATCCTTTAACGGAGGTATCCAGTCGGGGTGCCAGGCGATCCGTTACACCCGCCAAACTAGCGAGTGCCCCAAAAGAGTCCCCACCAACCTCAGGAACCCTCACAAAAGTGCATTCCCCGACCAGCCTCCGTTCACGAGGTTCCTGTGCTAAGATCATGCAAGGGAAGAATCTCCTTTCGAGATACAAAGGCTCCCCCTGGTTGGAGTTCATCTATACGAAATGGCGGCCACCCAGGGGAGCACTCATTAATTACTTCCCTTGCGGTTTCGCACTTATGTTGCAGGCACGAACGTTCTAATTAATTGGTGTGAACGATCTTGCGGTTTCGCACTTATGTTGCAGGCGCGAACGTTCTAATTAATTGGTGTAAGCGCTGGGGCACTGGGGGGTCACCGTTTGGGAGACAAATAGATTCTGTTAGTATGGCCGCTTGTCATATATTCATCCGCACATAAAAATGTGATTATGGCATTTACTGTTCTGACAGGAAAATTTGTGGCAAGCAACATTACTGTCCTGACAGGAATAGTTGTGCCGAGCAGCATTCAATCCACAGGAGGGTTTGTGCTGAGCAGCAATCATGCAAATAGGAACCTGGTAAACTGCCTTTGGGATCAAAGGCCGGTGACAACCAATCAGATCCACAGGCGGGGTATTTAGGCCCAGTTCTCCTGGTAAGTGCCCTGTCGTGGTTTCCCTTGTGGTTGTCCGAGAACGTGTTATTGATTCTGGTTATTCGACTTTGGCATTGATATTGACTTCCCTGTTTTCTGGCATCCCTGACCCCTGGCTTTTCCTTATCGTTGTGTCTCTTTCTGTATCCCTGGACCTCGGTTATTTCTGACTATTCTATGGTACGTTAGTTCGGCCATTCTAAGGTACGGTATACGTTACCTATCAGTCCTCTGTGTTACACAATTCTGCGTGCTGGATCATACTGTAATCCTGACTCCGCTCCTGAACGGGGAATAAGGTACAGCACACGAAAACCAAGGGGAAACACAAGACTAGGGGGCAAACATACAAATAAGCAGTGGTTCTGCCAGAGTGCATGTGTGAGGGGGGCAGTGCGTGTGTGAGGTGTGTAGTGTGTGTTTGTGTGTGAAGGGTGCATAGGGTCTATGCTGTGTGTAGGCTGGTTAGATGTGAAAATCTATCTTAATGTCTCCCCCTCCCTTCTTCTTACCTTTTACCAGGGATGGGGTAAATATGCTCAGGACTGGTGCTAGGATTCTTGCCGCCCTAGGCAACAATACATTTTGCCGCCCCCTCATGAATGTAACTACATTCCTTTAAAGTTTATTCACTAAAATCTGAATTGCAGTGAAGAGACATTTAGGGAAAGAGACACTGAGTAGACATTAAAGGGAAGCTATAGTACCAGAAAACCAAACTTGTTACCCTGGCACTATAGTTTCCCCCTCTGTCAAGCGCCCCTACCTCATGGTGCAGAAGGGGTTAAAAATTTCTTCTGTCACTTACCCGGGTCCAGCGGCCTAATGAGTTGAAGTGGTCTGGGTGCCTATAGTGTCCCTATAGAGAACAGAAACAGCCTGGGAAGACATTTAGGGAAAGGATAGAAAGACTGTTGAGATATTTAGGAAATAGAGACTGGGAGGCATTCAGGAGAAAGACATAATGAGCACACATTTAGGGAAAGAAAAAGACACTCTTACTAACACACATACAAACACAGTGTCACTTGCACACTCTCATTAAAGCACACAGTGTAACTTGTACACACTAACACACACAGTGTCACTTACACACTCTCAATAACACAGTGTCACTTACTGCAGAGGGATTTAGATAGACTGGGGGACTGGGCACTCAAATGGCAGATGAAATTTAATGTTGAAAAATGCAAAGTTATGCACTTCGGCGTAAAGAATACACAAGCAACGTATACCCTTAAAGGAACACTATAGTCACCTAAATTACATTAGCTAAATAAAGTATAGATCATTCCCCTGCAATTTCACTGCTCAATTCACTGTCATTTAGGAGTTAAATCACTTTGTTTCTGTTTATGCAGCCCTAGCCACACCTCACCTGGCAATGATTGATAGAACCTGCATGAAAAAAAAACTGGTTTCACTTTCAAGCAGATGTAATTTACCTTAAATAATTGTATCTCAATCTCTAAATTGAACTTTAATCACATACAGAAGGCTCTTGCAGGGTCTAGCAAGTTATTAACATAGCAGGGGATAAGAAAATCTTAATTAAACAGAACTTGCAATAAAGAAAGCCTAAATAGGGCTCTCTTTACAGGAAGTGTTTATGGAAGGCTGTGCAAGTCACATGCAGGGAGGTGTGACTAGGGTTCATAAACAAAGGGATTTAACTCCTAAATGGCAGAGGATTGAGCAGTGAGGCCACAGGGGCATGTTCTATACACCAAAACTGCTTCATTACGCTAAAGTTGTTTAGGTGACTATAGTGTCACTTTAATGGAAGCGAATTAGGGATAACAACACACGAAAAGGACTTGGGAATTGTTATAGACAACAAACTATGCAGCAATGTCAATCAGCAGTGGTCAAGGCCAGTAAGGTATTGTCATGCATGAAAAAGGGCATTCATTCTCGGGACGAGAATATCATTTTGCCTCTTTATAAATCACTGGTAAGACCACATATTGAATATGCTGTGCAATTTTGGGCACCTGTTCTAAAGAAGGATATTATGGCACTAGAAAAAGTGCAGAGGCGGGCTACAAAATTAATAAAAGGAATGGAACATATCAGCTATGAAGAAAGGTTAACAAATTTAAACCTATTTAGTTTAGAAAAACGTCGCCTGAGAGGGGATATGATAACATTATACAAATATATTTGGGGCCAATACAAACCATTGTGTGGAAATCTATTCACAAACCGAACTTTACATGGGACATGAGGGCATGCGTTTAGACTGGAAGAAAGAAGATTTCGTCTAAGGCAAAGGAAAGGTTTTTTTACTGTAAGAACAATAAGGATATGAAATTCTCTGCCTGAAGAAGTGGTTTTATCAGTCCATACAGATGTTCAAACAGCTACTAGATGCATACTTGCAAAAACAGAATATTCAAGGATATAATCTTTCAATGCAGGGTAATAACTGCTTGATCCAAGGATAAATCTGACTGCCATTCTAGGGTCAGGAAGGAATTTTTTTTCCTAGCTTGTTGCAAAATTGTGCTTCAAACTGGGTTTTTTGCCTTCTTTTGGATCAACAGCAAAAAACAAATGTGAGAAAGGCTGAACTTGATGGACGCAAGTCTCTTTTCAGCTATGTAACTATGTAACGTACACACTCTCACTAACACACACTCTCATTGACATACATTGTAAGTTACACACTCCACTAACATACACACACAGTGTCACTTACACATTCTCACTAACAGTGTCACTTGCACACTCTCATTAACACACACACACTGTCACTTGCACACTCTCACACACACACTGTCACTCAAACACAAACTCACACAACTTTATATAAAGTCACACAGAAATACAGCAATTTAACACACACACACCAATTTACAACCATTCATATAATAAACAATTCCGCTTAGCCTATCTGGGTGATGTTAAGAAGAGAAGGGGACTAGCCTGCAGAATGTTGTCCTTCTTTCTGCTGGGGGAGCTGGAGAGCCGTGCACTCTGAGCACAGGATGCTTCCTGTTCCCCTCAGAAAGCTTCAGGTTTTCACAGACAGGGGCCTGCCGGGATACCAAGTCATGACCCGGCTTTCCCTGCCTGCAGGAAGTCGAATGCTCTGCTCGGGTGCTGGGGTTACAGCAAATCCCGCTCCTTGAGCAGGCAAGCAGGAGAGAGGAGTCCAGTGCGTAGGGACATCGACTTCACTTCCTCCCAGCTTACTCCGCGCGGGGGGGGAGACAGCCGAGGAGAGGAGAGGCAGCCGCTCCCATCATCCCCAGCCACCCTCCTGCAACGAAGAGGTAAGGAAGAGGGGGGTGGCTGATAAATGAGGTGTGTGTGTATATATATATGTGTCTTCATGTATGTATATCTGTTTGTCTGTATGTTGTATATCAGTATGTATGTGTATGGATGCCATTATGTATGTATGTATGTCAGTATGTATTTATGTGTATGTATGTCTGTTTGTATGTCTGTATGTCAGTTTGTATGTATGTCTGTTTGTCACTATGAATGTATGTATGTTTATATGTCAGTATGTATGTCTGTGTGTGTATGTTTATATCTATCAGTATGTATGTCAGTATGCATGTGTGTTAGTATGTATGTGTGTATGTATCTATCTATCTGTGTGTGTATGTCAGTATGTATATATGTCAGTATGTGTGTATGTCAGTATGTATGTATGTGTGTATGTATGTCAGTATGCATGTATGTCTGTGTGTGTATGTCAGTATGTATGTTTGTGTGTGTGTGTGTGTGTGTGTATGTCAGTATGTATATATGTCTGTGTGTGTATGTCAGTATGTATGTGTGTATGTATGTATATATCTATCAGTATGTATGTGTGTATGTATGTATATATCTATCAGTATGTATGTATGTGTGTATGTATGTATATATCTATCAGTATGTATGTGTGTATGTATATATCTATCTATCTGTATGTGTCTGTATGTGTGTGTGTGTGTGTGTCTGTATGTATGTATGCCATTATGTATGTATGTATGTCAGTATGTATTTATGTGTATGTATGTATGTCTGTTTGTCAGTATGTATGTATGTATGTGTGTGTGTCAGTATGTGTGTACGTCAGTGTGTGTCTGTATGTCAGTATATGTGTATCTGTACCTCTTTATGCATCTGTATGTGTCTTTATATGCCTGTATGTGTGTATGTCTGTTTCAGTATTTGTGTCTGTAAGTATGTGTGTATCTTTCTCTGTGTGTGTCTGTGTCCTTTTTTATCTGTGTGTGTGTATTCCTGTGGGTGTGATTTGTAGGCAGGCCCCCGGGGGCCCAGACCTTGAGCTGTGTTACTGGCCCCACAATTTCTGATGGCGGCTCTGGCAGTGTCAATTTAGGAACTTGCCTATACCATTTTCTTTTAAATTTGAAATGATGATGCTTGACCCATGTCTTAATTCTATAGCTTCCTTACCCCAAAACACTCAAATCCTATCCCCCACTACCACAACCTTATCCTAAATGGTAACCGTTATCCTACCCCCTTTCATTACCCAGCTAAGCCAGTTTATGCATGGTGACTAAAACAGGGGTCAGCGCAGCAACCAGTGCCAATCAAATTTAATTTAGATTACGTTTTTATGGTGACCGGAGAATTTCTTTAAAGGGTTTCTCCAATTATCATTACCACAATTTACAATAAATGAGATAATTACACAGGTACAATAGGTAGATGAGGGCCCTGCTAAAACATGCTTATAGTCTAGAGGAGGTGGGGAACAAATAAACAACAGTGCAGGAAGGTTGACAGCCACCAAACAAGGTGGAAAGGTAGCAGAGCTGGAAGTGAGAGGGGAGTGTGGCTATTTAGGAGAGCAAGAGACAGATATGGAAAAGTATATATAAGTTACTCTGGGAGTCCATAAGCATTTCTAAACATATGTATTTTGAAGGACTTCTTGAACAATTGAAGACTGGGGGAGAGTCTGATGGGGGTTAGGCAGGCTGTTCCAAAGGAAGGGAGCTGCCCGCGAGAAGTCCTGCAAGCGTGAGTTAGCAGTAAGGGTGCGAGCAGCGGACTCTGTTCCGGGCTGTGTGATGTCTATTCTGTGCATAAATTATGGCAGGGTGACTGCAAGGGGAAGCTAGATCTCCTTGCCCTCCCACATTGCACTCGCTCCTGCAGCGTTGGTCTTTAAAATTTAAAAAATTCCTTTCCTCCTCCCCACTCGCATGCCCTCCGAGCCCACAATTGATGCAATCACAAGTTAAAACAAAAAAGCAACTTTATTTAAACCATCATTAAAAAGAGAAAATAAATGTATCACACCCTAAAGCATATAGGTAAATATAAAAGTCACACAGGTTCTTACGCTAATAATGAGCTGAAGGTAAAAACAATGTCAAATCCCTCTAAATCTCTAATATATGACTGAGGAAAAGTATGATACTATGAAACTCTTCCAATCAAGGACTTTGTTGCAAATAGTAACCAGTAAATGTTCTCTTTATAATGATGGTTTAAATCAATTTTTTTTTTTTTTTTTAATATACGTTGTGTGGTATAATTTACCTCTATCTTGATTAGCTACCTTAATCTATAATTAGATATGATCTGGATTAATTATGTTGGTCTAAAACCAATATACTGACTAGCTCTCACTTGAGATACACCTTATTGCTACAAGTTAAGCCTTTTCAGGAAGTGTTCAAGGAATTTGTGCAAGTAATATGAAGGGAGGTGCACTAGTGTTGTGTTAACAAAGTGATTTAACTCCTAAATGGCAGAGAATCGAGCAGTGAGACTGCAAGGGCATAATCTATACATCACAACTATAGTGTCCTTTTAAGGATTCTCAGATAGTTGCTAACTTGCTACCTTACCATCTGTGAGATAATAAGAAAATAGGAATTTAATTCCTGTTTTGGCTCAGGTTGATGTGTGAATAGTCATATTCAGGGGAAGTTTGGCCTAGGAGACTAGTACAAACAAATTGCATTTTATTTGTGCACAATATTCACAGATGGATATTCCATTAAGATGACCTGTGCAGCACAAAGGAGCACTCACAAATCTGTGATGTCTTATCTTGCCCAGTGTGTAAAGTTTACCAGAAACACCATACATACTCATTATTGGTCACACAGCCTGTGTGTCTACCAGGAAATATCTTAGAGCGTCAGTCTTGCATAGCATTTTCTGCCTCTTAGTAGTGAGTAGTAGAGGTAGACAGTGGTGCCTGGTGACACCCAGGTAAGAAAATAAACCATTCTAATATGGTTTGAGAACTTACAATGAGGGAAGTGGAGAACCACCTCACTTCTTGCACCATAACCACTATAGTAGGCTGTAGTGGTTATGGTGCTCTGAGGGTTCCTTTAATTGATATTTTTCAAACTGGGAGGCATTGGAATAAATCATAACGTATACTTTGCACAAACTATAAAATAATTTGTTAGTAAGAAATATTATAGAATAACAGATCTCAGCAAGAATATGTGATTAAACTAAAATCCAATAGTAAACTTACTAAGCACCACAAACACCAAGCCTTGTTAAGATATTACTGTATGGAATACTGTGTGTTAGATGCATTTTGTTAGGGTGGCAAACAGAAGTATTGCTATAATTAAAACATTTCATCAAAGTTCTAGGGTGGACCATAAAAACACATCTTGTTTTCGCTGTATTTGAAATACATATTAAAATTATATTGCTTGTTTTCATACACCCTTTAATTATTTAGACATGTGTAATCTTACAATTAATTGGCATGAATTTAGCAAATCCTTTACATAAAATTAAAAAATGTACTCTGATGCATTAAAGCATCAATGGGATACTTGGGAAACTGAAGTGAAAAAAAGGCTTCATATATGATTTCCACACACTCTGTAGAGATGATATTGTTGGTACATTTTATGCAGATCTGATAAATAGTATACACATTAATGATTTATTTTTACTATCAACAAAAAATGATGGATCCCTCCCCTTTCTTTTCTTCTTACTTTTATATTTTTTTATTTTTATTTTAGTTCATTTTTATTTTTCTACTTTTTATTTTGTAAAAAAAAATTCTCTTAATTGTACAATGTTCATTACTTGTTTGTTTTCAAAAATTATATTGTTATGTTTTATCAAAATTTATCAATAAAAAACTATTTGGGAAAAAAAATGTACCTAAATAAATGTATTAAAGCTCTATTTTTCAGGTAGTCCATGGTTCAGGTAGTACATTGCTAGAACAAAAAATGTTAATATCCACTTCCGAAGCACCAAAACTAAATATATTTAGGTTGCCCTAAAAGTAGATTCCCAGATGTGTTATACTATACTAGGTATATTGGCCCTTCTTGCAAAAAATGTGTCTAGCTACAAAATGAACAAGGAATACAGAGTAGACAACCAATAAATGATGTCCTAATTGGGCCAAAATTGGTAAGTAAAATGGCTTGGATGGCTACTGCATTAAAGGAATACTATAGACACCTGAACAACTTTAGCTTAATGAAGCAGTTTTGGTGTATAGAACATGCCCCTGCAGCCTCACTGCTCAATCCTCTGCCATTTAGGAGTTAAATCCCTTTGTTTGTGAACCCTAGTCACACCTCCCTGCATGTGACTTGCACAGCCTTCCATAAACACTTCCTGTAAAGAGAGCCCTATTTAAGCTTTCTTTATTGCAAGTTCTGTTTAATTAAGATTGTCTTATCCCCTGCTATGTTAATAACTTGCTAGATCCTGCAAGAGCCTCCTGTATGTGATTAAAGTTCAATTTGGAGATTGAGATACAATTATTTAAGGTAAATTACATCTGTTTGAAAGTGAAACCAGTTTTTTTTTTTTTCATGCAGGCTCTGTCAATCATTGCCTGGGGGAGGTGTGGCTAGGGCTGCATAAACAGAAACAAAGTGATTTAACTCCTAAATGACAGTGAATTGAGCAGTGAAATTGCAGGGGAATGATCTATATACTAAAACTGCTTTATTTAGCTAAAGTAATTTAGGTGACTATAGTGTTCCTTTAATGATATCACAGAAAACTGGAATGGCTTTGCTTGCCCGAGGGACCTAGGTAACTGCCAAACATATACATTTTAACAATTTGACTCATTATCTTGGGGCTGCTTCAGAGGGCTGTAGTTGTTATGGTGCTTAGACCACCCTTTTTTAAGGTATAGCCTTTAGCAACCTTAAGCAATGCAATAAAAAAGAGAAGCATAGAAGAGTTAGAGTAAATTGAAAACAAGCCTACATCAGAAAATTGGTGCAAATAAAAGTGGATTTGTGGTGGTGATTTGTCTGTAGGAGTCTTTAGCTATAATCTGATTTTTTTGGGGGGATGTGTAATCGCAAAGCTATCTTTGACTCGTTTTAACCATTGATAGGAGAGCATTGAGCAATGCAAGGTAAATAAGTGGTTAAGTCGTGGTAGCACTCTCAGATACATCCTCATATCGGAGAGCAAGCCTGTGGTATTAGGAGGCTATATGCTTTGCAGTATATCCTTTTAGCACTAGGCACAAGTTATTCTTTACAAATAAATGTTCTCCTTTTTCATTAGTTAGTTAGGGTTTTTGTTTTTTGTGTTCTTGTTTTACCTTTTCCCTCAAATCTCCTAGGTTTATGTAGTCATGTGTATTATCACTACTACTGTTAGTGTTACAGATGCCGCCATTGCTACTGTGACCGACAGTAGGGGAGTGCACAGGACAGTGCTGCCCTCCTGCCGGTCTCTGTATTTAGCGTGGCCGATCGGAACCATTGGTACAGGAGTCTCTGTTTCCCTCTACCTGCTCTGACACTTGCCATGCATGGAGAGCAAGTACAGAGGGGGGATCCGGTGGTTTATTGAGACACATGAGGGGTTATTGAGACATACATGGGAGGGTCTGGGGGGTACTGAGTCATACATGGAAGGGCCTGGGAGGCTACAGAGACACACCTGGAATTACCTCAGGGGTATTAACACTCATGGAAGGGCCTGGGAGGGGCATTGAGACACACATGGAAGGGCTTGGGAGGGGTATTGAGACACACATGGAAGGGCCTGGAGGGGGTATCGAGACACACATGGAAGGGCCTGGGGGGTATTAAGACACACATGGGCCTGGGGTTGAGTATTAAGACACACATTGAAGTCTGGGTGCGTATTGAGACACACATAGAAGGGCCTGGGGGGGTATTGACCCTCACATGGGAAGGCCTGGAGGGGTATTGAGATACACATAAAAGGGCCTAGGTTGATATTGATGCACTTGGAAGGGACAGGTTGTGGCTATTGAGACGCATGGAATGGCTTGGGGGGGGGGGGGTTAAGACACATGGATGAGACTGGGGGCAAATTAATACACATGGAATGCTTTTGAGAGAGGGGGAATTGAGACACATGGAGGGAACTGGTGAGGGGGGTTGTCTGTGTGTGTGTGTCAGTATGTCTGTCAGTTGCTGTCAGTGTGTGTGTTAGTTTGTCTGTATGTGTCAGTATGTCTCTGTGTGTCAGTATGTCTGTGTGTGTCAATATGTCTGTCAGTGTCTGTGTGTGTGTGTCAGTATGTCTGTCAGGGTGTGTGTGTGTCAGTATGTCTGTCAGTGTGTGTCAGTATGTCTGTGTGCGTGTGTGTGTCAATTTGTCTGTCTCTATATGTGCCAGTGTGTTAGTGTTAGTGTGTGTATATGTGCTTGTATCTGTATGAAGTCTGTGTGTGCATCTGTATGTTGTCTTTGTGTGTTTCGGTGTATCTATATGTATGTCTGTGTATCTGTGTGTCAGTGTGTATTTGTGCCTGTATATCTACATGTGTGCCAGCAGGCCCGGACTGGCCATCGGGCACACCGGGCAAATGCCCGGTGGGCCGCGGTGTCCGTGGGGCCGAGGCCGGCAGGGGAGGTCCCAGGATCTCCCCTGCCGGTCTATGCAGGGCCGGCACTCTCCTAGCGCCGGCCCCGCTGTCTGCCACGACGGGCCGGTGGGGAGATCAAAGATCTCCCTCACCGGCCCACATGCGGCCGCCGGCGGGGAGGGAGGGAGCCAGCCAGCCAGGCTGGAGAGAGGACCCGGCGGAGCTCTAATTTGCGGCTCCGCCGGGATCCTCTCGCGAGATCCGGCGCGTTGCCATGGCAACGACCGGATCTCACGAGGACCACCAGGGAACACTGCCTCCCCGCCTCCAGTCCCAGCGTGCCGGTCCCCCCCCTCCCAGGCTAAAGGTAAGAAGGGAGGGGGGGGAATAATACCTGTTTTTTTTTTATTATTTACCCCCCCTACATACACACAATAACATTTATACAGCACTCTCACACCCATCACACACAGCACTCTCTCACACCCATCACACACAGCACTCTCACACACACACAGCACTCTCTCTCACACAGCACTCTCACACCCATCACACACAGCACTCTCACACCCATCACACACAGCACTCTCACACATCACACAGCACTCTCTCTCACACAGCACTCTCACACCCATCACACACAGCACTTTAACACACACAGCACTCTCTCACACCCATCACACTCACAGCACTCTCACAGAGCACTCACACACCCATCACACTCACATCACTCTCACAGAGCACTCACACACACACAACACTCTCACAGCACTCTCACAGAGCACTCACACACACAACACTCTCACAGCACTCTCACACCCATCACACACAGCACTCTCACACAGCACTCTCACACCCATCACTCTCACAGAGCACTCACACACACACAGCACTCTCACACCCATCTCACATACCCATCTCACACAGCACACTCACATCCATCACTCACACACAGCATTCTCACACCCATCACTCACACACGGCATTCTCCCATCCATCACTCACACACAGCATTCTCACACCCTTCACTCACACACGGCACTCTCACACCCATCACTCACACACGGCACTCTCACACCCATCACACACCGCACTCTCACACACACATACTGCACCCCTCACATACACACAGAACCCCCCCAACACACTGCACCACAAACATACACAATACTTCCAAATATATATATATATATATATATATATATAATGTATGTATACACGCACACACTACACTCTTAAAGGACCACTCTAGCCACCCAGACCACTTCAGCTTAATGAAGTGGTCTTGGTGCCAGGTCCTTCTAGGGTTAACCCATTGTTTTATAAACATAGCAGTTTCAGAGAAACTGCTATGTTTATCAATGGGTTAAGCCTTCCCCCAAAGCCTCTAGCAGCGGTCTCATTGACAGCCGCTAGTGGTGCTTGCGTGCTTTTCACTGTGAAAATCACAGTGAGAGCATGCAAGCATCCATAGGAAAGCATTATAAATGCTTTCCTATGCGACCGGCTGAATGCGCGTGCAGCTCTTGCCGCGTGTGCGCATTCAGCCGACGGGGCGGATCGGAGGACGAGAGCTCCCCGCCCGGCGCTGGAAAAAGGTAAGTTTTAACCCCTTTCCAGAGCCGGGCGGGAGGGGGTCCCTGAGGGTGGGGGCACCCTCAGGGCACTATAGTGCCAGGAAAACGAGTATGTTTTCCTGGCACTATAGTGGTCCTTTAACATACACACTCTGGATCCCCTATACACACACTAGATTCCTTGTAAGCAAACACATACTACACCCCTAAACACACACACACTATAGCCTGTATGCACACACTTGCTATATCCCCAATACACACATTCTCTACAGCCCATAGCCACATATGCATCACATTACACCACAAACACAACACGACTAAAACCGACCTTATTACACAATACCACACCACGACCAGCTCACTCTACACACACGCAATACCACAAGCAGGCTCCAAACACATGCACAATACTCTTTCCTGGCCTTTTGTCTCCTGGTATCCATTTATAGACACCAGAGACAAGTTGCAAGGAAACACAGTGCAAGCATGTTATTAAATTTGCTTGCACTGTGCAAAACAAATACAGGACTTTTTTCTCATGCTAGAGCTCTTCAGCAGAGCTCTGCGCATGGTCTGCCCTGGAAGAGCATTGAACCAACATGCTCACTTTGAGAGGAGGCGTGTCTGTCATTGGTGACAAAACACACCTCCTCTGCCCCGCCCCCTTTTTAGTGGGCCGCTGTGTTAAAAAAATGCCCGGGCCGAATTTTTCTCCCAGTCCGGCCCTGTGTGCCAGTGTGTATATCTGTGTGTCTGCATGTGTTTCAGTGTGTATATATTTCTGTGTGTGTGTGTGTATATGTGCATACATCTCAGCATTCACACACTAACACTACACACAAATACACCCCTGCATTCAAACTTCATCACTACGTACAAACACGTGTCTGTGTTGCACACCAAAATTATATGTAAATACATCCCTGCATTCAAAAACCAACACTACACATAAATAAATGCTTGCAATCACGCCAACACCACATATTATTATTATTTTATTATTTATATAGTGCAATCAGATTCCGTAGTGCTGTACAATGGGTGGACTGACAGACATGTAATTGTAACTAGACAACTGGACGTACAGGATCAGAGGGGGTGGAGTAGCCTGCTCAATGAGCTTACATTCTAGAGGGAGTGGGGTATAGTAACACAAAGGGTAAAAGTAGGGGTACGAAGTAGGTTGTTAGAAAATAATTCACTGAGGGCTTAGTAGGTTATTTTTCACAGTTGCAGGAGAGGAGTCATGAGGGGTGGGGGATAAAAACATCCTAATAGTTTAATTGATTTGCTTTCTTGAAGAAGTAAGTTTTCAATGATTTAGTGAATGAGTGGAGACTGGGTGAAAGTCTTACGGAGAAGGGAAGGGAGTTCCACAGAAGAGGTGCAGCCCTTATTCCTTATTCCATACAAAGACCTGTATACATTCTAACACAAAAAAAGTGCTTAGTGCTAGATACAGACCTGCAAACATGGGTAAATGGTAGAGCCCCAGCTGTCAATGCATTTCTGGAGTTGCACAACAGATGGAGATCTACCTTTTAATCACCTGTGCAATAGGAAGGCCCAAAAACATTCTTGTGATTGCACGCCTGGAGAGAAGGACAGGGTCCAGGGGGCCCAAGCAAATGCCCTGGCCCGAACATGTTGTTATTGTTGTCTCTCTGATTGACACTTAATGCTAAGAGGGAGCCTTTGAGGTTACGTGCTTGCCCTTTATAGATAAGATGCCTTAACTAGTGTTAGCAATGTTTGCTAAGTCATTGCTGGCTCTGGCTGCTGTGGTGTGATCATCCTTCATAGTTGCCTTGTACAGTCAAATACCATCTAATTTCAATGTATGATCTCATCATACTCCAGATCACCTACCTGTTTAGTCCTAATGTATACTGAAATTATAATAGTGGCACTAAAAAGACTATTCAAGGTTTTTTATTAATGTGCAAATTGTATAGAAATCAAAGTGAATTAAATTTTTTAGACCAAAATAACCCAATTCAGCTATTTTGTCCTTTAATTTAACATTCAGTTTGAGCGCCTCATAATTCTCTCTTTAGTACCTAACCCTGCAGAAGTTAAAAAGAAGACAACGTTTCTACCAAGTCCAGGTCTTTTATCACATTTTGAAAAATAGCAGAACAACTATATTATAATACCCTGTTATGTTTTCCATAGTATTCCTTTAGCCACTTCATGTTTTTCTTCCAATTACTGTGTTTTACAGATGCAACCAAATTTTACCATTTGTATTTAATCTTGTTAAATGACAGACATGGAACACCTTATGTGTGTACATATCAATCTAAAACGACTCTCCATTATAACACCTACTGCTTATTGTATAGATTAGAGATAGGCAGAGAAAATTCCCTGTCACTGTTTCTCTGCACAAAGTTGTTTATCGCTGCAGCTATAAGACTGCTCATATTTACTTCTTCTCTTTGTCATCCAATTCCATCCAACTTGTACATACAGTACGTAGTACATTCTGCCACACCTGTGGCTTCTATTCTCTTTGTCTGGAAAAAATACAGGATGATCAACTGTTGGAGTCTTATATCCCAGGCTCCAAGTGCAAAGGTGACTGTGCCTGTATGCCTGCATTTTGATATAAGCAGAACAGAACTGAAAAAGAATACAATTAAAAGTCTATTAGCAAAACATAACAAAAGAAAAATATAAATGTATTTAAAAGTAATATAGGCTGAAGGCTCAATACCTGATGAATTGCTGGCATGCTGACATTTAAGTATAATGTTCATGGAAACAATATCTTGATTTGGCACTTTTTTTTTTAAAGGGACATTATAGTCACCAGAACAACTACAACGTATTGTATTTGCTCTGGTGAGTATAATCAGACCCTACAGGCTTTTTGCAGTAAACATTGTTTTTTTCAGAGAAACTGCAATGTTTATATTACAGCCTAGGGATACCTCCACTTGCCACTCCTCAGAAGGCTACTAGAGGTGCTTCCTGGGGCAGTGAATTTTCCTCTTAGAGATGCATTGATTCAATGCATCTCTATGAGGAGATGCTGATTGGCCAGGGCTGTGTTTGGCTTGTGCTGGCTCTGACCCAGATCTGTCTCCTTGACAAGCTCAGCCAATCAAATCCTTTCCTATGGGAAAGCATTGTGATTGGCTCAGAACACTACTTCTGATTATGTCAGCCAAGTAGACATATCAGGGCCAGATCCAGCAGGAGCAGACTGAAATAAAGGTAAGATTACACTATATTTATGGGAGCGAAGGTGATCTAGGAAGGTGGGGGTTGGTGTTTTTAACACTATAGTGTCTGGAATACGTTTGTGTTCCTGACCCTATAGTGTTCCTTTAAATTAAAACTATGGAAAGATGTCCATAATCAGTTGTAACAAAGGACTTACAGGGACACTATAGGAATCAAAACAACCTTAGCTTAATTTGGGAGTTAAATCACTTTTTTTCTGTTTATGCAGCCCTAGCCACACCTCCACTAGCTGAGACTCACACAGCCTGCCTGAAAACAAAATGATTTAATTTCCAGTCTGATGTTAGAAGTTTTTATCTCCTGCTTTAATCATACACATGAGACTCGTGCAAGGCCTAGAATGTTATTATAGAGCTGGAGATAAGAAACTCAAAATTAAACAGAATGTGCAATAAAGGATGTAGAAAGAATGTGCAAATTACATGCACGGAGGTGTAGCTAGGGCTGCATAAACAATGTAATTTAATTCCTTCATACCAGAGAATTGAGCAGTGAGACAGCAGAGGCATGATCTACACCAAAACTGCTACATGAAGCCAAAGTTGTTTTGATGCCTGTAGTGTCCCTTTAAATATTCCTGTCATTTTGCAAACACATATTTATTGTAAAAGTGAAGTTGTCATTGTTATACAATAGAAAGACTTCCTTGTATATTTTTACCCTTTGCCCATTAAAGGGTATACTTTGCCCTTTGGACCTGAAGAGGGATATCATGAGAAATGTAGCTTATCTACTATATAAAAAAAATACCCTCACTTCCGCATGATGGAAAATCCTCATGATTTGGATTATTGAACCATCAGTATTCTCAGTCAGTTCCTGCGCAGACAGTAATTCATTTAATCCATACAGTAAATGCAGACCTGTTCTACAATATTTTTGTGTAGGGCCATACCTATGGTTGGGTTCGTTAAAAGAAGGTTAACTAAATTTACTAAAGTTTATTTTTTTCATCAGACTGACAAGGCATATGAAGTCTGCTGGGAGCTATAGCTTAAGTAGATACCAAAACGTCAGGTTAACTTAGGTTTGGTGTATTATTTTAAAGGGGGCATGGAGTGCTTTTAGATGGCCCCAGGATTAGTTTTACCAAAGTCTTTATATTTATTAGTGTGCTGGCCTGTGGTATTGCTTTATGGTGGTGTTTGTTAGCCAACAGATCTTGGTCTTTCCCAATATAATCTGTTCTTGGATTTGTTGCCAGTGATAAGATTATGGATGTATTAGTTAATGGACTGTAAAAGGTACAACAAATTAAGCTTTCTGCTATCTGTCAAATGCTGGGGTATGTGAAACGCCAGCATATAATGAGAGAGTGTCATTTAACTTGAGTCCGTTTTTGCACCTAGCTGCCACATCTAGCATTGAAAAAAGTAGATATGAGGTGCGTATCATCCCCTATTATTCATTATTTAGATGTTAAAACTCAGCTAGGAATTACCACTTAATAGTTATAATCAGGGCTGGACTGGTAAATAAAATTCAGCACCGGCATTTATTTATCACAGCGGCCCACTGAGAGGGGGCGGGGCCAGATAGTGTGTGTTTTGTCATCACCAATGACAAGCACACCCCATCTCAAAATGAGCATGTTGGTTCAATGCTCTTCCAGGGCAGACCATGCGCATAGCTCTGCTGTATATGTTCTGCACAGCACAAACAAATATAAATAACATGCTTGTGCTGTGTTTGCTTGAAATTTGTCCCTGGTGTCTCTATAAATGGGATACCAGAAGACAAAAATGCCAGGAAAGAGTATTGTGTGTGTGTTTGGAGCCTGCTTGTGGGATTGTGTGTGTGTAGAGTGAGCTGATTGTGGTGTGTTGTATTGTGTTAATAGGTTGGTTTCAGTCGTGTTGTGTTTGTGGTGTAATGTTATGTATGTGTGTCTAAGTGCAGTAGAGAGTGTGTGTGTATAGGGCGCATAATGTGTATTGGGGATGTAGCGAGTGTGTGCATATGGGCTGTAGTGTTTGTATAGGTGATGTAGTGTGTGTAGGGGTTATAGAGAGTGTGTTTTTAGGGAATGTAGTATGTGTTTGCTTACAAGGAATCTAGTGTGTGCATAGGGGATCCAGAGTGTGTATGTCACAAATGTAGTGTGTGTAGGTGGTACAGTGGGTGTCTATAGGGGATCCCTTGTGTGTGTGTAGAGGATCAAGAGTGTGCGTAGGGGATCCAGAGTGTTTACAAGGGATGTATTGTTTGTAAGTGGTGTAGTATGTATAACACATGTTGTGTGTGTGTGTTAGGAGTGCACTGTGTATGTGAGGGGTGCAGTGTGTGTGAGGGGTGCACGGTGTGCGTGGTACACTGTGTGTGAGGGGTGCACTTTGTATGAAGGGTGCACTGTGTGTCTATAGGGGATCTTTTGTTTGTGTAGAGGATCCAGTGTGTGTATAGGGAATCTAATGTGTGTGTAGAGGATCCAGAGTGTGCATAGAGGATCCAGAGTGTTTATAAGGAATGTAGTGTGTGTAGGTGGTGTAGTGTGTATAAGGCATAATGAGTGTGTCTAAAGAGGTGCAATGTGTGTGTGTGATGGATACTGTGTGCGTAGTGAGCACTGTGTGAGGGGTGCAGTGTGTGTGTGAGGGTTGCAGTGTTTGTGAAGGATGCACTACTGTGTTTGTGTGTGTGAGGGGTGCAGTGTATGTGACAGGTGCAGTGTGTGTGTGAAGGATGCACTGTGTTTGTGTGTGGTGCAGTTTGTGTGTGTGAGGGGTGCAGTGTGTGTGATGGATGCAGTGTGTGTGAGGGGTGCAGTGTGTGGTGTGCACTGTGTGAGGGGTGCAGTATGTGTGTGAGGGGTGCAGTGTGTTTGAAGGATGCACTGTATTTGTATGTGGTGCAGTGTGTGTGTGAGAGAGAGAGAGAGAGAGAGAGAGGGAAGTAGTATGTGTGTAAAGGGTGCACTGTGTGTGTGTGTGATGTAGTGTGTGTGTGAAGGGTGCACTATGTGTGTCTTTGGTGCAGAGTGTGTGTGTGTGTGTGTGTGGTACAGCATTTGTGTGAAGGGTGCTCTGTGTGTTTCTGTGGTGCTGTGTGTGTATGGTGTGGTGCAGTGTGTGTATGTGAGGGTGCAGATATAGGCAAATATGTATATATATATATATATATATATTTTTATAAATAACCCATGTATTTAAAATTAACATAAGTAGCCATGTATGTAATTTCATTTTTTAGTTATATCCCCCCCCCCTCTTCTTACCTTTGCCCAGGGAGGGGGGAGATTGCAGCCCTGGTGGTCCAGTGGAGAAGCCCTGGTGGTTCGGTGGATGAATTTACTCTCAAGAGATCCGTAGCGTTGCCACAGTAACCGATGGCCAGTCCGGGCTTGGCAGTGTGTGTGAGGTTTGCAGTGTGTTTGAGGGGTGCAGTGTGTGTTAGGGGTGTAGTGTGGGTTAGAGGTGCAGTGTGTGTGAGGGTCCAGTGTGTGTGAGGCAGCAGTGTGTGTGAGGGGTGCAGCGTGTGTGAGGGGTGCAGCATGTGTGAGGGTGCAGCGTGTGTGAGGGAGTAGTGTGTGTGAGGGTGCAATGTGCGTGAAAGTGCTGTGTGTGTGCGTGTGTGAGGGTGCGGTGTGTGTGTGTGAGAGAGTGCTGTGTGTGTGTATGTCAGGGCCATCTTTAATATTGACTGGACCCTGGGCAAAGCATTTGCTTGGGCCCCCTGGACGCTGTCCCCCCTCCCCAGGCGTGCAATTACGTCCTCCACCCCAACACAGTGGCGGACCTAGAGTAGAGAGGTGCAAGAATTTTTTAGGCCTCCCTATCGCACAGGTGATTAAAAGGTAGATCCCCATCTGTCATGCAACTCCAGAAATGCATTGACAGCTGGGGCTCTACCATTTACCTATGTTTGCAAGTCTGTATTTAGCTCTAAGCTGTTTTTGTGTGTTTGAATGTAAACAGGTTTTTGTATGGAGTAAGGAATAAGGGCTGCACCTCTTCTGTGGAACTCCCTTCCCTTCTCCGTAAGACTTTCATTGAAAACTCACTTCTTCAAGAAAGCATATCAATTAAACTATTAGCAAGTTTTTATCCCCCACTCCCCCATGACTGCTCTCCTGCAACTGTCAAAAATAACCTACTAAGCCCTCAGTGAATACTTTTCTAACAACCTACTTCGTACCTCTACTTTTACCCTTTTACTTTTACACTATACCCCACTCCATCTAGAATGTAAGCTCATTGAGCAGGGCCCTCCACTTCCTCTGTTCCTGTACATCCAGTTGTCTAGTTACAATTACATGTCTGTTAGTCCACCCATTGTGCAGCGCTATGGAATCTGATGGCGCTATATAAATAATTAAAGAATAATAATAATAATATGTGGTGTTGGCGTGATTGCAAGCATGTATTTATGTGTAGTGTTGTTTTTTGAATGCAGGGGTGTATTTACATAAAATTTGGTGTGTAACACAGATGTGTGTTTGTACATAGTGTTGAAGTTTGAATGCAGGGGTGTATTTGTAATGTTAGTGTGTGAATGCTGAGATGTATGCACATATACACACACACACACACACACAGAGATATATACACACTGAAACACATGCAGACACACAGATATACACACTGTCACACAGACTCACATATAGATACACCGAAACACACAAAGACAACATACAGATGAACACAAAGACTTCATACAGATACACGTACATATATACACACTAACACTAACAGATATACTAGCACATATAGAGACAGACAAACTGACACACACACACACACACACACTGACAGACATACTGACACACACACACACACAGACACTGACAGACATATTGACACACACACTTACAGGCATACTGACACATATAGACATACTAAGACACACACTGACAGCCACTGACAGACATACTGACACACACACACAGACATACTGACACACACACACACACAGACATACTGATACACACAGATATAGTGACACACAAACAGAGATACTGACACACACACTGGCAGACATACTGACACACACACAAAATTTACACTTTTAGACCCACTCTCCAGTTTCCTACCTTGGAGGCTGGCTTTCCTGCAGGTGGCTGAAGGTGTTGGGAGTTGCCTACTTTTCGCTCTGGCGCGTGCTCGTCTCTTTGTGGGAGGAAGTGACGCGCAGCCGGAAGCTGCCGAAAAGCAAGGGGCTCGTCGCGCTGTTAAAGTGCCTCAGCGTGCGACCGGGTCTCTGCTGACAGAAGCCCACATGGTAGGCCTTCTTAGTGTTCATGTTACCGGCCGGGGGGGGGGAGAAATGGTTAAGGCCAGCGGGGCCCACGGTGCAGCTGCTTCGGGCCCTCCAGGAGTAACTGGGCCCCGTTTGCCCCACGTTAAAGATGGCCCTGGTGTGTGTGTGTGAGGATGCTGATTGTGTGATGGTGCAGTGTGTGTGTAAGAGGGTGCTGTGTGTGTGTGTGTGTGTGTGAGAGTGCTGTGTGTGTGTGTGTGTGTGTGTGAGAGAGAGAGAATGCTGTGTGTGTGTGTGTGTGTGTATGAGGGTGCAGTGTGAGAGAGTGCTGTGTGTGTGTGTGAGAGGATGCTGTGTGTGTGAGAGAGAGAGAATGCTGTGTGTGTGTGAGGGTGCAGTGTGAGAGAGTGCTGTGTGTGTGTGAGAGGATGCTGTGTGTGTGTGTGTGTGTGAGTGCATGTTTGAGAGAGGCTGCTGTGTGTGTGTGTGTGTGAGAGTGTATGTGTGAGAGAGGCTGCTGTGTGTGTGTGTGTGTGTGTGAGGATACTCTTTGTGTGTGTGTGAGAGAATGCTTTAAAGACGGCCCTGGTGTGTGTGTGTGTGTGTGTGAGGATGCTGATTGTGTGAGGGTGCACTGTGTGTGAGAGAGTGCTCTGTGTGTGTGAGAGGATGCTTTGTGTGTGTGTGAGAGTGCTGTGTGTGATAGAGAGAGAATGCTGTGTGTGTGTGTGAGGGTGCAGTGTGTGAGAGAGTGCTGTGTGTTTGAGAGAGGCTGCTGTGTGTGTGTGTGAGAGGATACTCTGTGTGTGTGTCTCTGTGAGAGAATGCTTTGTGTATGTGTGTGTATGAGAGAGTGGTATGTGTGTGTATGTGTGTTTTAGTTTGCTGTGTGTGAAGGGATTGTGTGTTGGGGGAGCCAGGTTAATGTCGATATATATGTATTTCTTTTTTTTTTATTTGAAAAAACAAAAAGGCAAGCATTGTATCCCCCTTCCCTTCTTACCTTTTGCCTGGAAGGTGGGCCTTGTGGTGAGTGAACTCTAGCCTGTGATCTCGCAAGAGGAATCCGCGGATCTGCAAGATAGAGCTCCTCAGGGTCCTGTCTTGTCTCCCTCCCCCGCCGACGGCCTCATTACACTGCCTGTGGGCCGGTGTGAAAGATCTTTGATCTCCCCACCGACCCGTCATGGAATAAAGGGTTGGTGCTGGGATAGCGTGAGCCGTGCATAGACCGGCAGGGGAGATCCTGTGACCTCCCCTGCTGGCCTCGGCCATGGGCATCGCGGCCCAAAGGGCAAATGCCCGGTGTGCCTGATGGCCAGTCCGGGCCTGGTTCTAATAAATAGCTTAGATGGTTTTCTGACATCTCCTGGGAACATTTTTTATTCAGATGTGTTTCAATGGTGTTTCTAACTTTATTTAAATTTTTTTAATTCTTTATTTCAGGTTTTGTATTTTCATTGCAATGTATACATAACACAACTTTGGTAAGTCCAAAGGAAAACAATGTTAACAAAAACATTTAGGGGATAACAAGGTTAAAACAGAGATGTTCAGTACATGGAATACGTTACAGTCGGCAGCATGGAAATATCTGGGTGGCAGTGCATGCTCTAAATAGATGGGTTGTGGCACACTGTGTGTGGTTCCAATGGGGGTATTTGGATATACCTCATTCCCACCGGGAGCCTCCGAGGAGGGAGTTCTGCTTCCCGGGGCTACTTTGTGGGCCGTAGCCCCGGCTGCGGTTCCCCCGGGGTCCTCCACTCGCATTACCTCTGCGTGTGTCATGAGACATTAGCCTTGTTGGGATGATAATAGGTGAAACAGTAAAGATGATCTGTGGCCAATGTAGTGTGAGTGCAGGCATCGTGTTGCGTGTCCTGCCAATGTAAAATTGGGGTGGGCTTTAGAAGACTGTAAAGGAGGGGAGGGAGAGGGGGAAGTTGGGGGGAGTGGAAGTAAGGTTCCTTGCCAGGGCTGGACTGGGAATGAAAAACAGCCCTGGAAAAAAATTCTATACGAGCCCCATAATGCATCGCGCCAGCATAGTGTGCAGATATGAAAGCGGGGAAAAAAAAACCTGAAAACTCATAGGGCTTCAAAATAAACAAAAGAGCGGATGTGTTGTAAGCAGACATGCATTTGCATATAATCAATGTTTCAGTCCAACTACCTTGACATATTAAGGAAAGTTTCGGAATTGGACTGTGTAACGGATCACCTGGCACCCCGACTGGGTACCTCCGTTGAAGGATGCTCCTAGCGCTTCCTGAGGACTCCAAGCACTGCAGCAGACACCACAACCACCGAACCAGAGAAGCATATGAAGGCTCTCAAGCATATGAATGTTGTATACAGCCGAATAGGAAAAACCATGCGAATAGGTTTACACTCCTAGCAGTCAAACTGGAACAGCATACAATAAATCCTCCCCCAATAATGAGACAACACTTCACTTTGAGGGTTAAGCAGGAACTGATTTACTGGGGCTAACTGCCCGGCTTTTATGCAGGTCTCCCCTAGGGGACCAAATGGGAGACTGGGACACAAAGGGTAAAAGGACCAATCACAGACTTACACATTTCAACCATCCCACAATGCATCACAATCCCTCCTCTCTGCCCTGGAGATAATTGGGCAGTAATTCAATTATCTCCAAAGACAGAGGCTAAACTCCATTAACCACATGGCAGAAAACAAACAGTAAAATACATAAAATTACCTACAGTTACATTCAGTACATAAAACATATATGTTCTACATATCCCCAGATAGCTCAGGTCTGAGCGCACATTATTAAGTGAATGGCGCTCAGACCACAAAAATACAGTTTAATCGCCATGGAGCCAAAGTCTTTACACAGTCAGTTTCATGTGAATGGGCTCCATGGGATTCCTATCTGGGGCACAAACAACACACTCAAACAAAACTACCGAACACCGGGCCGTTTGTGCACTTTCACCGAACAAGAAGGGAGGTCGGCGGCATCAGCGTTGTTCGCGCAAAACTGTGTCCGATTTCAGTTCCATGAATTAAGCGTCGAACACCGCTGTGCATTCGCATGTTTAAAATGGGCGTGACCTCGTGTTCATGATACGAATGGCGTCGACCCAGCATTCGTCAATTAAGCTGCGGTAAACCGCAGCTTCAGGGAGGTTAATTGCCGGCACACTCCAACTCCCAGGTGGTCTATTCATTCGTGCGGTTGTTCGGTAGATTGACTCTACCGAACACCCGACAGAAAAGCACGAATAAGTCTTTTCTGCAGGGAAAAAAGATGTCTTTTAACATGGGGCCATAGTCCAAAGGCAGCAGGCGAGCAACCAGGCTTCTCCAGTGTACAGTGGCGAGGTTGGTTTCACCACAGATTGAAATTGTGAATGTATGCTATTGCACAGCAGTAAAAAAAATGAAGTTATCTTGCTTAGTTCGAAGTAACAAGAGTGTGCTCTTCACTTTGGCTGACAACTGGATGATCTCAGTCAACACCAATTTAATTCCCATAGGAAAGCATTGGGAGGCATCTCTATGGAGAGCGTTCAGCGCCTCCATGCAGAGCGTGCTGCACACTGTGCAGCAGTGGACTAGGAAGCAGCTCTAGTGTCCATCTGAGTGACCCTAGGCAGCAATGTAAACACTGCCTTTTCTCTGAAAAGGTAGCAGTTACAGTAATCATCTTACAGGGACAGGCTATAGACACTAGAACCACTACATTAAACTTTCTCTCACCGGTTGACTCTACATTATAGGGAGAGCAGGAGACACAAGTGAAGATGCATTTTGTTTGTGTTTTTCTCCCCCAAGCCCCTTTCATGTGTCTCAGCCCCTTTGTATCTTTCCCCCCTTCCCCAGCCTTTCTATGTGTCTCCTGTTCCCCTTTCCCTGCCCCTCTGTCATTTTCTCCCTAGACCACTCTGTGTCGTTTTTTTTCTCCCCAGGCTCTCCATTTGTCTTTTTACTCCCCTGCCCCTCTATGTGTCTCATTCCACCCTCTTATTAGACCCCCAGCACTCCATGTGTCTCATTAGCCACCCCATGTGTCCCTATAGCCCCCCTCCCAGCCCTCCATGTGTCTCATTCCACCCTCTCCAGCCTTACATGTGTCTCATAAGCCCCCCACCCCTCCATGTTTCTCAATCCATCACCCCAGTCCTCTATGTGTGTCAATCCATTCCCCCAGCCCTCCATGTGTCTCATTCCGATTCAAGACCTCCATGTGCCTTACTATAGCCCCTCCCAGCTCTCCATGCATTCCTATTCTGCAGCCTTTCATGTGTGCCTATACCCCCTCCTAGCCCTTCATGGGTCCATCTACCCCCCTCCCAGCCCTTCATGTGTCCCTATACCCTCTCCCAGCCTTTTATGTGTCCCTATAGCCCCCCCACCCCCCATGTGTCCCATTAGTTCCCCCCAGCCCCCATTTGCCCCATTAGTCCCCCCCCCAGCCCCAGGTGTCCCATTAGTTTCCCTCCTAGCCCCCAGGTGTCCCATTAGTAGTCTCCCCAGCCCCCAGATGTCCCATTAGTTCCCCAGGTGTCCCATTAGTTCCCCCCATGTGTCCCATTAGTTCCCAACCCCTGTATCCCATTAGTTCCCCAGGTATCCCATCATTTCCCCCCAAGCCCCCATGTGTCCCATTAGTTTCTCCACCAGCCCCCAGGTGTCCCATTAGTCGTCCCATCCCCTCAGCCCCGTGGTGTCCCATCAGTATTCCCCCAAGCCCACAGGTGTCCCATTAGTCCCCCTCACCCCCATGTGTCCCATTAGTCCACCCCACCTCCATGTGTCCTATTAGTTCCCGCCCCAGGTGTCCCATTAGCTCTACCCCACAGCCTCCAGGTGTCCCATTAGTTCCCCCCAGCCCCCATTTGTCCCATTAGTTCCCCCCATGTGCCCCATTAGTCCCCCCTCAGCCCCAGGTGTCCCATTAGACCCCCAGCCCCCAGGTGTCTTGTTAGTTTCCCCCCTAGCCCCCAGGTGTCCCATTAGTTGGGACACCTGGGGGCCCATTAGTTGTCTCCCCAGGTGTCCCATTAGTTCCCCGGCCCCATGTGTCCCATTAGTTCCCCAGCCCCATGTATCCCATTAGTCCCCCCCCAGGTATCCCATAGTTTCCCCCCTAGCCCCCATTTGTCCCATTAGTTTCTCCCCCAGCCCCGTGGTGTCCCATTAGTTTCCTCCCCAGCCCACAGGTGTCACATTAGTCCCCCTCACCCCCATGTGTCCCATTAGTCCACCGCACCCGCATGTGTCCTTTTAGTTCCTGCCCCAGGTGTCTCATTAGCTACCTCCACAGCCTCCAGGTGTCCCATTAGTTCCCCCCATGTGTCCCTTTAGTTCCCCCCAGGTGTCCCATCATTTACCCCCGGCCCCCAGGTTTCCCATTAGTTTCCCCCCCCCCAAAATCCCCAGGTGTCCTATTAGTTCCCCCCCAGGCATCTCATTAGTGTCCCCCCCCAGCCCCAGTTGGGACACTAATGAGATGCCTGGGGGGGAACTAATAGGACTTAGTTGGGAGATGTCGCACCACAGCTGTGTTATTTCTGGGCATTCCCTCTAAAGGTGGCCACAACCCTTCCAACAGACATCCGAGTCCCAGCGGCCCATTTGTTTTAGCCTGAGGGGAGTCAGGTACCATTGCAGCATTGTTTTGTATTCTTGCTCTTTATGGTTGATGCAGATGGTTAGGGTCACTGTGGCTTCCCATATCTCCCCCCAATCTGGTGGGTCATCTGGCGGGCCCAAGTCCCTCTCCCAAGCCGAGACATACAGGTGTGCATCTGCAGGGGGGTTTAGGTCTGGAGGGTATGTATGGTCGAAACCTGACCTTTTGGATGGGGATTACTAACCTTTTTTTTTGTAATTTACCTTAATTCTGTTTTGGTTTTTTGTTGTTGCAATTTTATACTAAAACTAATTCTCCAAAATAGTTCAATTGGGCTTTTCCTAGTGCCAAAGGGGTCTCTCTTCACAGCACTTGGGAAGACAGTTCTAATAAAGAATACAAATTATGGAGAGTAGTCAGGACAGAAAAATATGACGTCCAAGCAGTAGAAATGCACAAAAAAGATCCCAAACTCATAAATTAGTGCATCACTAGTGCATTAGATGTTTTCTGATTTTCAGCTAGATAAGACCACAGTGATTTTCTGTCAATGCAACAATGAAACAGAAAGAAATCCAGATAATTCTGAACGTATGTAAATTACAACATTTATTCACAAAAAACATGTAATGGTTTCTGCAAAAGTAAGTTACAAATAAGAAGCCTGAATAATTAATTTTCATAGGTCTTTGTCAATCAACTGAGCCCATGGTGTATTATTAATAAAAGGGCCAGTTTCACCTTTCAAGGTCATAAGATATTTCTTGTCAGACAACAGGTGTACACCAGGCCATTTAGATTAAAATTGATAGTGGGTACTTTAGGAATATGGATCTGGAAAGTTCAAGCTCATCAAGTGTGAGCAATGGTCATTACATTGTAAATTAGCATTGGTAGAGTCTTAGATGCAAGTGAACATTTAACTTACACAGCAGGTTTGGCCCCAAATACTTTGCGTGTTATCAGTGAATCGGTGAATGCATGAGGTTGTTATTTTTAAATGCTGAAACCTTGTCAGGATCGTACAAGCTAACACGCAAACCTGAGACAGAGAGCGTCCTACCTGTCCTCAGAATGGTCGGGCTTAACACTACACTGATTAACATTAAAACCACTGACAAATAAAGGGACATTGGTTATATCATTACAATGGTCAAGGGGTGGGATATATTAAGCAGCAATTGAACAGTTAGTTGAATTTCTTGTGTTCTTGAATTCCATGTGCTGGAAACAGGAAAAATGGGCAAGCAAAAAGATCTGAGTGACTTTGACAATGTCAGGACAATACTGTGACCCAACATGCAGAATTAAAGATACACTATAGTCACCAGAACAAGTACAGCTTATTGAATTTGTTCTGGTGAGTAGAATCATTACCTTCAAGCTTTTTGCTGTAAACACTGTCTTTTCAGAGAAAATGCAGTGTTTACATTACAGCCAGTGATAACGCCACTGGCCACTCCTCAGATGGCTGTTAGAGATCCTTCCTGGGTCATGGCTGCCTAAAATGCATCCAATTATTCAGTGTCTCCATCCTCTGAACTTTCCTCATAGAGATTCATTGATTAAATTCATCTCTATGAGGAGATGCTGATTGGCCAGGGCTGTGTTTGAACTGTGCTGGCTCTGCCCCTGATCTGCCTCTTTGTCAGTCTCAGGTTCAGGCAATCCTATGGGGAAGCATTATGATTGGATCAGGCCACCACTTCTGCTGATGTCAGCAGGCAGTGGGCAGGTCTAAAGGAAACAGAGCCAGAGCTAGCAGCTCCAGACTTGAATACAAGTAAGATTTCTATATTTAATGATGAGGGGCTCAGGGTGGCTAGATGGTGGTTTTAACTCTATAGGGTCAGGAATACACTCAAAGTGGTCACTCCTCAGATGGCCACTGAAGGTGCTTTCTAGGGCAGATAGATAGACGCATTACCGGGGCTTTAAATGGCCGGATTTAACGTAGAAAGAATAGATCTCCTATAAGACACACTGACCGACGGGCAAGATAGACGGGTCACAGGGACGACCCCGTAGACGTGCTCACGCATGTAAAAAAAAGGCCCTGGGGACTAGATTGTACAGACTAGGGCCCATGCATCCGTGTGCCGCACCCACTGTTGATGGGCCGGCAGCGCTGATGCAGGCGCCCCACACAAGTCTGGCAAAAGATAAAACCAGACGGTTTTTCAGTTTTTTTCTGTTTCTGTTGTCTCTCTATGTTACGATTAACTACTTTTGTTTTTCTCTCCTCCCTTCCCCCCCTCATGGTTGTTGGAGCAACCTGATCTTGGCGATCACAAAGACAGAGACAAGAGGCACCCCCACACAAAACCCCCAGGGCCTGCCGGAAGACACCTGTAAGTCAGCCCAATTGCACTCACCCCAGACACCACTATGTCCACACGCATCAATTTCCTAAACGTTAAGGGGCTGAATGCCCCTAAAAAGCGTAGGCTCTTATACAGAGAACTTAAAAGACTAGGCCCAAATATAGCCTTTCTACAAGAAACCCACCTACGTAAGACCCTAGGGATATCCCACATATACAGCACGGGCTATGAGGCTAGATCACACTCCAAACGCAACAGAGTAGCGATTCTAATACACAAACGTTGTCCGCTACGGGTCACGGGGGTCAACCCAGATTCAGACGGACGATACCTCATAATTTCCGGGACATTATTTGCTCACACCATTCACCTCATAAACATTTATTCACCTAATGAACCATCCAGAGATTTCTGGGATCAAATAGCGGACAAACTGAAAGCTTGATGATTACAATGGGAGGCGACTTTAACGCCGCTCCATGCCCTGTCACAGATAGGGGGACCATAAGGGGATTACCACGCTCACACGGCAGAGGGAGACAAGACAGACTGATACATGACTTCATCTGCACGGGACTGATAGATGTGTGGAGGGCCCAACACCCAGGAGAAGTAGACTACACATTCTACTCCGCACCCCACGACTCCTACTCTTGCATCGACTACTTCTTAGAAAGGGCCAAGCCATCCAAAAGATCACAAAGTCCTCAGTAGGATCCATCACATGGTCTGACCATGCAGACATCAGCTTAGAACTAGACAACCTCTGTACCACGACCCAGAGGAACTGGAAACTAAACACCTCCCTACTGCAGGACCTAGCCATTAAAGAGACTATACTCAGAGAGAATACTTCCAACTAAACACCACACAGGACCTGACACCAACAACCATGTGGGCTGCTCACAAAACGGTTATCAGAGGTACCCTCATCAGGGAAGCCACCAGAAAATAAACTAAAAACACAACAATTAAAAACCCTTTTACGCGACTTAAACACTCAAGAACAGAGACACAAATCCAACCCCACACCCGACGGACTCATAGCCCTACAGACTACCTTACGCCACATTAGAGAGACTCTGTTAGACAATGTCGCGAAGGCTATGACATGGTCTAAGAGAACATTCTACGAACAGGCCAACAAAATGCACACGCTCCGGGCCTGCACACTGCCCCCGCGACCAAGACAAACACACATCACAACACTCAGGGACCATACAGGACAGACTAAAACAGCACCTGTGGATATAGCTCAAATCTTCACCGACTTCTATAAATCCCTATACAATCACACCCCCACTGACGCCGACAATGCACCAGACATGCAGGAAGATATCAGGCAACACCTTAGCAAAATTGATCTCCTGAAACTAACCCCTTCAGCAATAGAGACCCTGGAAGATGAATTCACAGCGGACGAAATAGACAGAGCTATCTCCCGCCTTAAGGGACAAAAGGCCCTGGGTCCTGACAGCTACAAGGGCAGCTGTTACAAGACATATAGAGAAGAGCTGATACCTCACCTACTAAAGTGGTTCAAGGTGGACATCCCGACCCAGAAATGTCTACGGCCCACATAGTACTAATACCAAAACCAGGGAAAGACACAACATACCCTGAACATTACAGACCCATATCGCTGATCAACCATGACGTTAAACTACTGGCTAAAATATTAGTGGAAAGACTATCTCCACACTTAACGAACCTAATCCACGCAGACCAGGTGGGCTTCATTCCCGGACGACAACTATTTGAAAACACTAGACGCAACATTGACTTAATATGGACAGCACAGACGACCTCACGCACCCCAACACTCATACTCTCTCTCGACGCAAAAAAGGCGTTTGTATAGGCCCAAAGACGGAGCCCAAAGCCTGCCCCACCTCTACAACTACTATCTAGCGGCCCAATTGTCCCAAATCACCATGTGGCACTCGACACCGGGCGACCGCAGATGGGCAGACCTAGAATCCGGCATAACGGGAGCTGACCTGCCCCAATTCTACATTTGGCTACCAAGGGAACATAGCACTAACTACGCACTAACTGCCCAGCTATCCTAAACTCCCTTTGGGTCTGGGACGCAGTGGCCCTTAAACACAAATTAACCACCTCACCTTCTCCACTGATGCCCCTGTTGAGAAACAGAGCGTTCCCACCGGGAATGAGGGCCCGATATTTCAAAAACATCGAGGAGGCGGGTCTACAGAGAGTGATACACCTATATGAAGGAAACCAAATAGTGCCATTTGAGAAGTTGACGGAAAGGACCAGGTTATGACCCCCAGACTTCTTTAGATACATCCAAATTAGAGACTTCGCACAACATAACCTAGCAAAAACTGCGGCACAAACTACACCAACGGGTTTTGAACAAATGTGCCTCAAAGAAAAACCCCCAAAGGGACTCATCACACACTTATATGCACACCTATGCACAAACAGCACAGACGGGGGCAACCTACACTACACTACACAGTGGGAAACAGACCTGGGAGAGACCCTAGAGGGCACAGAATGAAGAGAAATCTGGGACACAAACAAAGCTATCTCAGTGTGTGTCACACAACAAGAGCAGGCCTATAAGACCATGCTGAGATGGTATATCACTCCAGTAAATTGTACCATATGAGAAAAACTCCAGACAACTTGTGCTGGAGGGGCTGCGGAAACAAAGGGACGTACTTGCATATGTGGTAGGACTGCCCGAAAGCGCAGACCTTCTGGAGGGGAGTTGGGAACCTTCTTGATAGGGTATTCCACAGAAAAGTAACATTAGACCCATGGGTTTTTCTGTTCTCCCGAACACTAGAAGATTGGCCAAGGAGGGAACAGAAACCCCTGCACAAAATATGCTTGCTGCCAGACTCACCATGGCACAGGCATGGCTTAAACCAGCAATCCCCCAGGTAAACACAGTAATACACAAAATAAAAAACACACAAGTCATGGACCACCTTACGGCACTGGTGAGAGGCACCATGAAATCTTACGAAAAAGTCTGGGACCTGTGGATAGCAGGGGATTGGGAGAGCTGAGAGGGGAACACAATAGGGATACCCCACGGGTCTAACACTCACATCGATCCCGAAGGAACCTCCCACAGTGCTCCGAACTCCACCATGAGGGGGTCTCCTCCCCCTCCTCTTCTCTCCATTCCCCCCTAAAATAGTCTATCACCGTTACCGCAAAAGGGACCATTTCTATACAGAAGGGGTCACAGTCCATAACAAATGGTTCACTCCGCAACGACCAAGGTTTCATAATTTTGATTTTGATTTTGGTTTTAGTTATTTTGTTTTGTTTTCTACAAAATATAAGTGAAGAAAAATGACACTAAATAGCAAGTACATTCAAATTGGAGATGTGGTACTAACAGGTGTAAAATGGAGTATAACCTGTCTACAAACCTATGTTTATTAATGCCTATACCATGTAATCTATGCTCTACCACACCACTGTATTGTAATGTCATGCCAAAAATAAAGAATAAAAAAAAAAACAAAAAACCTAAAACCCTGTTGATTGGTCCTAATGGGTCCTTTGACCCTGGACCGTGTGCTTCATTATCACGATGATGCACACACGTTTGCGTCATGATTGATGTTTTTGGGGACTGAGCTATACAATAGCGCGGTACATCAGTGGCTAGTGCCCTTATTGATGCTGGATCCGGGTGCTGCAGCAGTCTCGGCTCGGGTGGTGAGCTTCCAGCAGAGTGACAGCATGACAGTGCTGATTAGGCACCATTACAGACAAGGGCAAAATAATGATGGCTAGATGATTGGGTCATATCATCTCCAAAACGACAAGTCTTCTGGGGTGTTCCCAGCATGCAGTGGTTAGTACCAACAAAAAGTGGCGCAAGTAAGGGCTACCAGTGAGCCAACATCAGGGTCATGGGTGCCCAGGGCTCATTGATGCATGTTGGGAGCAAAGGCTAGCCCGTCTGATCCAATCACATAGAAGAACTACTGTAGCTCAAATCAAATTACTGGGAAACTTCATGCTGGCCATAATAGAAAAGAGTCAGGAACACATAGTGAATCACAGTTTGCTACATATGGGACAGACCAGTCAAAGTGTCCATGATAACCCCTGTCCACTGCTGAGAATGCCATCAATGGGGTTGTGAGCTTCAGAACTGAATAGCCAGGTGCATGTGCATCATTTGCCTGGGGAAGATATGGCAGCAGAATGCACTATGGGAAGAAGGCAGGCTGGTGGAGTTAGTATTATGCTCTTGGCAATGTTCTGCTAGGAAACCTTGGGTCCTAAATTTCATGTGGATGTGACATGCACCACCTACCTAGAGATTGTTGCAGACTACATGCACTCCTTCATAGCACTACTGCATGTACGGGACCCTTCTGTTCCAGGGATATGCTGGCAATACGAAGAGGAGGTGGAAGATTTTCTACAACTGTGGTGGGACTGTCGATTGATACGCCCATTCTGGGCAGCAATTGACACGATCCTTAGGGATCTCTTAGAAGAACCCCCAGCATTGAATTTGCACCTTCCTTCTTCACCACACCCAGGCTAAAATCAAAAGATTGGTGGAGCCAAGATTGCTAAACACTGCAAAAGTAGTCATCTAGATATTCTGGAGACAGGCATGCATGCTACCACTGCAACACTGAGTGGTCGAGTGGTGCTAGGCGGGGCGGTTCGCTCTTGCTGCGGCTTCCCGGCTATACCTCTTTAAAATACAGCCCAACCTTCCGCCCTTCAATACCTTCTCCTTTCCTACCCCCTTCTTTTTTTCTCCTCTTCTCTCTCTCAACCTCTTTTTTCTTCTTTCCCTTTTTTACTTTCTTTAACTCATATTTTCTCTTATGCTCTCTACACATCTCTTACGAGCTTTAGAAGATACAGGATATTTACCTTCACTAAAGTTATTAATGGTCTACTACACACCAGTGGCGGATCCAGAGCCTGATCTCGGGAGGGGCACTTGTAGATTATTTAAATAAATAATCCAGGCACAATAACCACTACAGCTCAGTGTAGTAGTTATGGTGTCAGTAGTGCCAGGATTCCACCCCAGAGTAAGTAGTCATACCGTTTAAGAACAGTTTGACAACTTACCTGGGGTCTGCTGGGATATAGGGTATAGGAGCAGTGGTGTGTGTTAAGGGTGAAGTGTGTGAGTGCGGCAGTGTATGTCAGGGACAGTGTTTGTGGGGCTGTGTGTGTGTGGGGCAGTGTGTGCGTATGGGGGCAGTGTGTGTATGGGGGGCAGTGTGTGTATGGGGATAGTGTTTGTGGGGCAGTGTGTGTATGGGGGTCAGTGTGTGTATGGGGACAGTGTGTGTATGGGGGACAGTGTGTGTATGGGGGACAGTGTTTGTGGGGAAGTGTGTGTATGGGGACAATG
>OW240914.1:285744719-285764859 GCA_933207985.1 Pelobates cultripes
TCACCCCCCACACCATCACCTCCCTGTCACCATCACCCCCTCTCACCATCACCCCCTCTCACCATCACCCACCTCTCCATCTCACCATCACCCCCCATACACACAACACACTTCAAGCAGCTACCCCATAAACATAGAGTCTCAGACAAAAATGCAAACATGCTCACAGAGACATACATTCACACACAAGGATACTCTCTGTCAGACATACTCTCAGGCACATACACAGGTAAACTGTGCATCAATGTGTATATGTGACACTTTTTTGTTAGTGGGGCCTCATGTTTGAGTTTCGCCTAAGGCTTCATAAAGTCTAGAGCCGCCTCTGCATATGCCAGATGTAATTTTTGCACAGAATTAATATTTAATGGACAAACAGTCTAACTAGCCTCTGGCACAAAAGTGCAAATATCCCTATATGTGGAGTTCTTCAAGCTGAAATGCTGCACATACAGATTCATTGCTCCATGACCACTTCTGAAACCAGAAAAGGTCATGGATGTTAGAACAATCCTTTAAGTGAACTGATGGGGCGAGACAAGTACTATGAGCATGGCAAATATCCTCTGTAGCAATGTCCGATAATTGGGACGCTGGTGAGTAAAAGAGGCGGGCCATTGATGCAGTTGCGTTATTGAGTTTACCCCAAGGAGTTAGACCTGCCTGGATAAGGATTGGACCACCATGAAAAAGGGGTGGGTCTGCACAAATTACTGCCAGGTCAGCCTGGTGTATGGCAGGCCCACTGAGGGCAGGATATGCAGGGAGCACTGTTTCAACCCTGCTCTCTGTAGGGTAATTATGCTCTTTACATAGTGCAACCACATCTAATGATGTGTTTAAGTTATGCTTTGTAAGGACAGTTCCCTGGTGTCCCCAAAACCAGGACAGCTGGGAATTAAGTCAGGATGGCAGGACAGGACCAGAAAACTGTGATTGTCACATTGAAGTTGGGATGGTTGGGATGCCTGCTGTAGTTAGAAAGAACTGCCTTGAGGGAGAAGCAGGGACAGCACTGAGTGATGCACACTTTATGGCAGCTCCCACAGCTCTACTATCAATCACAGGAGGGTGACAACTTTGCAAATAACCCTCCAAGCTCCACATGCATTTAAACTAAACATTCTTTTGCATAAATTCTATAGCAATTCTGTGAAACGCATTACACATTGTGAACAGTGAGGTGACCATAAAAACTCTAATTATGTATGTTGCAATACTGCTATGAAGGTCGGTTAGGCTACCTATAAAAGTCTTGGACAAATAGGGAATGCTTCCGAATTTGCATATTGAGCATTTGTTATTATGAGCTTGTGATAATCCCTGTAATGCTAATTAGAAAAATAATACAAGGGGGTGGCGCCTAACCTTCAATCCAGTGGATCAAAATCCAGAGGCTCTGCAGACTGGTGTGCTACACAAGCAACATTTAGCACAGGACTGCACCCAAACAGGTCCAAAACGAGCCTCGAGCACCCCAAAGCACTCACCTCCTAAAGCGATATGGGTGGCGTAAAAAAATCCAAGTCCGGGTCGGCGGTGGCACCAATCGTCCTTGCCAGGCCCGAGAGAGACACACCACGTGCAGAGGATCAACGGGCCTCTGTCTCCGACTCTGATATCAGCGAAGCGAGCCAGATGCCAGACATCTTGCCACTCAACAGGTGCGACCTCCTGCAACTATCAGCAGACATAAAATCCCACCTGGAACTGGAGCTGTCAAAACACCTGGCCTTGCAGACCTCTCCAGGAGGAAACATGAAGTAGAGGACAAGATAGAGGAGGTAATTGTAACCTCCAACGAACACAAGGCCACACTCCAAGAATTAAAAGAGCAAATAGCCTCACTCGAAGAAACACAAGAGGACCTTAATAACAGGTCCAGGTAGAATAACATCCGAATACAGGGGCTCCCGGAATCTGTATCGCTTGAAAACCTCATAGCCACGCTACAAGAGGCAATGGAGCCCTACTACCAGATATACCACCGGCAGAGCTGCTCTTGGACAGAGCCCATCGTGCCCTATGAAACCCAGCCATCAGCCCTCACAACCAAGCGACATAACACGCCTACACTTCTACACGCCCATGCTTATAGACGGCCACCCAGTCCAGCTATTCCAAGACCTGGCCTCAACAACGCTACACAAGAGGTGCTAACTTCGGTCTGTTACATCCATTGACATTTTTTTGGTGGGATTAAGGGGTGGGTTGGGGGCGACTGGGCCTCAAGGGGGGGATTGCTCCTGCGTGGGCCCCGGGCTCGCTCCCCCATCCGTGGCACCAACATGGAGCGCACAACACAGCTGCGGGTGGGGGGCGGGTTGAGGGGGCGTGTACTAGACATGGTCAGCTCCAACATAACACTCATCCCCAAACCTGGTAAGCCACACAAGGAACCAGAAGACTTTAGGGCGATTTCATTATTGAATGTCGACATGACCATGTCCAAGGTGATGACCGTGAGACTAAATCCACACATGGAAAAACTCATACATGCTGATCAAGTCGGCTTCATACTGAACAGACAAGCGGCGGACAACACCAGACGCAATATAGACCTGATTTGGTAAGCCAACAAACAAAATATACCCTTAGCAGTGGACTCCTTAAATACAGAGAAGGCGTTCGACCTCCTTCTCTGGCCATTCCTCTTCGAAATTCTGACCCATTTGGCCTGCCAACCGAATTCCTGAATTTTAAAAGTAACATATGTCGCTCTGGTAGGCCACCCCCCATCCTTCCCCATCCTCAATGGCACTAGGCAGGGATGCCCCCTATCACCACTCCTGTTCACCCTCTCCCTGGAACCCTTCCTACAAACATTACGACTGAACCGACAGATAGCGGGCCTCACCATCCGAGGTGAGGAATATAAAGTCTCCACATACGCTGACGACGTACTCCTGACCCTAACAACACCCGAAAAGTCACTCAAGACACAATTACGCAAAAATTTCAGGCTACCAACTCAATACCTCCAAATCGGAACTCCTTCCAATCAATCTACCCCCCCAAGACCTTGCATCCATATGCACTGCCATCCCACTTAAAATTCGCTACACGGAACTGACGTTCTTAGCCATCCGACTAACAGACGTCTTCACAAACCTCTACGAGACAAACCACACACCCCTCTTTCGCTGACCTTAAATGCTGGAAACCACACAGCATCTCATGGATCGGCAGGGTAACATCAATAACAATTAACCTGCTCCCCCGATTCCAGTATATGTTTCAGGCCCTCCCAATATCGTGCAAGACAGCCGATGCCTGTGCGCTTAAAACTGCGATCGATACCTTCATCTAGAACAACCACAAACCACAAACACCCAGATCCACCCTATACTTGCCCAAACGTAACGGCGGGCTTGGGCTCCTCAACTTCACACTCTACCAACATGCAACCCACTTAGCGCAAATCCGGCAATGGCATGTCTCCCCCGGGGAAAACAAGATGGGTGGACATAGAACACGCTATTTTCAGTTATGATCACCCATCCCTACACAAATGGCTACCGAGACAGTATAGACTGCAACCCCCCAGACAACCCCCACCGTTATTTGATTTGCTTGTGGGACAAGCTCCGAGACAAATTAGAACTCTCGACCAGACTGTCACCACTCACTCCCATCCTGCGTAAGAAACTCTTTCCCCCAGGACTCACACCCAAATACAATGCACAGTTCAAAAAACCTCGACATCACATGCCTGGGCCACCTGTATCCGGCAGGTAAACTACTAGAATACTCTGACCTACCAGAATCTCAAAAAACTCACATAATTCAACCAATTCTGCTTCATGCAGCTAAAACGCTTTGCCTACACCCCAGCTATTCGACAAGCAGCCACATCTGCTATGACACCCTTTAAACGAGACCACTTTAGGACACCCGCACGAAAAAGGCCAAAAATAGTACCCTTCTGGAACAGCATTGTATCCGTCCTCACTTGACTCTTACAACACCCATTCCCTAAGAACCCATGGGCACTACTGCTATCAAAGCCACTGAACACTCTGACATGACACAAAAACAAACTAGTAGCTAGAATTGCCCTGGTGACCCACCAAGAAATTTTGGAACAGTGGGGAACCCTGCAAATCCCGCACACCCAGGCCATACACAAAAAAATACGAGATACCATACAGATGGACAGACTCACTTCACAAAAATGAGATGCCCCTACCTCATTCCAAAAAATATGGGACCTTTGGATCGAAGGACACACCTCACTACCATGGTAGCTTCCTCCCCCCTTACACCCCCAACACCCTCTCCTGGACATAGGACCGTGGAGTTCCATTCACCCTAAGATTAGGGTATGAAATGGGGACACAACCCAGGAACCAGGCCAGACCTGGTACCCACTACCCCCACCCCCGACATCTCCCTTGGTTATGTTATTGTGTTTGATGACATCGACGCACCTGTCAAGCAAATAAATTCGGTATTATGTTATTGCATTTGTCAACACCATCCTTAATGTTAAGCAAACACAACCAATGTTTTATTATTATACTTGTTGACACTGATGCAAACGATATGCACACGTATTCCATGTCATGTTATTGTACAAATTGACCCTGCTGCACATATTATGCAAACGTATGCAATGTTCTTGACAAAAAATTTAAAAACAAAACTAAAATAAAGAATTAAAAAAAGAAAAATAATATAAAAACCCCAAAGTGCATGTTTGGGGAGAAGAAAGAAAAGAGGGAGGAGAAAAGAGAGAGAGTGACGAGCCAGAGAAACAGAATTGGGAAGTGAGAGTAGGAAAGTAACAAAGGTAGAGGAATGAGGGATAAGAGAAGGGGGAAAGAAAATTTGAAAGGGGATACGTGGAGTAGAAACATGACTTATTAAAAGCTGACATGTGAACTCCATAATGGGTGCAGGGGAGAGCACCCCAACTGAAATTCAGCATACCAAATAAAATAAAACAAAACAAAAACATACATGTATGGCGGAGGGGCCAAGACCCCACCTGAGAACATGCAAACTGAAAAATATAGACCTCAACCTGCAAGAAAATGAAATAGGTATGGTTAGCCCCTAAATCTAGCGTAAATAACAAGAGCAAATTGGCTAGAGAAGGCTCTGAGTCCACAGTCCAGTGTTTCACCACTGCCTGTGGAAACAGGCACTACCACAACAGGCCCCGCACCTGTTCCCTTCCCCATGATTAAAGTTTAAGTGTATGCTGGCAGGACTAGCTGAGTTTTTCTTAGGCCACCCAACCATCCACTTGTGCACTGTCCTGGAGACGACCAGAGCCTCCACTGCGCCTCACATCATACCAGCCTCTTCGCTGATACAAGCTCCACCAGGTCCCCTGATCCCCAGTCCATCGTGGGTGCCAACTTACTCTGCACAGGAAGCCTCATAGCATAGTGGGAAGTTAGCTTCAGGACTTGATACCGGGCATAGGTGTAAAGTGCAAGTAATGGGATAGGGTCCAGACCAGCACCCCGCAGCGATCCAAAGTTACATTGTCAAATATAAGGGTCAAATATTTTTATATTGAAAATTGCCAAGTTGGTTACGTTGCCTTTGAGAGCATATGGTAGCACAGGAATGAGAATTACCCCCATGAAGGCATACCATTTGCAAAAGAAGACAACCCAAGGTATTGCAAATGGGGTATGTCCAGTCTTTTTTAGTAGCCACTTAGTCATAAACACTGGCCAAATTTAGCGTTCAAGTTAGTTTTTTACTTTTTTCACACACAAACAAATATGAACGCTAACTTTGGCCATTGTTTGTGACTAAGTGGCTACTAAAAAAGACTGGACATACCCCATATTGAATACCCTGGGTTGTCTACTTTAAAAAAAATATGTACATGTGGGGTGTGATTCAGAGATTTATGACAGATAATAGTGTTACAATGTCACTATTGATACATTTTAAAAATATATATTTTGAAACAGCAATTTCCTATTTGTACTTATAGCCCTATAACTTGCAAAAAAAAGCAAAAAAGTACATAAACACTGGGTGTTTTTAAACTCAGGACAAAATTTTGAATCTATTTAGCAGTTTGTTTCATTAGCTTTTGTAGGTAAGTAAAAGATCTTTCAAGCAAAAGTCAAAAAACATGTTTTTTTTTTTTTTTTCACCATATATATTTTTTTTAAAGTAAATTATATGACATGATACAAATAATGGTATGTAAAGAAAACCCCTTTGTCCTGAAAAAAATAAAATATATAATTTGTATGTGAACAGTAAATGAGAGAGAGGAAAATTACAGCTAAACACAAACACCACAAAAGTGTTAAAAGAGCCCTGGTCCTTAACGTACAACATTGCAAAAACAGTCCGGTCCTGAAGGGGTTAATGTTGGTTTCGATATAATATGGAAATATTATTTACACTTTTTTTTTATTTACACTTTGGCTTTATGAATCATCATTCAGACACTTTAAAGAGGTTTTGTTTTCTTGGTTTTTGCTTTAGTAAATTTAATCACTAAGGGTAGTAATTTTATTACTGAGAGGGTAGTGGATGCATGGAATAGCCTTCCAGCTGACGTGATAGAGGTTAACACAGTAAAGGAGTTTAAGCATGCGTGGGATAGGCATAAGGCTATCCTAACTATAAGATAAGGCCAGGGACTAATGAAAGTATTTAGAAAATTGGGCAGACTAGAATGGTTCTTATCTGCCTTCACATTCTATGTTTCTATGTTTCTATGTTTATCAGTTGAGCAATTTCTAAAGCTTTTGTCTGAAAAATACCAGTTGAGGGAGCAGTCTGCTCTGTATAACTTGCTGGAATGCCACTGTCAATGATTGGTGTGGTTTCTTATCATGTAGGCTTGTAGTATGTTTTTTCCAGCAAGAGTTGGTAGTAATTATAGCATAGGTGGACTTTTAGGCTAGCTACGGGTTAACAGTAAAAAAATTAAAAAAAAAAAGTTTTTTAAAAAAAGTTTTAAAAAGTAAAAGTAAAGTTTTATTAACGCTTAAAAAAAAGGAAAAAAAATCCCACCCCAGTTTACCCAGTCCTAATACAATTTTAAAAATACAAATCACAGTATTATACTGTGATCAAAAAATATTTTGAACACCTGAGGGTTAACTTTTATTTATTTTGTAACCCTTTACGGGTTCAATTTTAAATTAATTAATTTAAATATTTTAAAATGATATATTTAGCTAGTTAATGGGAAATTGAGGAATTTACTGTTAGGCTAGTTAGGGGTTAACAGTAAAAAAGTTTATAAAGTGAAGAAAGTATAAATAAGTTTAAAATGAAATTAATAAGAAAAAAGTTTTAAAAAAGGTTTTCAAAAGTAAAAAAAGTTTATAAAAGTAACAAAATACATTAAAATATGCTCATTACCACTACACCTGGAACAAACTAGCAAAAAAAAAATGATTTCACGTTAAGGTTCAAAATATGCCTTTTGAAATACCCCAGGGTGTATTCTTTAAAAAATGGTATGCGTTTGTGGGGTAGTTTGAATAACCAACCAGCTAAACTACTCCAAAATGGTACATGGACACAGCGTAAAAATTTGAAGTTTGAAAAAACTGGAATGGCTGTGTCTCAAATGTGCCCCCTTCAACATCCACCTATACCTGGCAAAGATACATACACGGGTATTACTGTACTCAGACGACATAGCTGAGCAACCTATGATGTATTATACAACCGTAGCACACATATGGTTTGCAAAATATACTGTGCAAACTCACTTTGTGCGTCAAAAAGTCAGCAAAAAAATGCTTACTACCACTGCACTTGGTAACTTGGTACAAGGTTTGAAATACCCTGGGATGTCTTCTTTAATGGTATGTTTTGGAATATGTCTCCTGCTAAAGTGCTCCAAAATGGAACACGGACCCATCAACACCATCTATAAAAATTCACACCTAAAAACCTAAACTTGTCACGTCTCTTTTACAGCATTATAACTTCACAAAATAGTGTCTAGGTCATTTATAACTGAGCATAATTTGGGGTATTTTATGACAGTGGTACTGTCAGGATTACAAGTTGATCCAGCACACAGAACTGTGTCACACCTAGGACTAAGGATAACGTATAACGTTACCCTAAGGACTAAGGATAACGTATAACGTTATCCCGACTATTCCAAGAATAGTCAAAATACTTGCCAAGGTCATGAACACAGAATAAGACACAATGATGAGGTAAAGACAAAAGTCAAGGATACCAGAATTCAGGTTAGTCAAAACGAAGACAAAGTCAAATACCAGAAAATCAAGATCAGGAACGCTTTCTCAGATTACCATCAGGATGAACGCACGAGAGGGCAATGAGCAAAAGGAGAATTGGGTTTAATTACCCCTCCTATGGATCCAATTGGCTGTAACCGGCCTTTGACCCCAAAAGCAATTATCAGGTTTCCATATGCATGATTGCTACTCGGCACAACTTTTCCTGTCAGGACGGTAATGCTGCTCGGCACAACTTTTCCTGTCAGGACAGTAAATGCCATTAACCACATTTTTATGTGTGGATGAATACATGACAGGTGCATATCAAGTGTAAGAAATACCCAGCAAAAAAATGTAAAAAATGTTAAAAACATTCTCACGACAAACATTGACATAAATTGGTGAAAAAATAGTGGCAAATTAAGGCACAATATATGTCATATAAGATACCCTGGAGTGTCTACTTTCTCAAATGGAAGCCCTTTGTGGCGTTATTTGAACAGTCAAACTGCTATAATACCCCAAAATGAGACATAGGCCCATTAAATTCATCTATTAAAATTCTAACTATTGAAACAGAAATAGCCTTGTCTCTTATATGGCATTGTAACTTCACAGAATAGTGCCAAAGGCATACAATGGGGGCATTGTTATACTCAGCAGATGTAGCTGAACACAATACACACAATTCTGTATAGGGATAGCACACAAAATACATATGACAAAAAACATGTTTTATGTGTAATGCCAAAAAAACACAATTTTACTCCAAATATTTAGAGATTGGTGATGAAATGGCTACGTAAAAAGTGTCAAAATAGCCTTAGGTAAATAGACTGCGATGTCTACTTTATAAATATATACTTTTGTGTGGTAATTTTGTTTTCTTGTGGTGGCTACTAAACTTACAAGACAAACATACCAACTTCTAAAATTGTTTTAAATTTAAATTTTATTTTGTTACTTTCAAAATAAGTCAAGACACATAAATTAATTTATTTTGAATTACTTTTCCTAAGCTGAACATATTATGCACACATTATTGCATAAACAGTTTTTTCCCCAATTTTTTGGCATTTTTTTTTGCAATTAATAAGAATTCATATGGGCCAAACTGCCTATAGCAAACGACCCAGCAGTCAACTCTAGATAGTTGATATGTTCTCTGCTGATGTCCAAGACCTCCCATGGAGGCTGTCAGGCAAGAAGCACCCCATCCCCATTAACATGAGTTCGATTCCACGATGAAGTCTGGGGTGGGACCGAAGATCACTTTGCCGTTCCTTGCCGACATGTGGAGGAGCTACCATTGAAATTCTTCTTGGACTTCTGCTGTTAAGGGAACCATTTGGTCATATGAGGGTTGAAGTTGAAGAAACTGTGCTTTTAAGCGCTGCATGGCTCGATAATGCAATGGTCCTAGGTAGATGGCCTGTATTAAGGCTGAGAGTAGACCCACAATCCGTGCCAGCGTTCGAAGTGGAACCTGATCTAGATGTAACATCCTGCAGAGTTCCTTCCGGATTGCCGAAATTTTTGATTGAAGGAGGCAGAGGATGCACTAGGAAGCGTCGATCTCGAAACCCAGAAACTGAAACCCAAGGACTCTAGTAATGAGATTGTAAATTGTGTCTGAGATCAAAGTCTGGAGAAATCGTTGCAGAAAAGTAAGAGATCGTCGAGATAAATAATGCAGCGAATACCCCTTGCTTGTGAGCAGTGACTGGTTTCAGAAGCTTGGTGAAAAAAACCATGGGGCTGAGCTGAGGTTGAACTGAAGGCATGTGAATTGGAAAGGTCAGCCTTTCCAGAGGAAATGAAGGAAGTGCCTGCTTGCCAAATCCACAGGTATCTACAGGTATGCGTCCTTTAGGTCGAGGCGGGTAAACCAGTCCCCTGGGTGAAGGACGTCTCGAAGGAGGTGGATACCTTCCATTTTGAAGTGTGTGTAGACAACAAAGGAGTTCAGCCGTTGTAAATTTATGACAGGGCGATATTCCCCTGATTTCCTGTGGACCAGAAAAGGGAACTGAAAAATCCCCCATCGTCTTCTGAAGGTGGTATCGCCCCTTTGGCTAGTAGGCATCGAAGCTCCATGTAAAATCGGAGCTGATGTTCCTTTGAAGTGGACGTAGGGTACGGACGGTCTGGTTGGTAAGGCGGAGAATGAAACTCGATTGAATAACCCCTCACTGTATTCAAAACCCAAGTGTCTGACGACAACCTTGTCCACCTGTTGAAACAATGAGACAATTTGCCTGAATGACAAAGATAAGAAAGGTACTGAGGAACATTTCTCACCTGTAGGTAGTCTGATGCGACCTCGGGCCCTACTTCCTTTGCCACGATCTGATCTATAACTGAAGGAGCCATGTGGGTGGTAACTTGGGAAAAATGAAGGAGAGTGGGATCTTCTGTGGCTGGTAGGCCAGAAGCAGTTGGCAGTCCAACCCCTTCGGCGGCCAGCCCTGGCAAAAACCCAGGAAAGGTGTTGGTGAAATACTCTCTTCGTAGAGGATTGGGCTTTATTAAGCGTAGTGTAGAGAGTAACATGTTTGTGCAGCTCTTTTATAAAAGGCTCTCCAAACCACAGGCCATTGGCCAAGGGACCAAACTCTTTCAATTCCAGATCAGACAGTTTGCTGTCAATGCGGAGTAGCACCGCTTTTCTTCGCTCCATACATAAAATATGATGAAAAAATGTAAAAAAAACACACTTTTTGAGATTTGACCCCCAAAATCTGTAACGCATCTACAACTGCCAAAAAACACCCATGCCAAATAGTTTAAAAATTTTGTCCTGAGTTTAGAAATACCCAATGTTAACATGTTCTTAGTTTTTTTTGGAACGTTATAGGGCAATAAGTACAAGTAGCACTTTGCTATTTACAAACCATTTTATTTTCTAAATTAATGGAAGTTACATTGGAACACGAATAACTGTCAGGAATCCCTGAATAACCCTTCACATGTATATATATATATTTTTAAAGAAGACAGCCTAAGGTATTACACTTGGGGTATTTTCACTCTTTTCATGCAACCATTTTACCACCAATCAATACCAAATTTAAAAAAATAATAATAATTTGTGATTTTTTGTTTGATACACATAGCAATTTAAGAATACATGTATGTAGAACTTTAAGGGTTACTACAAAAGAACACCCCAATATGTGTTCAGCAAAATCTCCTGAGTACAGTGATACCCCCCATGTATAAGTGTGTTGGGTTCTCTGGGGTCTAAAAGACCTTATTTGGAGGGTGCGCATTCCAGTTTTTCAACTTTGAATTTTCACAGATGGTCATCATGCACCCATGTCCTATTTGGGACATTTTTGAAGCCGGCCAATGTAATTTACCCCCATCAAACCATATATTTTTAAAAAGTAGACACCCTAGGGTATTTCAAATGGTAGTATTTTAACACTTTGCATACACTAATTCTACCACCAGTCTTTGTCAAACCTTTGAATAGTAATTTTTTTGTGTTTTTTTTTCTCTCACGTTGTACTTTAGGCATGAATTCTCAGTTCCTGTTATGTGATATTGACAAAGAACACCCCAATATGTGTTCAGCAAAATTTTCCGATTACAACAGTGCCCCCAATGTACAGGTTTTATGGGTTTTTGCAAACTTACAGGGGTCAAATGTAAGGCTTTCCCCTTTTCCATGTTTGCACATTGAAATTTTCCAGATTGGTTTGCCGGGCCTATGCTGCCTTTGAGACCGTATAGCAGCCCAGGAATGAAAATGAACCCCATCATGGCATACCATGTGTAAAAGTAGACAACCCACGGTATTCAAAATGGGGTATGTACAGTCTTTTTTAGTAGCCACTTAGCCACAAACTCTGGCCAAAGTGAGAGGTTTTATTTTTTTTTGCATTTTTTTTACACAAAAACTCCACCCTTATAAGTGATTTCATCATTGGCTTTACTGATTTATAACACTGATATTTATGTTCAGCGAAGTCTCCCGAGTATAACATTACCCCCCATGTACAGGTTTTATGATGTTTTTGTTAGAGGGTCAATATAGGGCTTGCCCAATTCATTTTGGCAGATTGGTTTGCTGGGTCTGTGTTGCATTTCGAGAGCATATGGTAACCCAGGAATGTGAAATAACCCCATCATGGCATACCATTTTCAAATGAAGACAACCCAGGGTATTCAAAATGGGGTATGTCCAGTCTTTTGTAGTAGCCACTTAGTCACAAACGATGGCCAAAATTAGCATTTTTATTAATTTTTTATAAAAAAAAATTCAATTTATATTTTATATATATATATATATATATATATATAAAAATTATAGCTTTTGCACTCCTACCTTCAGCCAACGATACCTGGTGCCCAGCCACACTGCAATATAAAAATGAATGATTGCCAGCACTCCTGGATTTCCAACATCAAGTAGTTTTATTGTCTTAGTCGACGTTTCAGTCCCTAACCTGGGACTTTCAACAGGACACAGACAATAAAACTACTTGATGTTGGAAATTCAGGAGTGCCAGCAATCGTTTATTTATATATATATATGCCGGTGGTACTTGTCATGTGAGCCATATCCACTATCTGCTGTGGTGTACCACCGTCAGATAGTGGATATGGCTCACATGACAAAATCTTACCAGTGGTTAGAAAAGGCAGGACTGAAAGACAGCATTAAGGCATTAATCCTAGCAGCACAGGAGCAGGCCCTCAGCACCAGATCAATAGAAGCTGGAGTCTACCACACCAGGCAAGACCCAAGATGCCTCTGAGACAGTCCAGCACCTAGTAGCTGGATGCAAGATGTTAGCAGGAACAGCATGTACGGAGAGACACAACCAAGTTGCTGGGATTGTGTACCGAAACATCTGCACAGAATATGGAGGAAAAGTCCAGATGGGAGATACCACAAAGGGTAGTTGAGAATGACAGGGCTAAGATCCTGTGGGACTTCAGGATCCAGACAGACAAACAAGTGCTGGTAGACAAGGAATGAAAGACTGCAGTAGTGGTGGATGTGGTAATACCCAGTGACTATAACATCAGGAAGAAGGAACATGAGAAGGTGGACAAATACCAAGGACTGAAAGAAGAACTAGAAAGGATGTGGAAAGTGAAGGCAGTAGTAGTCCCAGTTGTGATAGGAGCACTCGGGGCTGTGATTCCCAAGTTGGTTGAGTGGCTTCAACAGATACCAGGTGGGACATCTGAGATTGCTGTCCAGAAGAGTGCAGTTCTAGGAACAGCTAAGATACTGCACAGAACCCTCAAACTCCCAGGCCTCTGGTAGAGGACCCAAAAATGAGGAATAAACATACCACCCAGGAGGGGTGAGAAAAATCAATGTGTGTATGTATATATATATATACATGCATATATATATATAATACGTGTGTATATAATTTGTATATGTGTGTGTGTATGCGTATATGTGTATATATATATATATATATATATATATTAACACACACACACGCTTTTATTTCCTGTATATGTATAACATATTATAATTAAAGCATTTTATAATATATTGTACATATATAATGCAAATATATGATTTCATTATAAGTGTATTTTGAGATATATGTGTATATATCTCAAAGTACACTTATAATGAAATCATATATATGCATTATATATGTATAATATATCATAAAATGCTTTAATTATTTTATAATATATTATACATATATAATATATGTATAACGTATTTATTTTACAGCTCAGACAGTACGCCTGCTGGCAGCTCCTAGAGTCCTATTGCGGCGATGTGATCATGGTGATCACATGGCCCTGGAGGGCCGGGGTGGCTGGAGCTGCTGCAGGGGGACAGCTGGGGTCTCTGGCAGTCCCCCCTGATCGTGATAAAAATAAAAACTGCAATAATTACACTTGCAGGGTTAAGGGTGGTGGAAGTTGGCACCCAGACCACTCCAATGGGCAGAAATGGTCGGTGTGCCTGGAGTTTCCCTTTAAGTAAAGAGAGACTTAAGCAAAATATGAAGCCTCCTGCCATGTAATAAAATTAATGCCATTGTGTGAATTATTTTATGTATTATTTGGTAATATGTGGAGAGCTATATGGCGATACATGAAGAAATAACAGCAATCCTAAATGAGCTAAAAATGCTCCAGACCAGCTAATTTCTCATTCTGTCTAATTTTGCCTAAAGATATCTGTAAATTCTACTTAACTGCAAACAAGCTTTACAATCAAAAATACAGTTAATAGCATGGTCAAGGAAACCACTGGAGTTTAATTTTTCACTAGAAATATTAAAACATTTAAAGAGTTACTCCGAGCACCATTACCACGTAACTGATTTGAAGTGGTCCTGGTGCCTAGAGTCTGCTTGGTGTAATTTCAACAAGGGTCTTTAATTGTTCTTACATCAGATAGGTACTTCTCCATAGCTCCAATTCAGCTAATAAATTCCAATGTGTGTAATATGTAATGTTGTACAGCGGTTGGGGCATTAAACCATCTGTGGAAGATTTCTGTCTACGTTTAAAGCAGTATGCCTGGTATATTAGGCATGGATGTATGAGGATGCATGGATGTATGAGGCAATTTTTTTAACAGTGGAACATTTACCTGCATTTACCAGAATACTTATGGCATTTTCCTGCTGATTGTACCACTTTTAAAATCACCATGGAATTACTGATTGTTGTTTTGATTTAATCACCATTGATGCTTTACCTGAGTATACATTCTAGGCATTATAACTACAATTTAGAGATTGTAGTGGTTTGAGTCTATGCCCAATCCATTCACTGTTTGCCAGTCACCACCATTCTAGATGGACAGAATTGATACTGGCAAAACGGAAGTGTAAATTGTACATTATCTATACGGTTGGAGAGGGGAAGGGCTGTGGATGCCAGTAAAATTTGAAACATAAATAACAGCTAGAACATATATTGAGATTAAATTAACCTTTTTGTGTTTGATTGCTGTATTTAGAGATAGAGTACATTTTCATGGAATATATACCGTCTATCGCTGTATTGTCTCATACCCCCCCCCCCCCCCCCCCCAATGTTAGGAGGTTTGGATTGTCACCTGGCAATTAATTAATAAATATTAATATTTTATTAAAAACTGTTACTTGCTTGTTTAAAAAAAATTATATTCTACATGTTTAAAAATTATACTTAAATGGACACTATAGATACCAAAAAAACAACAGATTAAGGAAGAAGTTTTGGTGTGTAGAGCATGGGTTCCCAATTCATTTTTCATGTGAAACCCTTTGACATAGTGTACCAACATTGTGGAACCGCCACAAAAAATTTTGTACCACAACACAAACCTTTTCATTAGCAGAGTGTAATGTTTTCTTTTTCTGGCAAATTTAGTTTTATTGGGTATATATATATATATATATATATACACTAATTTCTATAGATAGTAAACAGATTGTAGACTTAGGAGCAGGTGTGCTTCTTTGTGTACAGGGGTGTGTTTGCATGTTGTGTTGGTATTTTATTGCTGGGATGTCTGTACATACACTGCCACATACCAACTTACACAGAAATACATACACATTAACAAACAGAACCACACATAGAAACCCATCGACACACACACACACACACACACAAATACACACACTAACACACAGATACACACACACTTCCACATGCACACACTCAGATACACTGACTGACACAAAGGTACACAAACTGGCACCTACACACAGATACACACACAATCAAACAGACCCTCTAGACCAGGGATAGGCAACCTTTTAGCAGCACTGAGCCGTAGTGTGCCGGTTCTATTTTTTTAAATTGAGGTGTGTTTGTTGCCGTACCCTGCTTGTGTTATTAATACTGCAGTTGCTTTGTATCATATTTGTGCGTATATGAGCTATTATATGTTCACAAGTAGTTTGTGGTGTTGTGTATGATACCTATGAATGTGGGCTGTGTATGGGGGGCTACTTGTGGAATTGTGTGTGTGTGGATGGATATATCACATTGTGTGTTTGGTAGTGTGTGTATGTGAGGGGCTGTTTTGGGTATTGTATGTGAGACGATGTATGTGAGGTTGTGTGCATGTATGTGGATTGTAAGTGGTGTTGAGTTTTTGGGAATTGTGTGTATGTTTGTGTGTGGGCTGTCCGTATTATTTGTATGAGGGGAGGGTTATTCTGCATTTCTTTTTATATCTAGCAGTGTGGGTGGCTTCCCTTGGTTCCATTCGGACCAGGCTGGCCAGGTACAGGTCAAAGACAGGAGTTGCAATAGCCGCTGTGGGCTGCTCTACTACAGTGTGAATTTCCATACACAAGTGCTAGGAGGAAGTGATCTGAGATCACTTCCTCTGCGTGCTGTAATGCATAAATTGGGGATTGTCCTTCACCACCTTTTTGTATTAGCAGATATCTGAAATTTCACTGGGACTCCTGATAGGCCAGAGCCTGTCTGGCTCTAGCAGCCTTAAGTGCCATGCAAAGACACCTCAATGTCATATTCCGGCACCCGGCATAACTACAGATGGTGCAAGCTCGCGGCTATCGGGCCGCAAAGATACTCATTGCTCTAGACTGTAAGCTTGTTTGAGCAGACTCCTATTCAACATATTGTTCCTGTAAGTTTTTGTAATAATCTCCCTTATTGTTAAATCTCCCCCTCCTATTATATTGTAAAACACTACGGAATTTGTTGGTGCTATATAAATGCCAATAATAATAATAATATTAATACATACACTGACATACAGATACACACACCTTGACACACAGCTACACACAGGCACATAAACACACAAATTCACACGCACTGGCAGATACATACAGACACACAGGTACACACACGGACACACAGATCCACACACTGTCAGATACATAAACAGATGCACACACTAACAGATTCATACTGACACACAGATACACACACCTTGACATGCAGATACACACACTGGCACATACACAGATACACACACTGGCAGGTACATACAGATACACACATGGACACACAGATACACAGACTCAGATGTTTATATTTGCAGTCACCCTCCAGTTACCTTACCCTTTTTTTCTGCAGGAGGGAAGAGAGCTGCTGCCTGACTTCATGACAGGCGGTTACTTCCTCCCAGCATCCGATACTATGGGGGCCCGGATGTGCTCTTACATGGCCGCCCTTTTAAGCGATACCCATTGGGTGACCCTAAGTGCTTGGGCCAACCAACGGGCAAATTGCGACGGAACCACAGTTTTGTTCTCCACACCAATTGGGAAACACTGGTATGGAGCATGCCCTTGCAGTTTTACTGCTCCATTCTCTGGAATTTAGGAGTTAAAAACTTTGTTTTTGCAGCCCTAGTCACACCTCTCTGCATGAGATTTGCACTGCCTTTCTAAACACTTCCTGGAAAGAGAGCACTAACGTTTAAACCTCCTTTATTGCACATTCTTTTTAATTTAGAATTTCTTATCTAGCAAAATAACAGTAACATTCACAGAGCAGAAAATAAAAAAAATCTGAAGCAAATTAACTTGATTGAAAATTAAACAATTTTTTCATGTAGGCTGTGCCAGTCACAGCCAAGGGAGGTGTGGCTAGGGCAGCATAAACAGAAACAAAAGGGATTTAATCTCCTAAATGGAAGAGAATTGAGCAGTGAGACTTCAGAGGCATAATCTATAACACTAACACTGCTTCACTAAGCTAAAGTTGTTTTGATGCCTATAGTGTCCCTTTAATGTAGTTGTTCTGATGTGTATACCATCTCCCCGTAGGCTTTTTAATATAAGCACTGCCTTTTCAGAGAAAAGGGCTGTGTTCACATTACTGCCTCATAACACCTCTAGTGGCAGTCACTCAGATGTCCACTAGAGGTGCTTCCCAGTTCACTGCTGCACAGTATGCAGCACTGATGTTCAGTGTCTCCATGCTTTGCAGGGAGGAGCTGAATGTTCTTCATAGAGTTACATTGATTTTCTGTAAGGAGATGCTGATTGGCGCAGCGTGGAAATAGCTTCCTAATGCTTTGTCAAATTTGATGATCTCAGCCATGTAGGTGCAGCGAGCCGGGGCCAGCCGTGACGACACCAGCACAGCACTGGAAAAAAAGGTGAATTTAAACACCTTTTTAAAATAAGGAGAAAGGGGATTGAAACCTAAATAGCGCCTTTTAAACTATAGTGTAAGGAATACATGTTTGTATTCCTTACACTATAGGGTTCCTTTAAGGTAAGGTTTACTTTAGTATAACATATTTTGGTGTTTATAGGGAGCTCAACATGTATTGCCCTTTCATTTGCTGTCTAGTAAAAAGGCTGAAATAGATGCATAATGTCATTCTTTGGGCATGAGTATGAATATCCAGCCCTTATTAGACACTAGACATTAGACACTCATTCTTTGGCATGTGCAAAAATACAATAGTGACTTGGTTAGTGCCCAACTCCTTATAAGTCAGGATTCCAGAAATTATTTTGAGATGAAGGCCGTGCTGTAGGAGGCACAACTAATTTGTACTTTTCCTGCAGGCTGTGCTCAGAGATGTACTACAGAACCATTTAAGAAATGTTAAGACACTAAACATATTATCTTGAAATATTCTTTATGAAATGTTAAAAACTATTTTGATTAGATTTGTGTATTAAATGGTCTATAGGAAAATATAAAAAAAGGTTGATAGCACAAACACAACATTGTATGTGTGATGAATGGTGGAGAAATAACAGAATACAAAAATAAATTAAAAAAATATCCAGACTCTAGGAACCTCACAGGCCTACGTGGCTAACAGTACAGATGCACCAGATACAGACGTCCCTAATCAAATCTATCTAATCAAATCCGCTAGACTGAACACAGAACAACAAACACAAGGTGCTTTCTGAGCGGACAACGCACGAGGGGTTTGTCATCCTTCCATATGAATGTTAGAATAGCTCCATGTTTATAATATATACATTCATATGTAGCTACTCTGTTATCCTGCACGAGACTACAATTCGAATCTCATGTATCTCAATGCCTTATTGATTGATTGCATCGAGACCTGTGAGTCTCACGCATACATTGAATCTTTTATTGCTTACTGGAACTGTTTACTCTGTGTTAATAAAGCTTTTTGAGTAGAGAAATAACAGAATACTCAGTTGAAAAATGGCCTGGCACTCCTTTATGTGTACCCTTTCATAGCATTGTTTCTTCAAAGCAGTGGTCGATAGATTGAAACATTAGAAACATAGAAACATAGAATGTGACGGCAGATTAGAACCATTCTGCCCAATTTTCTAAATACTTCCATTAGTCCCTGGCCTTATCTTATAGTTAGGATAGCCTTATGCCTATCCCACGCATGCTTAAACTCCCTCACTGTGTTAACTTCTACCACTTCAGCTGGAAGGCTATTCCATGCATCCACTACCCTCTCAGTAAATTAATGCTTCCTGATATTATTTTTAAACCTTTGCCACTCTAATTTAAGACTTTGTCCTCTTGTTGTGGTAGTTTTTCTTCTTTAAATATAGTCTCAACCTTTAATGTGTTGACTCTCTTTATGTATTTAAATGTTTCTATCATATCCCCAGGGGCGGGCTGGGCCCTGGGGGCAGGGAGGCAAATGCCCCATAGGCAGGGCCGGCGCTACCTGTTAGGCAGACTAGGCAGCCGTTTGGGCGCCCCTGGGGAGGGGGCGCCGCCAGGAGCGCCGTCCCCCCTCATGCTGCAGCTGCCCGAGCGCTCTGTAGAGAGCCTCCGGCGGCTGCAGCTTTGCCCGCCCGGGCACAGCCTGAGTTGTGCGGCTGACAGGAGGGAAGCGCTCAGCGCTCCCTCCTGTCACTCCCTCTCTGTAGCGTGGCCGAGCCCTCTATGGTCTGCGGGTACAGGGAGCTTTTGTTTCCTGTACCCGGCCGGACTAACAGGAAGTGCACGCTCAACAGAGGTAGGGGAGGGTGGGGTGAAAATGACAGGGAAGGGAGAGGGGG
>OW240914.1:285775116-285796436 GCA_933207985.1 Pelobates cultripes
TGTCTTAAAATGGCACTGTCACAATCTGAGGACTTTGCTGAATTCGCAAAGACGCCCCCACGGTGACATTGCTGCTAAGGGTCCGGTGGCTGGGGGGGTGCATGCAAAGATGAGATTTACTTACCTGAGCCTGTCGCTCAGAGGCATGGCCATCTTGATCCGGCGCTCTGGAGGCGACGTCACTGCTGCATTTAAGTCTATGGAGGATCCTGCGGTCTCCATAGACAAGGCCAATTATTTGCAGCTATCATTGGTGATGGCTGTTGGGATTGGCACTTAGACTCTACCATGAGTGTATGAGTGTCATGAGGAGGAGAAATACAGAGACAAAATAGTCCTTACTTTGTCTCTGCATATCTCTTGACTGGGTTGGCATTTTCAGAATTAAAGATTCTATCTTTATGAAATGCTAATTTTTTAGGGTGGGGTGACAGTGCCGCTTTAATGATTAATCAAAGTACACTGTGGTTAAAATGTATGTCCAAATAGGTTTTTTTTAAAACAGGAAGCATGAGCAATATTTTCATATTTCAGAGTGAAGAAATATTCCTTCTTTGAGCAGACATCGGAGGTGACCGTAATCAACCAACTCTCATTTTTAATGCATTCATGTGGATACAGAACATTGGATTCAGACCGTAGAACCCAAACTTTACTTTATCCCCATATGTTGCAGAATTCCTATGCATAAAGGTAAGTGACTCCTATCCTCAGCCACATTCCATGGTGCTTAAAGGGAAACTCTAGTGCCAGGAAAACAATCAGGTCCCCTTTCCCTCCTACCTCCCAATCCCCGATAGCAGAAGGGGTGAAAACATGAAGACTCTTCAGGTCACTTATCTGAGAGGTTTCTTTTCGCCGCCGCTCCTCCCAGTCATCACATCCGCTGGTGGGCGAGACTGATCCCGCCCACCGGCCGGGGAGACCTAATGTGCATCCGCAGCAATGCTGCGCATGCGCAGTAGCGCTCCCCATAGGAAAGCATTGAAAATGCTTTTCAATGCTTTCCTCTGGGGAATTGAACGACGCTGGAGGTCCTCACACAGGAGGACCAGGAAGTGCCCTCTAGTGGCTGTCTAGAGGTGGAGTTAACCCTGCAAGGTAATTATTGCAGTTTATAAAAAACTGCAATAATTACAATTGCAGGGTTGAGGTTAGTGGGAGTTGGCACCCAGACCACTCCAATGGGCAGAAGTGGTCTGGGTGCCTGGAGTGTCCCTTTAAAATAACAAGCCATGATTTTCACTCTTATTTCAATATCCACACACTAAGTGGCTTTACTATTCATGAAAGTCATTTCTAGCAAATATTAATACAAGTAAACAGGGAAGTAGGCAAGCATTCTGCCTCAGATTGTAAATTACTGACTCATACCAAGAAGGCTCGAAGGACCCAGCTGGAAGGTGGGAGCAGAATTCTGGATTATTTTGTGTATATGCTGCTCTTTTACAGAAGCTCAAAGGACCTCATTGAAAGGTGAAAGTGCTATTCTGTCATATGGTGTAACTTTGCAGCTAATACTAACACCCATTTCTCAAATCAATAGGCTGACTGTTGTTTTGCATGCTCTGTATGCCCAAGTATATGAATTATTCAACACAGCTGCATTAGTAAAATGCAATGGGCAAACAGAGGCAGAACAGTGGGGGATATATATGTAAAAAGTTTTCGAAAGGGATCTCTTTTTAAAATGGGGGTGCATGGAATAGTTAATGAGCAATTTAAGTTTACTAAAGAGATTTAAAGGCAGACGAAAAAGGGTCAGCTTTCTTGTCAGTATATTACAATGGCAATTTATTTTTTGCAACCTGACAATTATGTCCCACTAACTAAAAATAATAGATAATATACATGTTATGGGGTGGTCCTTAACCCCAGTTACCTCCTTGAGTCTCTGCTACCTGGGAGTTGACTGCGGCAGTACCCCCGTCAAGCAAGGCATCTAGGGTATGAATGTGGGGTCTTGCTGAAAAAATATTTTAAAAAAATATAAAGAATATTAAAAAAGTAAAGTAACACAAAAGAATAAAAGTGAAGAAAAAGTCATAAATATTTAGAAATAGTGTAAAGATATTATTATTCAAATACACTGTCTGCATTATTTGTTCACACTCTCTCATGGTCTCTCACTAACAGAGTTATTTGCTGAAGTGTGAATTCAAAGTGAATTTAAAATTCAAGGTTAAAAAAAAAAAAATAGAATTATCCAAGTCAGCTAAGCTTCTAGTTTTACTATTTTGCCTTAAATTTGAAATTCACTTTGAATTCTAACTTTAGACACTGAACTGGCCTCCAAATGATCAAATTGTGATCTAGAAAATTTCTCCAAATCTGCTATTCTACCTAAACTTTGCCATTTTTGGATAGATTAACTATAATTGAATGTTTAATGGGTTACCTTGCCAGGATGATTCACAAAGTGCGATTTGACAGGAACTCAAAGTGAATTCAAAGGCGATTTCTAATATTTGTCAAAAACTGTTGAATTTTGACATTTCTTTCTTTTATATTTTAAGCAGTTGATTAGCATTGATTATTACTTGGAGTTTCTGAAATAACAGCAGTGGTTCACAATCCAGCCATCCCCAACTAAGCTTGATGACAGTTGCAATCCACAGCAGCTGCAGTAGAATAGGTGTTGTTTTTTGTGTGTCCCTAAACAAGCACATTTGTGAGCAACCTTCATAAATGTGGTAGTATAATCTTATCAGGGGCGGGTCCAGAGTCCAATCTCGGGAAAGTCACTTTGCCGAGTTTAGACGAGCTGATAGAAAAATATGTTGTGCTGCCTAAAGGATAGCCAACTTATGATTAGAGACACTCCCCTGCCCAAATGGAAGAAAAAAAATTGAGAAGCCTCTGAAACTTCATCTGTGCATGCATGCACTCCTCATGGGCACAAGGCTGGCCTGTTCTGATGTCTGAGGATGAAGTATGTGGGGCAAGGCAGGTATGCTCAAATAGAGAGTGCCTGCCCCTTCCATAAGCACAGGGGATCTAATGGAAGCAGGAGGCAAACCTACCTGTCTGATTAATTAAGGGTGTTTCATTAATTAGTTAAAAAAGTAATGATTTCTCATTGAAATTGGCACTTTTATAAAGTGCTTTCGAAGTGGGTTACTCCTCAACCATAAAGCACTTCAGCAAGCCTCTCTCATAACAGAAAGACTAATTTGATCTCATCCATCTAATTCACTGAAATGTCCTCCTCATACTCTAACTAGTAGTATTGGTGGGAGGCACTGTGGGGGAACCATTCCTTAGTGTCAATTCAGGTACCCTCACAGAATATTCCATAAAACCATTTTACAGGTCCCCGCTCTTTGGATGAGAGCACTCTGCAGACGTTCTCAGCCAATTAATGCAGTCCTGCATGCCACTGTTTAGCTTATTGGGGTTAGCTGGATTATCAAGGAAAATCTGAAAACAGGGACTGGAGCTGCAAGCATCCATTGAGACCCAGGTACATTGTCAAACCATTCTAAAATGGTTTGACAAATTACACTAGGAAAGGATTAGGGCACTCCTGGCACAATCACTATTACAGCGGGATCCTATAAATATATTTAAAAATAAAAGTATGGGGATGGTCCCACTGACATTTGCTGTCTTAAACTGCTGGCACTAGACTGTCAGATATTTGCTGACTGGCCCCTGGTTTGTGGGTGCTGGGTGGCTGACTCAAGGTCATGGGAGCTGATCTGTGGTCTTTGTGGGCACCAGGCCCAGATCTCAGTAGGTGTCTGATGACTGACCTGGTCTTGATGGATGCTGGATGGCTGGATATTACATAGTTACATAGCTGAAAAGAGACTTGCATCCATCAAGTTCAGCCTTCCTCACATATGTTTTTGCTGCTGATCCAAAAGAAGGCAAAAAACCTAGTCTGAAGCGCTTCCAATTTTGCAACAAACTAGGAAAAAATTCCTTCTTGACCCCAAAATAGCAGTCAAATGTCTCTTTGGATCAAGCAGCTTTTACCCCACTAATTAGAAATTATATCCCTGTATGTTATGTTTTTGCAAGTATTTATCCAATTGCAGTTTAAACATCTGTATGGACTCTAATAAAACCACCTCTTCAGGCAGAGAATTCCATGACAAAACCTTACTGGCCTTAGCAACTGCAGATTGACAGTGTATATTGCTGCCTAATTTGTTGTCTATAAAAATTCCCAAATCCTTCTCGTGTATGGTTATCCCTAATTCACTACCATTTAGGGTGTAAGTTGCTTGTGCATTCTTGACCCCGAAGTACATAACTTTGCATTTCTCTACATTAAATTTCATCTGCCATTTTAGTACCCAGTCCCCAATCTATCCAAATCCCTCTGCAGCAAAGCAATATCCTGCTCACATTATTACTTTACAATTTTTTGTGTCATCTGCAAACACTGAAACATGGCTTTCAATGCCTATTTCAAGATCATTTATAAATATGTTAAATAGAAGTGGTCCCAAAACAGAACCCTGAGGGACACCACTTACCACTTTTGCGCAGTCTGAAAATTTACCATTAATGCAACTCGTTGTACTCTTTTCTTAAGTCAACATTCTACCCAAGAACAAGAATATTCCTCTAGACCAATTTCTTTTAGTTTGAAGACTAACCTATTGTGAGGAACCATATCAAATGCCTTGGCAAAATCCAAGTAGATCACACTGCAACACCCTGATCTATACTTCTACTTCTTTGTAGAATGCAATTAGGTTATTTTAACATGACCTATGTTTCATAAAACCATGTTGATTATTGCTAATAACAAAGTTCTTCCCAGTGAATTCCTAAATATTATCCCTTAATAGCCCTTCAAATATTTTCCCAGTCACAGAAGTTAAGCTTACTGGTCTATAATTTCCATGCAAGGATTTTGAAACCTTTTCAAATATAGGAACAACATCTGCCTGCCTCCAATCCTCCGGTACAATACCTGAAACAAAATAATCTTGAAAAATTAAATTTCCCCACTTAGCTCCTTAATTACTTGTGGGTGAATACCATCAGGCCCCAGAGCTTTATTTACATTCATTTTCATTAACTGCTGTAGTTACCTTGTCTCAAGTCATCCAATCACAAGTTATCTGCAAGGTTTTTGCAGCAATCGTTTGCATATCTCTTACCATGGGACCTCATTAATATACACTGATATATGCCAGGCAGCTGGCAACAGTGAGCTGATTAGTGTGAGTATGCAGAGCAGGTTCTGTTGTCAACTTTCTCTCTCCTATTGCTTTGTCTAAAACTCAACATTTAATTAAAATATACTCAACATTGCAAGCCTGGAGGGTCCATGGCACACTTATCAAAGGTGAATTTTTACTCACCAGGGCTAAATTTTCACTTGCCAATGATTAATAGACGAGTGAAAAATTGTAATTACTCATCGGGGCTGAATTTTCACTTGCCAATGGTTAATAGACGAGTGTAAATTTTGAACAGTGACCTATACAGACCAGTGCCAACAAACAAATGTAAGCGACAGATAGGGCCAAATTAAGAGCCCATGGGGCCTGGTGCTGACAATTATGATGGGCCTAATTATAAAATCGCATCGACCGAAAACACTAAAACAGTCATACCTCCCAAGCATCATCTATCTAGTGGACTTGGTTCTGGAGAGAAACCTCCATGATATAGCTTCAATAAAACACATACCCTATGCTTTCATCTTTCAAGTAAATCCATACCCCTAACAGCAGTGTCCGGTGAAGCAGGATTTCAGGGAGTGGAGTTAAAGGGTGGGCCACTGACACGAATCATGTAACCAGAACTGCCCAAAGGGGCAATCATGCCCCAAGAAATTTGCCCAAGGAATTAGATGTCCAGGCTGGTGTGAATGCATGTCAGGCTGCCTGCCAAGCAGGTTAGCCAAGTAAGGGCATACTGTGCGACAGCACCTCGAGCTTGGCATAAATGTGTCTAATGATGCACGCCTAAGGATTGTCCTCTAGTACTCACTTGTCCACTCCTCTCCTAACCTACTTACTAGCAGGCAGAAGCTTCTGTTTGGACAGTCTGGGACAGAGAAAAGGTGTAGTAAGTGTAGAAGAAAGGGAACATGCAACAGAATTAGAGAGACTGAAGCAACAAAAGCATTTGCATAGTGCGCACAATCATCTTTACATTAACTAATTTCATTGTCAGCCAGTCCACACAAATTTTGTTCCATCCATGCACATGTGAAGAGTAGTAAACGAATATACATATATACATATATATATATATATATATAAATTTTTGTTTTAGCAATTTAACAATGGGCCTATTTCATGGGCATTGGCCTGCAGCTGCAACTCCATCAGTCTCTATGTTAATCCGGGCCTGGAGACTATCTCCTATATCTTATCAATCTACTTAATAACCCTGGCACTGCAAGTACCACAGTGCTTAAAAAAAACTCTGCCTTCCCAAAGTTAAAGGGACTTTATAGTCACCCAGACCATTTCATCTCTGGTCTAGGTGCAGTGTCCCAGTCCCACTTAGTACTGCAATGTAAATCATTGCAATTTTCGAGAAACTGCAATGATTACTTTGCAGCACTAAGACTGCCTCTAGTGGCTCTCAATAAGAAAGCCACTAGAGGCACTTCCTGTTGGCTATGCAACTTTTGGTCGCCTAATTGACACTGGACATCCTCATGCTCTGCATGAGGACATCCAGAGTTAGTTAAATCCGCATAGGAAAACAATGAAGCAATGCTTTCCTATGGGGAGGGCCTTGTGTGCTCTAAGTGCTTGCTGCACATGCGCATTAGCCCCCTCCCCACCATCAGATGACATCAGAGGAGGTGGAGCGCTGACCAGAGATCGGCAATGGAATCGAGTGAATACTCAAAGGTTTTTTTTAACCCTTTATGAGCAGGGGGTATGTGGGAGGGGGGGACCAGAGGGCTCTATAGTGTAAGGAGAACAACTTTGTATGTCTTACACTATAGAATCCCTTTAAATATGACTGAGCTAGTTTAAAGAACACACATGGCTTTTTTTTGTACAGGAAATAAAAATAAAAAAAAAACATTTGTAAGCATTATTTCAAAACATTACTGCAACTGCAATGTGGTTCGGATAAACCAAGAGGAAGTCTGCGCTTTTCTTAGAGATGGTCAAATGTTGAAAAGTTGAAAATATAATTTATCTAAAGAACAGAAAGTACAGCTGTATTAGATTCTAAATTTTAATTTTCTATTTTTGTCTCTTAACAGGATTTTACGAAAATGCTCAAGTCATGTGTACTTAAGTATGCATGATCCTCACCTCTTGGTAGCCAGCAAGCACCCATACAAAAACGGTTGCATTCTTGGTAGCTCTCATCTGCCACAGATGTTTTCCCCCTTCAGCTGGACCTTTTTTTGAAAACAGAACCTAAGAATGTGTCTTCTGGACTTTATGTTTTAATGCCATCTGAAAAGTTATTAGATCTTCACAATTACAATGTGTACTACTACAGAGTACTTTCCACTGAGAGTTCTAACTTTCTCAAAAAGAAATAACTGTTCTGTAGAAACAGTACATTTATTTTGTAGCAGTTGCCAAGACAGCTAACCTTAATTCCCCCATTTTTCCTGTTTTTGTCTAGCTGGCCATGTGCTCTAAGGCCATGCTTTTGTTACTAACATGGCTTGTGTTGCTTTCTTTGGTTAAAAATGGAGACAGTTATGCAGTGCAAGGCTGTGATATACATGGGCGGGAATACCCAAAGGTCCTATGCTACAAACGGGGTTTAACTCGTGTCCCTGAAAAACTACCTGAGAGAACTGTGAACCTTGACATCTCGTACAACAAAATTCAAGTAATTGAGGCTAAAAACTTCAACAATCTTACATTCTTGCATGAAATGAACATTTCAAGTAATCAAATAAGCTTCATTGGTATTCGTACATTTCAGAACTTGCCCGCACTAAGACACTTGAACTTGAGCAGCAATAGAATAGAGTCACTAATAAGCGGCATGTTTGATGATCTTCAGAATCTCACCACATTGTTGTTGAATGATAACCAGATAGCAACTATAGATGCAAATGCATTTTTTGGGTTGCCAAACCTTAAAGTTCTTGGTCTTTCATCTAACCGCCTTTATACATTAGAAGCTTTGGGTACTGCCTTTAAAGTATGGAGCTTAGAGGAAATATATATTGCAAACAATAGCTTACAGCATTTTGCAACCAGTGACTTGTCAAACGTTTCAACCAACCTACATTCTATTGTTGCTTCCACTAATCCATTTTCTGCTGTTAATATAGTGACTGGTATCTTACAGAACATTAGTTACCTGGACTTATCATTTACCCTGAAAACAGTCTTATGGAATCTTACTGAGCCATGCTTCTTGAGTGGGTTAAAACGGTTAAATCTGGAAGGAATAAACCTACCACCAGCTGCTGTGTCCAACATTATACAAAGTCTTACTTGCACCTCTCTGGAAGAAATTAACTTGGGTAATTTAAATCTGTCAGACTCGGGTCTTCTTATTCAAGAATTATGTCAGCATCACCCAAAACTAAAAGTTATCCTCCTCCATGGTAATAATTACAAAGAATTTAGGAAGTATACTTTTCAAAACTGTACCCAACTAGTAGAGTTGGATATATCCCAAAACATGTTCCAACATGTTTCAACATCCACTTTTGAACATCTTGGTGTTCTCCAACAGCTGTCTATAGCCAATAACAAGTTAACTTCCATACCAAATGATTTGTCTCACATGTGTGCATTGAAAAAAATGAACCTTAGCAACAACCATCTATCAGAAGTGTTTTTAAACAATTCCAAGTCATATGACAAACTGAAGAGTCTTGATTTATCTGGAAACAAAATGACAGTGTTCTATTCCTCATTTCTAGGTAATTGGTCTCTGCAAGACCTGAACCTAGGTGACAACCAGCTTTTGGATATCTCTGGCTCTTTTCAAGGCAGTCTGAAAAAACTGGAAGAATTGTGGCTGAGGAAAAATAAATTAAGTTCTCTTTCATCTGATACTTTTAAAAATTTGGTATCTCTCAAATTTCTAAATCTGATCGACAATCAGTTAGAAGAAATAGAGACTGGGTCCTTTAATGGTCTTGAAAACTTGCAGACCTTACTCCTTGGTAGCAACAAGTTGACACAAAAGTCTTTAAAGAAACCTATTTTTCAAGGCCTGAAATCTCTTTGTGAACTCCAGCTTTTTAACAACTACTTAAACTATGAGTCTTCTAAAAATCTCGAATTTCCACCATTTCAGGCACTTACATCTTTAAAATTACTAACCCTCAACAGCCAGGCCCATAATGGCATGGAAAATATACCTGCTAATTACTTTGATGGCTTAGTTTCTTTGCGAAAGCTCCATGCTGGCAACACAGCTGTAAAAAACTTTGACCCAGCAACATTTACATACACTCCTGGCCTACAAGAACTGGATATGAGTAACAATCATATTCTAGATATAGATCCAAGATTGTTAGAACACCTATGTAACTTGACTGAACTCCATATCAACCAAAATAATCTTGATTCACTGAACTTTCTGAAGGCAGCAAATTATTCCAAGCTCATTCTTCTAAGGGCTGTAGGAAACCAACTTAACACATTCACTTCTGACCAACTGAATTTCTTACCTGCTCTTGAATTTCTAGATCTTCGCAGCAACCCTTTGACTTGCAGTTGTGAAAACAGGTGGTTTATAAACTGGGTAGAGACTGATCTAAAAACCCAAGTGTTGCACTTCTACGAGTATGAATGTGCTTATCCTCCATCCCGTAAGGGTGAAAAACTGTTCACTTTCAATATTGAAGCCTGTACACTGCACATTGATTACATTTTATTTCTCACCACATGTCTTTTGATAAGTAACATGATGGTAATTTTTACATTATGGAAATTTTGGAGATGGCAAGTGCTTTACGGTTATTACGTTTTCCTGGGATTTTTATACGACCGGAAGCATCATCAAAAGAAATATAACTACCAATATGATGCCTTTATCTCCTACAATAGTCACGATGAAGAGTGGGTTTTTAACCAACTTGTTCCAAACCTCGAAGAAACATACAAGTGGAAACTTTGCCTACATCATCGAGATTTTGAACCTGGAAAGCCCATAATTGATAATATAATAGACAGCATTTACAGCAGCCGGAAAACAATCTGCATCATCAGCAGTCACTACTTAGAGAGTGAATGGTGTTCAAAAGAAATCCAGGTGGCAAGTTACCGTCTGTTTGATGATCATGCTGATGTTCTTATCTTGTTGTTTCTGGAGGATATTCCTAATAACAGACTTTCTCCTTATCACCAGATGAGGAAACTTATAAAAAAGAAGACATATCTCATTTGGCCAAAGAACTTAAATGCTTGTCCTCTTTTCTGGTTCAAGGTAAATCAGGCCTTAGAAAATAAAACAAATGAAGAGGATGAAAACAGCCCATTGGCAGCATTATGCACATAAAATGAATGGTAGAAATGTTGTTTTAATTAAATATTCAGATACAATGAAGGATATATCAGATCATGGTCTAGAAGTAAGTGGGTTGAATATATATCAAATCAGCTTCTATGAACGCAAACTAGACTAAGGGACCTTTTCCATTATTAAACAAAAAAAGTTTTGCACATTCAATCACAAACTTCACTGTAGGTGAGCACTGTAATGCAGCACTGTAATGACCATCAAAGTGTCACCCCATCTGCCAATGACTAAATGAGTCCAAAACTTGAGCTTTTGGGCTCAAAGGAAAAAAAAGACATAGAAAAAGATGTGTTTTTTTCATCATAAGACACTTCAAACCAATAAACCCTTAAAGAGAAATTATAAGCAGAAGTGTAGGGGGATCTTGATAAGGTAGTCTGTGTGCAGTGTCCCTGTTCCCTTAACCCTGCAAAATAAGACATTACACTCTCAGAGGAAATGCAATTTTACATTTCAGGGTTAAAGGGACATCCCACTGACCAAATACAAGATAAACTAAATGTCACTGTTTAGTAGATATTCCTCATATGAAAACACAAATTCTGTTAATTATGGGGATAAATTTAAAAACAGCTTGCAAAATCTGCAGTTCTCCTGTCTGTTGTATTTGCTAGCCCTCCCCTTCTAACCTTCTACTGTGGCTGTTCAATCACAGACTTCCCAATGCAACGCAATGAGAAGTATTTGCAAGGCAGGTGCTCTGAGCAATTGCTGTCTTTTGCGTTTAGTTCCATTGAGCTGACCAAACCAGGAAGTAACAGGACCAGTTGTCTGATTGACAGACTTGGGGTGTAACCAAGTTAATTTATAAAAGTGTTAATTTCTATTAAAATCTGTACTTTTTTCAAAATGAAAATACTAGTACACATGCTTCACACATAAAGCTTTTCATGAAGATAAAGTGATTTAAGGGTCTGGAGTGACCCTTTAAGACTGCCTGTAGTAGCTGTCTACCAGACAACCACTAGAGGCACATCCTGGTGGTTCATGGAGTTTAACTCTGTGAAACTATGCTGGACGTCTTCACACTTTGCAATAATTTCCTATGGGAAAGACCAAATATGAGTGCGGCACTCGGTGTGCATTAGGTTCCCTCATTGCCAACATTTGAGGATGCAGGCACAGAGAAAGTGCTAAGAGACCTCAGCGCTGGAAAGAGGTAGGTGTTAAAAGTTTTCTTTTAACCTTTCAACACTGGCAGCATTGGAACAATTTAGCATTAGGAATACAGTTTTATATTCCCAACACGGGCACGGGCGCGAGTGCACAAACACACATGAAATTGCAAACACGCACAAACGCGTGAAAACAAGAGAATGGCAAACGAATGTGCCAACGCGAGCGAGTGTAACACGTGGGAAAAGGAAGGGGAGGAGTGGGAGCTGATGCACAATAGCAGGGACAGGCAGAAGCAGAGCAGAGCAGTTGTAAAATAGGAGAAAGAAAAGTTATAGGCAGGACAAGGAGAGAATTGTTGTTGGCTAATAATAATAAGTGGGCTAACTAGCTCAGCCTTACTTTTGTACATTGTCATAAGGAAGGTAAAAGAAATGCATTAAAAAAAGGAGATAAAAAGGAAAAGATCAAAAAAATTACAAAAAAAAATAAGGGAAGAAAAATAGAAAAAAGGGGATAAAATAAAGGAGGACAGTAAGCAATGTTTAGAGTGGCTCATAAGTTAAAGGACCACTATAGGCACCCAGAACACTTCAGCTTAATGAAGTGGTCTGGGTGCTAGGTCCATCTAGGATTAACCCTGCCTGCTGTAAACATAGCAGTTTCAGAGAGTTGATTTTCACAGTGAGAAGATGCCAGCGTCCATAGGAAAGCATTGAGAATGCTCTTGCTGCGCATGCGGATTCAGCCGATGACGGGAGAAAAAGGAGGAGATTCCCCAGCACAGAGGAGCTGGAAAAAGTTAGGAATTTAACCCCTTCCTCACCCTAGAGCCCGGCGGGAGGGGGACCCAGAGTGTGAGGGGGACCCAAGGACCCTATAGAGCCAGGAAATGTTTTCCTGGCACTATAGTGGTCCTTTAAGTTTTGTTATCTTATAAAATAAAAGAAAGAAAGAAGGAAAATAAGTAAAGGAAGGAAAAGGAGACCCTTGATTTATTATTTAATATAGGGAAGGTAAAGAAGAAGAAGGCAGGAAAAGTAGCAAAAAAAGGGGACATTTCTTTTTATGGTGACACGTAATAAAAATTGGCAGCTAATACAGCGTTGTTTTGGGTGTTTGTAATTAAAGGGAAAAGAGGGGGAGAAAAAAGCACTGTGTGGAGTGCAGATCAAAACGTGGTAAGCGTAAAAGTAGTTGTTAAATTGTGCAACAAATTTAGAACCAATGTCTGAAAAAAAAGAAATATGCTCGTGGCTATTTACCAGAGTATCTGAAGACACTTGCGCTAAAAAGTTTCAGTTACTGCACATGGGTGGTAAGGAAATGTTACCATCAAGAAAGATGCATTAGTGGGCGGTAGGTATAAAAAGGTTGACTACCCCTGATCTAAATGGTCCCTTTACAGGAAGTGTGCTGACATCACATGCCAAACAGGTTACCCTTCAGGGTCATAATCATCATCACCGTAGTCTGATAAGAAAATGGGGCTAGAGTACTTATCGGGGAGATAGTTGAACTCATTATATTGTTATTATGTTAAATTAATACATTAAAGAATTGTATTGTTTGCAAATGTATATGTTTTATGCTAAATAAAATAGCAAAAGTTCAGGAACAAATCATGCTGAGAATAACTGATCAACGGTGTAATGAGATAAGAAAGTGATGAATAGTGTAATGAGATAAGAAAGTGTAAGATGTCTGAGAGAGTGTGCATATATGCATAAATAATTTACACTTGCCAACATTTCCTGCCCACCTTCTGGGACATAGATGAGCAAGGAAGAGAGCTGGTGTGTGGGGGGCATAGCCCGCTAGTCAAAGGGGGCTTTCGCTTAGGAGGGTGGCCAGGCTGACTTTCTGTAGATCTTTCTGTAGATTTCAAAATGTGGGACAAGTCCTCAGGACTGTTGGCACCTATAATTCTTAAAGGAGCGTACATGTACGTGTAAATAAGTGTTTGTGTGTTTTTGTACATGCATATGGGAGTGTGCAATATGTATGTGTAAATAACTAATGAATATTTGTAATAGTGTTTTTTTTTAAGTGTGTAAGAGGGTATGTATGTGTATGATAATATGTATGTGTAGGGGAATGTTTGTAATATTGATTGTGTTCATACATTTGCATGTGTAGGAGAGAGTATATGTTTATGTATGGGAATGTTTGCGTTTGTTTCACGTATTGTGTGTGTGAGTGTATCATTATGGGGCAAATATAGGTCCTGGGACCTGTCCCACAGGCATTCAGTGCATGGTCTGTTTGAGGGTGCAGTCAGCCTAGCCACCCCATTGATTGGCAGATATGCCTCCTTTGATGAACATATCTACCCCCTTTAACAGGAGGACCTACCCCATGCCCACTCTCTTCCCTGACCACCTCCGTCCTCGAAGGTAGGCTGGGATTGTTGGCAGGTGTGGACTGTATAAATGCATAAGGAAGATAAAAGTGTGTGAGGAAGGGTTTGCATGTATGCATACTGGTGCCATAAATGCATTTGCATGTTTAAAGAATTGTTTGCATGTGCGATGGATATACACAGATCACCCACAACATTAAAACCATTGACAGTTGAAGGGAATAACACTATATATATTGTTATAAAAGTAGGGCAAAGAGTGTTTGCGCTTCTCACAAGAAGGAAAAATACATGTGGTGAATTATAGGGTGCGTCCCCTATATTGTTACAATGGCATCTGTCAAGGGTGGGATAAATTAGGCAGTAAGTGAACAGTCAGTTCTTGAATTTCATGTGTTGGAAGCTGGAAAAATCGAGAAGCAAAAAGATTGTGACTACAATCAAATAGTGATGTCTATACAACTTTGTCAGAACATCTCCAATACGGCAGGTCTTGGGGAAAGTTCCTGGTATGCAGTGGTTGGTACCTACCAAAAGTGATGCAAGGGAGGACAACCGGTGAACCGACATCAGAGAAATGGTCACCCAAGAATCACTGATGCACATTGGGAGTGAAGAAGAGTTACTGTAGCTCACATTGCTGAAAAACATAATTCTGGCCATGATAGAAAGGTGTCAGAACACACAGTGCATCACTGTTTGCTCAGGTGGATGGCCAATTGCATGTGCTCTGTTTACCCAGGCAGGAGATGGCAGCTGGATGCACTATGGGAAGCAGGCAGTTCGATGGAGGCAGTCCTCTGGGAAATGTTCTGCTTGGAATCCTGGGGTCCTGTGAATGTTAATATGACACGATCCCCCTACCCAGAGATTGCTGCAGACCACGCATATTTCTTCATGGCAATGGTGTTCCCTGATGGCAGTGGCCTCTTTCAGCAGTATAATGCACCCTGCCACACTGCAAAAATTGTCCAGGAATGGTTTGAGGAACATGTCAGAGAGTTTAAGGTGTTGCCTTGGTCTCCGAATTCCCAGATCTCAATCTGATGGGATATGCTGGAACAACAAATCTGCTCCTTGGAGGCCCCACCTTGCAACTTGCAGAATTTGAAACATCTGCTGCTAATGTGTATATATATATATATATATATATAATACTAAAATATATATTTTTTAAATATATATTTTTCATTTTAAAAGTTTATCGAAAAATGTTAAATCATTTGGAAAGCTTATCCAACAATACAGGGAGTGCAGAATTATTAGGCAAGTTGTATTTTTGAGGATTAATTTTATTATTGAACAACAACCATGTTCTCAATGAACCCAAAAAACTCATTAATATCAAAGCTGAATATTTTTGGAAGTAGTTTTTAGTTTGTTTTTAGTTATAGCTATGTTAGGGGGATATCTGTGTGTGCAGGTGACTATTACTGTGCATAATTATTAGGCAACTTAACAAAAAACAAATATATACCCATTTCAATTATTTATTATTACCAGTGAAACCAATATAACATCTCAACATTCACAAATATACATTTCTGACATTCAAAAACAAAACAAAAACAAATCAGTGACCAATATAGCCACCTTTCTTTGCAAGGACACTCAAAAGCCTGCCATCCATGGATTCTGTCAGTGTTTTGATCTGTTCACCATCAACATTGCGCGCAGCAGCAACCACAGCCTCCCAGACACTGTTCAGAGAGGTGTACTGTTTTCCCTCCTTGTAAATCTCACATTTGATGATGGACCACAGGTTCTCAATGGGGTTGAGATCAGGTGAACAAGTAGGCCATGTCATTAGATTTTCTTCTTTTATACCCTTTCTTGCCAGCCACGCTGTGGAGTACTTGGACGCGTGTGATGGAGCATTGTCCTGCATGAAATCATGTTTTTCTTGAAGGATGCAGACTTCTTCCTGTACCACTGCTTGAAGAAGGTGTCTTCCAGGAACTGGCAGTAGGACTGGGAGTTGAGCTTGACTCCATCCTCAACCCGAAAAAGGCCCCACAAGCTCATCTTTGATGATACCAGCCCAAACCAGTACTCCACCTCCACCATGCTGGCGTCTGAGTCGGACTGGAGCTCTCTGCCCTTTACCAATCCAGCCACGGGCCCATCCATCTGGCCCATCAAGACTCACTCTCATTTCATCAGTCCATAAAACCTTAGAAAAATCAGTCTTGAGATATTTCTTGGCCCAGTCTTGACGTTTCAGCTTGTGTGTCTTGTTCAGTGGTGGTCGTCTTTCAGCCTTTCTTTCCTTGGCCATGTCTCTGAGTATTGCACACCTTGTGCTTTTGGGCACTCCAGTGATGTTGCAGCTCTGAAATATGGCCAAACTGGTGGCAAGTGACATCGTGGCAGCTGCACGCTTGACTTTTCTCAGTTCATGGGCAGTTATTTTGCGCCTTGGTTTTTCCACACGCTTCTTGCGACCCTGTTGACTATTTTGAATGAAACGCTTGATTGTTCGATGATCACGCTTCAGAAGCTTTGCAATTTAAGAGTGCTGCATCCCTCTGCAAGATATCTCACTATTTTTGACTTTTCTGAGCCTGTCAAGTCCTTCTTTTGACCCATTTTGCCAAAGGAAAGGAAGTTGCCTAATAATTATGCACACCTGATATAGGGTGTTGATGTCAATAGACCACACCCCTTCTCATTACAGAGATGCACATCACCTAATATGCTTAATTGGTAGTAGGCTTTCGAGCCTATACAGCTTGGAGTAAGACAACATGCATAAAGAGGATGATGTGGTCAAAATACTAATTTGCCTAATAATTCTGCACTCCCTGTAAGTCCCATTCGAAGATTCAAACACACGTTTGAATGGGACTTTGTCATCTTGTCATGTGAAATTGACTACCACTCACCTAACAACCATCGAGGAAGGTTAATCCCGTTTGACTTCGACACTTCGACAGAAGTCGAAGTGCATCGATGATTTGAATGCCGCCTTCGAACGGGACTTTGTTATTTTTCAAGGCAGAAATAGACCGACCACACAGCCTGAATCTGTGGAACTGTTTTGAGCATGCAAACAGGCGTGCGGCCGGTCCAAAGAGACTTTTCCATACCTCTGGAACCCCTGAACGGATTTGGGGACGAATTTCCGATAATACCCTGCTGTCCCTAAAAACGCCAATACCTGAGTCTTAGTCCTAGGGGTGGGCAATTGGGCTATGGCCTCTACTTTGGCTGGTTCTGGTTTCTGCTTCCCACAGCGCACCCGATGGCCCAGATATTGTACCTCGGCCATCCCTATACTACATTTGGCTGGCTTCAGCGTTAGACCTGCTTCCCTAATTCTGTCTAGGACCGCTCCTATATGGGCCAAGTGTTCCTGCCAGGTATTGCTAAAGATGGCAATATCATCTAGATATGCACAAGTATAGTCTTGGAACCCATCTAGGAGGCGGTCCACCATCCGCTGAAAGGTAGCCGGGGCGTTTTTCATCCCAAACGGCATGACCTTAAATTGGTACAAGCCGAATGGGGTGACAAAGGCCGACTTAGGGATGGCGTCCGGGGCCAAGGGAATCTGCCAATACCCCTTACACAAGTCAATGGTAGTGAGGTATTGGCCCCTGGCCATCCTGTCCAGCAGTTCGTTTATCCTGGGCATGGGATAGGTGTCCGACACGGTCTTCTCGTTCAGCCTCCGGTAGTCCACACAAAAACGGGTCGTACCATCCTGCTTTGGTACAAGAACTACCGGGGAAGCCCAGGGGCTGTCTGAGAGTTCAATCATCCCCAGCTGGAGCATCTCCTCGATTTCCTTGCGCATATTTTCCCACACCGCTTCCGGGATGCGGTAGGGGGTCTGGCGCATGGGAAGTTGTCCTGGGGTTTCTACCCGGTGAGTGGCCAGAGGAGTGTATCCAGGTACATTAGAGAAGGTGGTATGCTTCTCCATTAACAGTTGTTGTACCTCAATACGCTCCTGAGGGCTCAACCTGTCTCCCACTGCGACCTCCCCTAAATCTCCTGACAACTGACCGTCTCCCAGCAGGTCTGGGAGAGGAAGGCTGTCAAACTCATGCGAGTTGGGCGCACATATAGCAGTCACCTCCTCGGAGCGCTCCTGGTAAGGTTTCATCATGTTCACATGGAGCATGCGGCGCCCTCCAGTTCCAACGCAAGAGCCGATTATATAAGTGGTGTCACATCTCTGTTCCACCACCCTATAAGGGCCCTGCCAGGCGGTCTGCAACTTATGACAGACAGGTTTTAAAATGAAAACTTTGTTGCTACATCATTTTTAACATATTGTTATATCATTATATTATATTATTTTTTAATGATGTTATTATTTTTTAACAATGTTATTATTTTTTAATGAAATACTTTTTAATGATGTGTTACATTTTTCCTATAATTTTTCTTATAATAATTCCTTAGGATTTCTTTTATATGATGAAATATATTCTTTAGAGATTGAATTTATCAAAAGAATGTATATGTACAGTATCAAAACAATTTTAATTACCAGAGCAAGTATGAACACAAGCCTGAAAGGGTTAACATAAATCAAAGCAGCAATCGGCTATTTAAACCCGTGGGCTCTCCTTGCTCAATATCCTCTGATGAAGTGAGCATTAGACTCACGAAACGCGTAAGGACTCTATCACTTTGTGGCACCTATCGCAAAGAAGACCAGGCTTCACTTGGAACGCAGGAGATCGGTGACACGCACGCGGCTATCAACAGGTCCATTCATCTGCCGGCGGACCGAAAAGAACAAGCTGCAAACGCCGGATTCTCCAGATTCCAGTTAAGCACTTAGACTCTTTGCATTATTGTAAGTGCACAAACTTTTCTCTTTTATTTGATTCAATAAATGGATTTTAATGCACACAGCACCTCGGATTTTGTTTCACTTTCTGTGAACAATACGGAACTTATCTACTAAACTACAGATCATTAACTATGATCTGTTAGCTATTACTATATTTTATATTAAGTACATATAATTATATATTACACTGCAAACTTGCCTATATATATAATTTTGTACTATACCAATTCAGCTTATTCAGCTAATATATCCCACTTCGATCATAACTGGAGAAAGTTGTAACAGCTCACATATCACAGACCACGGTGTCATTCTGAAAGAGACTATTGTATCCACATAGAGACTCCTCTATTACAAAGTTATACATATTCTCTACGTAATTCAGATACATTTTTCAATGAATGCATGGTAACAAACCAAAGGTGAAATATTGTACTCTTTGTATTAGACTGAATTATCATTGTCTTTTATAAGTCATTTAATATCTGCTCCATATATTGCTAATTTAAAGGAATACCACTCCTGAAATGTATTGGATTTTATCTGATATTTTATTTTCTCACGTAATAACTCCTGCCTGTACTTTTTAGGAACAACCAATTGCGTAATGGTCATGGGTACTGATCCTTCTACCACCTTCTCTGCATACCTATATAGTAATCCTTTCTCCCAAGCATATCTCTCCCCCTCCAACCCCGCCTGATTCTATGCCACCCTATCCCGGTATACTTGCAAGGACGGGTCGGTGGCTACTTCAGTACCAAATTCTAAGGGGGGAGCCCATGGGACGAAAGGGGGTGTGGGGCTGTTGCTTACCCGAGCCTCAGAGTGTTAGGAGGATGCGGTGGTGCGAGCCTGCTGCCGGGTTACAACGGGTAGCCCTTCCTGAGCTGGGTGCTGAGAAACAAAAGCGGAGGTCAGCTCCCCCAAGTCGTTACCCAAGATGACATCGGCTGGTAAATCCTGCATGAGGCCCACTTCCACGTTCCCTGACCCCGCTCCCCAATCCAAATGTACCCTGGCAGTAGGAATTTTGTAAATGGCTCCCCCTGCCACCCGGACTGCCACATATTCTCCAGTGAGCTGGTTCTTTGGAACTAGGTGGTTACGAACCAAAGTTATGGTGGCCCCAGAGTCGCGCAGACCCTGGAGGCGTTTTCCCTCTACGTGTACCCCTTGTCGATGCCCTTGTCGGTTGTCCGAAGCCGCCTGTATTGGGTTGACTTCGTGGAGCGTACCCAGAGGCTCTTCAGTGGACCCGGTCCAGAAGTGGGGTTGTCGGGGCTCACTCTGGTAGCAGTGTACAGCTGCCCGGTTTGCAGAGAAATTGGTTGGACTATTCCAGGTGGAGCGGTTCTTGTTCCTGGGACAATCTCGCTGCATGTGGCCCTGCTGGTTGCACGTGTGGCACCGGATAAAGGATCGGGTATTGTTGTACCGTGAAGGGGGTTGGTAGTTCCCACCACCGGGACAAGTGTTGGGGTGGTGGTAGTAGTGGGAGGTGGAGTGGCAACTCCTGTGGTGGGCCGTGACTGTGCCCGCTGTGCCCTTCTGGCATCTTGATACTCGTCTGCCAACCTGGCTGCGTCGGTTAAGGTGCGTGGTTTCTGATCCCTCAGCCAGTTTAGTAAGTCCGGGGTTAACCCCTGGAAAAATTGTTCCACTAAAAGCAATTGTAACATATCCTCCACTGTCGTTGCTTGTGCTGCTTGCACCCATCCCTTGCCGGCCCTAGTTAAGCGGTGTGCCCACTCCATGTGGGAGTCTCTCTCTGTCTTTCGACTTTCTCTGAACCGCTGCCGGTATGCCTCTGGGGTGATGGCATACCTCGTTAGAATCGCCTGCTTCACTTTCTGGTAGTCCCTGCTGTCCTCGTCTGGCATTGTGCGGTAGGCTTCTGCTGCCTGGCTCGCTAGTTTGCCCACCAGCATGGGTACCTGGTCAGTAACGTTAATATCATGTAATTGGCATAACCTCTCGAAGTCATGCAAGTAGCCATCGATGTCCTCTGTTTCCACATAATTTTTAAAAGCGTGGTAAGGAATTTAAGGCTTCCCTGGAGCTATGCGCGGTGTGGTTGGGGACCCCTCTCTGGACCTCCGGTCTGCTTGCTGCTTTACATCTGCCATAATCCTTTCCACTGTTTCCATGGGAGGTGTTCCTGGGAAAAAGGCCAGTCTGCTTTGGAGTTCTCTTTCAAACTCTGTCTGTGTGCTGTCCATAAGAGGTGCTGCAGCAGCTGCCCGGTCTCCCTCCATGAGTTCGGCAATAAGGGTAGCTTTGGCTTTATTGCTAGCAATAATTCCCCTTGCTTCCAGTAGTTCTTTTAGTGTGGTCCGTTTCAAGCGTGTATAATCTGTCCCCATTCACTATCCATTAGAGTATATTCACATACCCTTTCCCTTCGGTTCCATACGAATAGAAGATTTCCACGAATGGCTCTATCTGCCGAACAACGGTCTGCTGTGAGGTTTGAATCCTGTCGCTTGCCACCAATTGTAGCGGAGTAGCAGGGGTTAATCCAATAGCTCTCCGGCTATTCTAAGGTCCGTTTATACCTTATCCTTAGTCCTAGGTGTGACACAG
>OW240914.1:285796536-285977540 GCA_933207985.1 Pelobates cultripes
CCCCCCTCCAATAATCTCCCCCCTCCCTCCCCTATAATCATCTCCTCACCTCCCCTGCCCTTCTGTAGCGTGGCCGAGCTGCTTTCCGGTCCGCGACCCGGCGGGACTGATAGGAAGTGCACACTGAGTGTGCACTTCCTGTCAGTCCGGCCGGGTCTCGGACCGGAAAGGAGCTCGGCCACGCTACAGCAGGGCAGGGGAGGTGAGGCACTGCGGCAGCCGCCTGAGCGCTCTCTATAGAGTGCTCAGGCGGCTGCAGAATTTAAAGGGCCGGCGATGGGGGCGCAGGGCGCCCCCTCCTATATGGCGCCCTAGGCGGCTGCCTAGTTCGCCTTATAGGAAGCGCCGGCCCTGTGTGACAGCCACTAATCCATGGAAATGACACCTATAAATTCGTCACAATGCCTTTTTGTCCTGTCATGTGATTAGGGCTCATTTGTTTTCTTTGCACTAACGCAGCTCTGCTCAGAGCAAAGGTTGCTGGGACTTGTAGTTCGGTTATTCATTTTTCCACTTGTCAAAGCTGTTAGCTGAGTTACAGCTAGAAAGGATGGCTGTGCTGCCTAATGACATACACAGCTGTTTTAATGAGCACTGCAGATTAGGGGGAATAACAGAAGGGAGTTGTATGCAAGTGTAGTAACCAACAAGAAGGAAGTATTTTAGGAGATGAAACAGAGAAAGGACGGTTAAGATGTAAAATGATGCAAAATATTTTTTCATTTACAAAACCATACAAAATTTGGCATGCATGTATATAGCTAATTATTAAACGGATACTGTAATCGCCACATAGACTACAGTGCACGGTTGTGATTATAATGCTAAGCGTACCCTGGCGCTGCCCCATGGTAAGTGGTCAAACCATTTACCGAACAGTAAAAAGGCAAATGGGCGAATACCGTTTATGTCTAAATAAGCAATTTCTCACACACAAAAAAATGTGAAATCTATTTACTGTGTTACCCTCATTGTTCCAGAGCAAGCCGCTATCCTGTGTTACCCTCATTGTTCCAGAGCAAGCCGCTGTCCTGTGTTACCCTCATTGTTCCAGAGCAAGCCGCTGTCCTGTGTTACCCTCATTGTTCCAGAGCAAGCCGCTATCCTGTGTTACCCTCATTGTTCCAGAGCAAGCCGCTATCCTGTGTTACCCTCATTGTTCCAGAGCAAGCCGCTATCCTGTGTTACCCTCATTGTTCCAGAGCAAGCCGCTATCCTGTGTTACCCTCACTGTTCCAGAGTCAGCTGCTATCCTGTGTTACCCTCAATGTTCCAGAGTTACCTGCTATCCTGTGTTCCCCTCAGTGTTCCAGAGTCAGCTGCTATCCTGTGTTAACCTCAGTGTTCCAGAGTTAGCTGCTATTCTGTGTTAACCTCAGTGTTCCAGAGTTAGCTGCTATTCTGTGTTACCTCAGTGTTCCAGCGTTAGCTGCTATCCTGTGTTACCCTCAGTGTTCCAGAGTTAGCTGGTATTCTGTGTTACCCTCATTGTTCCAGAGTCAGCTGCTATCCTGTGTTACCCTCAGTGTTCCAGAGTTAGCTGCTATCCTGTGTTACCCTCAGTGTTCCAGTTAGCTGCTCTCCTGTGTTACCCTCAGTGTTCCAGAATTAGCTGCTATTCTGTGTTACCCTCAGTGTTCCAGAGTTAGCTGCTTTCCTGTGATACCCTCAATGTTCCAGAGTCAGCTGCTATCCTATGCTACCCTCAATGTTCCAGTCAGCTGCTATCCTGTTTAACCCTCAGTGTTTCAGAGTTAGCTGCTATCCTGTATTACCCTCAGTGTTCCAGAGCAAGCTGCTATCCTGTGTTACCCTCAGTGTTCCAGAGTTAGCTGCTATCGTGTGTTACCCTCAGTGTTCCAGAGCAAGCTGCTATACTGTGTTATCCTCAGTGTTCCAGAGTTAGCTGCTATTCTGTGATACCCTCAGTGTTCCAGATTTAGCTGCTATCCTGTGTTACCCTCAGTGTTCCAGAGTCAGCTGCTATCCTGTGTTACCCTCAGTGTTCCAGAGTTAGCTGCTATTCTGTATTACCCTTAGTGTCCAGAGTTAGCTGCTATCCTGTGTTACCCTCAGTGTTCCAGAGTCAGCTGCTATCCTGTGTTACCATCAGTGTTCCAGAGTCAGCTGCTATCCTGTGTTGCCCTCAGTGTTCCGGAGTTAGCTGCTATTCTGTGTTGCCCTCAGTGTCTAGAGTCAGCTGCTATCCTGTGTTACACTCAGTGTTCCAGAGTTAGCTGCTATCCTGTGTTACCCTCAATGTTCCAGAGTCAGCTGCTATCCTGTGCTACCCTCAATGTTCCAGAGTTAGCTGCTATTCTGTATTACCCTCAGTGTTCCAGAGCAAGCTGTTATACTATGCAACCTGTTCCTGTGCAAGCTAACCTGCTCCCTGTATCCAGAAGCCCTGCTTCTTTCCTTGTATTGATTTTTTTGTATTTATGTTATTAATTTGTGTTCTTGATTTTAATTCACTTGCTTTCCATGTTGTGTGTATTGTGATTTATTTGCTTATTGAGTTCCCATGCCATGTATGGTGCTTGCTGCTGTAGTCAGCATTGCTTCCTGACCAAACACTGATATGGTGTTAGTAATAAGGGAGCTTTTTTGATTGGAGAACATTCCATTATGCACGAGAAATGAGACATCTCCACTGGCAAAAGTAGACAATCCTTTGTATGTTAAATATATAAATAAAGAGAAAAAAAATGGGACTGTAGAGGGCCAGAGTGATTGTGATAGTGAGACAGGAAGGAGATCCATTCTATATAGAATGGTGCTAGTGGAGAAAGATTTGTCAAGTGACAATGACAGAGATTTATCAAAGTGTCCTGTTCTAAAAATTGGTGCACAAATGTAAAAGGGCTGGAGTCACCATTGAAACTTGAATCTACCACTAGTTGAACTGGTTTCCATGATGACTATGGACATTTTGAACTTCAGATCTCTTATTAAAAAGGAACTCCAGTGAGTGGGCATGTGACATGTGGATGAAGAAGGCTTGGCATATGGAAAGAGACAGGTGGATGTGTCATGGGGAAGGGCAGATGACATGGGGATGGAAAAGGTGCTGGTGGGAGAGGGATAGAAACACAGGGAAAGACTTGGCAAGTAGAGATAGTGGGATATCACTTGATGAAGGATTCAAACAATGATTGGGTGTGTAGTAAAGATTTGGAGAGGGAGTGGAGTATCCAGTGGGTGAGGGAGTGAAATATCCAGTTGGTGAGGGGGTGAAATAATAAAATGAAGAGGAGTGGGATAGTCATTTCAGCAGGGAGTGAAACTATGACATGCAAATATCAAATAATTTCAGGAAAAAGTGTTGGGATGTGATTTTAATGTACGTTCAAACAAACATTAATGGGATGTTCATAATTTCATCTAATTATTGTATCCAATGGCGTATTTTGACATGCTCATCAACAAACCCCACAAACGTTTTTATGGTAGCCTGTGTTCAATTTTTTCATCAAACATCCATCCACAAAGGCAATATCATATCCATTCAGACACACTCTGACTGGACCTAAATCGAAAGGACTTTTATATTCAGTTGTGAAATAGAATCTAACAGAGCTGGAAGTTGGTTACTTAATATATATATATGTCAGCACAGGGCTTTCGCACGAAACAACCACAAGCTGACAATGACATTGTTAAAGTCATGCAGTGCAAGGTCAGGACAGTGAAGGAATATAACGTTTTAAGCAGGATGCCACATAGCTGGCTATAACAAAAGTAAGTGACAATTAATAATTCAGTCAATAAATAAAATCAATAAACCAAAGTGTAGTTTCACTTGATCAATGCATTTCTGTGGGGTTCATTCGGCGTCCTCATGCAGAGCGTGAAGACCCACCAGGAACAACCTTTCTGAGCGATACCTATTTTAAGTGGCCCAAGGGACACTATTTTTAAGAAAAATCAAAGTTTACAATTGTCAGACTGGAAGATCGGTCTCTTTGAACCAAAACAACAACATTAAGCTGTAGGGCTTCTGGTGCTTAGAGCGTACCTTTAAAGCAAATTACCTGCCTTGCTTTACTGCACCTGCTGTCCTGTAAAAGCAGAGTTGTAAGGTAAAGCACACGATCACTATCTCCCTCCCGCCTCCCTCTATTGCAGACATAGTTTTTTTTTGTTTTTGTTTGTTCTAAGTTACCCTTCCTCCTTCTCACTCACTCCCAACCTCCCTTTGCCGGCTCAGATTCCATGCATGCGCTCTGTGCTGGCAGAATGGTCCAATCACAGACTTCTTTGCGATGTAAAGAGGGGGCTTTGCCTGGTGCTGGATTCCAGGTAAGTAAAACTTCTTGTTTTGCAGTTTAAAAGGCAAACAAAGGCGTAGCGGAGTCCTTTAAGCCCAATAATTGAGACCTTACTGATCATGTTACCACATGTATTGTACTTTTTTCTTTGCGTAAAATAAATAATCGTATATCTGATCAATCATCAGATCAAGTAAACATATGCTGAAAGTACTTATATTGGTAAATATCTGAGTCTAGTTATCCAGAACTAGCTAGCTGGACAATATGGATTATATATATTTTACAAAGGTTTTTATTTTGTGACTAGGTGTCTAGTAGTCACCATCACTTGGGGTTTCATACAGACACTTTACGTAGGACCCTGGACTACGCCTATGTCTAAGTCACCCTGTACCCATTAAGTCACCCTGTACCTAGTGACAGGTTCAGAGCGTCAGACAATTCTTCCAGTGCAGTGGCAGTTAGAAGGACAGAGGAGCCAATTTGGATGGGTAGCTGGGGATACAATTTGAGTTAAGCGATACAAAAATAGTTTAACCCTGTAAGGTAAGAATATACATTCCAACATTTTCCATTGATAAAGAGGGACACTTTAATTTTTTGGGGTGTTAGTGGAGTCGTGCCAGTGGCTGGTCTGTCCTAAGACATATTGGATGACTTATTAATAATTTAAGCAACACAAATGTAATTTAGAACAAGAGCAATTTATCTTATTTACATAAATTGATTTCTAAATACATGAATTATAGTTGTAGTTCAAAGACACATTACTGCGAATATAACTTCCGTGGAGCTCTGGTATAAATTCAGACACATTATAAATACTGAGGTCCTACAAAACAAAGACATTAGGATAAAAAAAAGGGGGACAGTGGGTTTTTGGTCCAAAATAGGGAGGGATACTTGGAATGTACTGGGTCTGTCTGGAAAAAGTCTATCCATTGTTAATATAACAGAACAGTTTGTGTGACATCAATGTAAACTGGACAGGAATGCACATGCGTGAACAATGACCAATATATAAATATATGGTATTTGAACTATCATGCTCTGCTACACAATTAGGATCCCACTTTCCTCGTCAATTAAAATGATCAATTGAAAAATATAAGGTAAAATGTACAGGGTTCTTTTTTCCAAGTAAGAGATAGCCAGAGGTTTTTACTGTTATTACAGAGATTATCTGACAACTGTAGTGTCATAAGACTCTTTACTTCCAAATATGATGCTTTATGGCATGTTCTGATGACTGAAATGAGAAACAAGGGGTCCTAGTAAGAGGGGGGGTGGGGGGGGGGAGAGTGGTTTTTCCATATCATCAATCTGACCATAACAGCTGTCTTGAAACAGGACCCCGCAAATGAAAGAAAAATGAAATGAAAGAACAATCCTTCCTACGGGTGTCTCATGTTTCACTTCCAGTGAAGATAGATGGGACTACTCCTTCCACAACACCAGCATTGTCAAAATATCCTGTCAATCTAACTGACATGAGACCCAACACACAGGGGATCTGTGTTTTCAAGAGATATGTGTGCTCATTGTCAGGGGAGGGCTGGCAACATTTGTCCTTAGGAGTATGTACAAAGAGTCTGTTTTCAACTAGTCCATTGCCACAATGACAACTGTAGTGCTTTATGACTGTCTTTTGAGACACTGTCTTACATCAATATCACCACGGGGTCATGCAAACACCTCCAGGGACATCATACATGCTCATCATATAATTGAAGCCTGGTCAACTACAATACTGTACTTTACCAGGAACAGACCTGGAGAACATCGAGAGCAGAGGCCAACAGCCCTTGCAGAAACACACACGGTTCTGGGCAAGCAAAGGCACTGTACATTCCCTGTCTGCTGCCTTTTCCCACAGTGGTTTTGACAGACATACCAACACACCTAACTCGGTAGAAGAATACTGCAGCCCTTAGCCCTCTTGTCAGTCCTCATGGTAGTGGTCTGGGGAATAACAGGTCCTTGCATGTCTGTTGTGCAGATATCTAAAGTTTATTTTAAAGGCATTTAATTCAGATCTTATAGTAGCTTGCACAAAAAAACAAACCCATAAAATTGATAAATACCTCACTTGTTTAAAATAGAGTACAACACATACAGGAAGTAAACAACTGTGAATATTCTTGCTTAAATCTTTGACTTCCAACATTCTTTTCTCTTTCATACCTCAGCAAAGCATCCTGGGATGACATGAGAGGAAAATCCAGAAGGAATAATTGAAAAATGAGCAGACCTTTCCTTTGCCTTTCCCAGTGCACAGATCTCAGCTGTACGGCAGCCAGTCAGTTACAGTAATCTTACCAAATCTCAGTCATAGATCTCCACACCCCTCTTCCAGTGAGGTTACCAGTCAGGTATGAAAGGATAAAAATGTTGCTTAGTGACATAACTTGTAAAACTTATTTTTATCTCAATTATATTATACTTACTATGTTCTCTGGTCATTGATTACCTTGGTCTCAGTGATGATATTTAATGCAAGCTGTGGAGAGGTCTCTATTTTGACTGACAGGTCATCTGGAAAGGGTATATCCTAAAATAATGCCTGTCTCGGAGGCAAGGCAGAGATTCTCCGATCCAGGGCACAGGTAAATATACTGCAGTGTGTATTTCTACTTTCACTTTTACTTTTAACACATATCTATCTACCTATCACCTATAGGGTATAATTAAACATAAAATAAGAAACAAGTAAAATGGCATACAGGGCCGCCATCAGGGGGTGACAACCGTGATGGTTGTCACGGGCCCGGTGGGCCCGGGGGGCCCGGCCGCCCCGGCCCCACGTGGAGCGGCGAAACTGCCGCAGGTGCATCTGCACCGGGGCCCATCAGGTGGCCCAAGCATTTAGGGCCACCCGATGGGCCTTGTATCTTCAGAGGCCTGGTCAGCGCTGCGCCAGGTGATTGCGCGACCGGGCCCCTTTAAAAAAAAAAATTGCGGCTGAATACCGCAAGTGCTGCTGGGAGGAAGTGACGGCCGGTCACTTCCTCCCAGCTTACTCCACGCGGGGGGAGAGCGGAGGAGAGGGACACCAGAAGCATCCACTCCCATCATCCCCAGCCACCCTCCTGCAACTTAAAGGTAAGAGGAGGGTGGCTGATAAATGAGGTGTGTGTGTGTCTGCAAGTATGTCAGTATGTCTGTGTGTGTGTGTGTATGTCAGTATGTATGTTGTGTGTGTGTATATGTCTGTCTGTGTGTGTGTGTCTGTGTGTCTGTGTGTATGTCAGTATGTATGTGTGTGTGTGTGTATGTGTGTGGATGTCAGTATGTATGTCTGTGTGTATGTCAGTATGTGTGTGTATGTCAGTATGTATGTGTGTGTGTGTGTATGTCTCTGTGTATGTCAGTATGTATGTCTGTGTGTATGTCAGTATGTATGTGTGTGTGTGTGTGTATGTGTGTGGATGTCAGTATGTATGTCTGTGTGTGTGTGGATGTCAGTATGTCTGTGTGTGTGTGTGTGTGTATGTCAGTATGTATGTGTGTATGTCAGTATGTATGTCTGTGTGTGTGTATGTCAGTGTGTATGTCTGTGTGTGTATGTCTGTGTGTATGTCAGTGTGTATGTGTGTGTGTGACAGTATGTATGTCTGTGTGTATGTCTGTCTGTGTGTATATGTCAGTATTTATGTGTGTATGTCAGTGTGTATGTCAGTATGTATGTATGTATGTATGTCTGTGTGTGTGTGTGTCTGCAAGTATGTATTTCAGTATGCATGTCAGTATGCATGTATGTCTGTGTTTGTAGATCAGTATGTTTGTGTGTATCTGTGTATGTATATATCTGTGTGTGTGTCTGTGTGTGTATGCATGTATGTATATCAGTATGTATGTGTATGTATGCCATTATGTATATATGTCAGTATAAATTTATGTGTATGTTTGTCTGTTTGTCAATATGTATGTGTGTGTCAGTATGTGAGTATGTATGTACAACAGTGTGTGTGTCTGTATGTCAGTGTGTGTGCGCGTGTATCTGTGTATGAATCTATATGTATGTCTGTTTCAGTATTTGTGTCTGTTAGTATGTGTGTATCTTTCTGTGTGTCTGTGTCCGTGTCCTTTTGTGTGTGTGTATTCCTGTGGGTGAGATTTGGGGGTGGGGCTTGGAGGCGGGCACACGGGGGCCCAGACCTTGAGCTGTGTTAGGGGCCCCACAATTTCTGATGGCGGCCCTGATGGCATAGATGTGCTATGTTTGCCACAGGCAAAAGAAAATAATTTTTTGATCGTTTAGAAGTTCCCTAGCAATATACTTTTTGTTTTTACACTTAACAATGTAGTTGTCATTCTTGACATGGGATACATGAAAACTCTATCCCAGAGACATAAACACCTGTGAAGGTATCCGGTGACTTTATCTGATCAGAGGGGCTGTGCTGCTTATTTAAATTGTCGCAACACTGACAAAAACTTTCCATTGTAGATCATGTTTTTTGGCCGGCAGCCACATTTTGCTCTGATTTGAACAAATGACAGAGGATAATGTGAATGAACCACTGTACAGAAGAAGTGTCAGGATTCCTCCCTATTCTCTTGGAATTCCTCCATGTTTGATTTCAGCCAGATCGGCACTGCCCGTATGACTTCTTTCGCTGATCTCTCTCCGCCTACTCGTCTGACGTCTGCCCTTCAAAAGGAAGCCACGACCGCATCAAAATGGCTCAATCAATGTTTCCTGTGTTTGATACTGTTGCATACTTGCTACCGTTTTGCCTATTTACCGACGGAGCTTCTAACTGATTTCCTGTGTACCGAACCTCTTGGCTTGATCCTGACTACGCTCTACTCTCGACTCCCAGACTTGGAACAAGACTTCACTTCTTATTACTGCCTTTCTCCACATACCTCAAGGAATCATAATCCACTCTATCCTGGAGGGACTCTTATGCTCATCACTCAATGCAAGATAAGTTCTCCTCTTATTGGCATCAACAATAGGTTCTTTACTGAAGTTATTCTGGAAGGATAAGGAATTACTAAATCTGCTTCTGGGATTCTATTTGCATATTCTAATTGAAGCTCTCATAAGCCAATTACTCACTCTTCAATTGTCTTATTCAATATTATTTGGAGTCTAAAGGACTATAACCACTGTGAGCCCAGGATCTACCTAACTACCAGGTTTTGTTGTCTTCAAAAGGACTGTATTATTTCATACAACAGGAATCAACTCACCTGCTCTGTCAAACGTTATATTGAAGACTATGGACTGTATTGCTAATTAAGCATTTCCTTATTTTTTTCCTTATTTTCAATTTTGAAACAAGATAACAAACATTCATGCATTATTTTTTCAAAACCTTATTGCTGCAGAAGTCTGCCAAAGTTAAATTTATATATTTAAATAAATTATATTGTCTTAAAGTGACAGCTTCAAATGTATTTGTTCACCTGCAGTTGAGTTCCAAAAAAAATCTTTCCCGAGAAGTATTACAAGAAGTAATATAAGCCATGGATCACTCTCCAAAATAAAGTGGATGTAAATTTAGGACACACCTCTACAGCAGTTTCAGATTCTTATTTTTTTTGACAATGGCTGCTTGGACATCTTCTTAATCTTTCAGAACCAAAGCTCAGATTAGCTTTATGTGGTGGGTAGAGTTGAGCGGACACCTGGATGTTCGGGTTCGCCAAGTTCGGCCGAACTTCGCCAAAAAGTTCGAGTTCGTGCTTGAACTTGAACCCGAACCCCATATAAGTCAATGGGGACCCGAACTTTTGGGCATTAAATTGCCTGTAAAAATGTACTGGAAAGGGCTAGAGGGCTGCAAAAGGAAGTAAAATGGGAGTAAGAGTAGGACAAGTGCCCTGCAAACAAATGTGGATAGGGAAATCACTTAAAATAACATAAAATAAGCAGCCGATTAGTAGATAACTCCCTAATTCCCACAGTATTAGGGAGCTATCTATCAAAAGGCCGAAAGACCTAAATTGGTCTTTCAGCCACATTTACTAATACTAAGTAAAGATTACTTAGTATTAGTAAATTCAGCCCCTACTCGCTATACCGCGAGTAGGGGCATGTCTAGTAAACAGTGAGCAGCCAGTGGCTGCTCAATGTAAAAAAAAACCCCAAAAAACAACCTATTGGCACCCACCCCTGAACGGCGGGTGGGGGCCCTAAAGTAAAATAAGGGAGGATGGACCTATTGTCCTCCCACCCCTGAGCGGTGGGTGGGGGCCCTAAATAACAATGAGGGGGGACCTACTGGGGTGGGGGCCCTAAATAAGAATGAGAGGGGAACCTACTGTCCTCCCCCCTGACCCCCACCCCTTCGCAGTGGGTCAGGGCCATAAATAAGATTGGGGGGGACCTATGGTCCTCCCCCCCGGCCCCCACCCCTGCGCGGTGAATGGGGTCCCTAAATAAGATTGGGGGGACCTACTGAAAAACAATGAGGGGGGACCTACTGACTTCCGCCCTTGAGCAGTGGGTGGGGACCCTAAATTAGAATAAGGGGTGGACCTAATGTCCTCCTCCCTGGCCCCCACCCCTGAGCGGTGAGTGGGGCCCTAAATACCAATAGGGGGGGACCTACTGTGCTTCCCCCCTGGCCCCCACCCCTGAGCGGTGGGTGGGAGCCCTAAATAAAAATGTAACCCCCCAGGTGACTAGCGGTCTCCATACCCCTAGTCACCCCCCTCCCAAAAAAATTAACCCCTACCTACCCCCTCACCCTAAAAATAATGAGGGGGGACCCTTAACTAAGTACCTGTAAAAAATTTATAAAACTTACCATTTGATGTCTTCTTTCTTCTAAAATCTTCTTTTTTCAGACCCCAAAAAGGCCAAATAAAAATCTATACTGACCGTCGCAAATAAAAAAAAACACCAGAGCGAAAAAAAAAAATCCATCTTCACCTATGGATGGCTCCGTGCAGACTAAGCTCTGCAGGGTGGAGTAAGGCTTATAAACCAGAGCACTCTGGTTGGTTGGTTTAAGCCATCGAATTAGAGTGCTCTGATAGGTAAATGAAGGGACTGACAGGTAAGTCTCTACATTTACCTGTCACAGCACTCTGATTGGTTGGCTTGAAATCCACCCAATCAAAGTGTCATTTTACACAGTGTGAGAATTTTCCCACGCTGTGTAATTTGACTCGAATCAACACTCTGATTGGTGGATTGAAAGTAACCAATCAGAGAGTTATGAGTCAAATTACACAGCGTGGGAAAATTCCAAAGAACAAAGAATAGGTCATTTTTACTTAGTATTAGTAAATTTTTTGGGTAGATAACTCTCTAATACCGTGGGAATTGGGGTTTTATCTACTAAGAGAAGTCCCGAAGTGCCGAGTTCCCGAAATGCCAAAGTTCCAAAATTCCAAAGTGCCGAAGTTCTTAATTGCCGAAGTCCCGAATTGCCGACGTCCCGAATTTCAGAATGCCGAACCGAACCGAAAATTTTCTCCATGTACATGCCTAGTTACTATAGGCATAAAAAAAAAAGAAGCTTAATGAAGCAGTTTTGGTATATACATCATGTCCCTGCAGTCTCACTGCTCAATTCTTTGCCATTTAGGAGATAAATCACTTTTTTTTCTGTTTATACAACCCTAGCCACTCGTCCCCTTGCTGTTACTCATACAGCCTGCATGAAGAAAATGGTTTAATTTTCGATCGGTTATCAATGTGAATTTGCTTTAGAGGTTTTTACCTCCTGCTCTGTAAATTGAATTTTAATCACACACAGGAGACTTCTGCAGGGTCCAGGAGGCAATTAAATTTAAAATTAAACAGACTTTTCAATAAAAGAAGTTTAAACATGTTTAGGAAGGCAGTGCAAGTCACATGTGTGACTAGAGCTGTGTACAACACCTATTTATGATTTGTGATTTAACTCCTAAATAGCAGATAATTGAGCAGTAGACTTCAGAGTCATGATCTATACACCAAAAACTGCTTCATTAAGCTAAAGTTGTTTTGCTGTCTATAGCGTCCCTTTAACTCCTCATTGACAGTGTATCTTTTAGTATTATTTTCTATGAATGGGTCTATGTGTAATACAGACTAAACATGTCAGATGTGAATTTTTCCCATTTGTATGTTTAATAAAATGTCTTGCGGGAGCCGATTTCACAATGTGCCTAGACATCTTTCTTTTATCTTGTTATATATTTTAGTATTAGGGCTAAAGAGGTTGTGCATCCTTTGATCCTTTAGGTAATACGACCAAGGAAATGATAATCTAGTCATTTTCTTATCAGGATTCTAAATGTCCATCGCAAGTGAAAATTTTACCATAGCAAGTGGAAATTCAGCCCTAGTGAGTTAGTATGTCAGAGACACCCTCAGCCTGTAAGAATCATGCTATATGAAAACTGCAGATAACTGTAACAGAAGTCAGGTTAAATCTAAGGGTCAGGCAGCTGCAGGCATTTAGAAATAGTAAGTAGGTACCCTTCTGCCCCTCTTACGGCTTACTCTTCTCCTGCATAAGTCACATGTAGAGTTGAGCGGACACCTGGATGTTCAGGTTCACCGACATCGGCCGAACTTCGTCAAAAAGTTCGACTTCGGGCTCGAACTTGACCTAACCTGTTTGGCACTAAAATGCCTCTAAAAAAGTCCTAGAAAGGGCTAGAGGGCTGCAAAATGAAGTAAAATGGGGGTAAGAGTAGGACAAGTGCCCTGCAAACAAATGTGGATAGGGAAATCACTTAAAATAACATACAATAAGCAGCCGCTAAGATGATAACTCCCTAATTCCCACAGTATTAGGGAGCTATCTATCAAAAGGCTGAAAGACCTAAATTGGTTAATTACTTAGTATTAGTAAATTCAGCCCCTAGTATTAGTAAATTAATCTATACCACGAGTAGGGGCATGTCTAGTAAACAGTGAAAAGCCAGTGGCGGTGGGTGGGGGCCCTAAATAAGAATGAGGGGGGGGAACTACTGTCCTCCCCCCAGCTCCCACCCCTGCGTGGCGGGTGTGGGCCCTAAATGACAATGAGGGGGGGACCTACAGTCCTCCCCCATGGCCCCCACCCCTGAGTGGTGGGTGGGGGCCCTAAATTTAGAATAGTGGGGGGCTACTGTACTCTCCCCTGGCCCCCACCCCTGGGCGGTCGGTGGTGGCCCTAAATAAACATTTAACCCGTCACACCCCTCCCCCCAAAAAATAACCCCTACCTACCCCTCTCATCTTAAAAATAATGAGGGGGGACCATATGCTAGATACCTGTAAAGGCCCAAAAAATCTATAATAACCGACGCACTTAAAAAAAGCGGAAAAAAAAACCCGAGAACAATAAAAAAAAATCTATCTTCACCTGGAGGGCTCCGCACAAACTGAGCTCCGCAGGGCGGGGTAAGTTTATTTTTTATTTTTTTCCAGGTATCTAGCATATGGTCCCCCCTCATTATTTGTAGGATGAGGGGGGTAGGTAGGGGTTATTTTTTGGGGGGAAAGGGGTGACGGGAGCGGTTAAATATTTATTTAGGTCCCCCCCTTATTCTAAATTTAGGGCCCCCACCCACCGCTCAGGGGAGGGGGTCGGGGGGGAGGACAGTAGGTCCCCCCTCTTATTCTAACTTAGGGCCCCCACCCGCCGCTCAGGGGTGGGGGCCAGGAGGAGGACAATAGGTCCCCCCCTTATTCTTATTTAGGGCCCCCACCCACCGCTCATGGGTGGGGGCCGGGGGGAGGACAATAGGTCCATGCTCATTATTTTACTTTAGGGCCCCCACCCATCGCTCAGAGGTGGGGGCCGGGGCGGAGGACAGTAGGTCCCCCCCTTATTGGTATTTAGTTCCCCCACCCACCGCTCAGGGGTGGGGGCCAGGGAGGAGGACATTAGGTCCCCCCCTTATTCTAATTTAAGGTCCCCACCCACTGCTCAGGGGTGTGGGTTAGGGGGGAGGACATTAGGTCCCCCCTTATTCTAATTTAGGGCCCCCACCCACCACTTAGGGGTGGGGCCCAGGGGGGAGGACATTAGATCCCCCTTATTCTAATTTAGGGCCCCCACCCACCACTCAGGTAAATTCAGCCCCTAGTATTAGTAAATTCAATAGGCCCCCCTTCTTCTAATTTAGGGCCCCCACCCACCGCTCAGGGGTGGGGGCCGGAGGGGAGGACAATAGGTCCCTCCCCATTGGTATATAGGGCCCCCACCCCGCCGCTCAGGGGTAGGGGCCATGGGGAGGACAATAGGTCCTCCCTCTTAGTCTAACTTAGGGCCCCACCCGCCGCTCAGGGGTGGGGGCCAGGAGGAGGACAATAGGTCCCCCCCTCTTATTCTAACTTAGGGCCCCCACCTGCCACTCAGGGGTGGGGGCCAGGAGGAGGACAATAGGTCCCCCCCTTATTCTAATTTAGGGCCCCCCCCACTGCTCATGGGTGGGGGCCGGGGGAGGACAATAGGTCCATCCCCATTATTTTACTTTAGGGCCCCCACCCACCGCTCAGAGGTAGGGGCAGGGGGGGGAGGACAATAGGCCCCCCCCTTATTTTACTTTAGGGCCCCACCCACCATCCAGGTGTGGGGGCCGGGGGGAGGACAATAGGTCCCCCCTTCATGTTTGAAGCCCCCACTTGTGTGGCACGGGTGGGGGCTCAGGAGGGGGGACATGGTTTTTTTTTTTGTTTAATAGACATGCCCTTACTCGCAGTATAGTGAGTAGGGGCATAATTTACTAATATTAAATTGGTCTTTCAGCCTTTTAGTAGATAGCTCCCTCATACCGTGGGAATTAGGGAGTTATCTACTTATTCATTCCTGTCATTCCATTGACAGGCTAAGTAACTTATATTTTATATGAATGTATGTTACTTGATTGTTGTAAGTGTTGCAAATTCTTACAGCTGAATCCTGGCTATGTTTGTATACTTTCTATTTAAACTTGTATACAGTGTAACAGTCTTCATTCTTCCACTGGGTAAGTATATTAATACTTAGGCAATACTGTGCTTCTGAACTTTGGCACTTTGAGACTTCGGAACTTCGGCAACTTCGGAACTTCAGCAATTTCGGGACTTCGGCAATTCGAAACTTCGGCAAATTGGCAATTCAGCTATTCGGACATTCGGAAGTACCCGAAACGAATTGCGAAGTGCCTTGCATAAGGTTGTTACTCTACAAAATACTGGAAAATTCAAGGGGTAAATTCTTATGCAAACCACCATATAGTTAATCCACACTCCATCCGGCTGCCAATTAAAGGAGGAAGTTATCCTCAAAACCCCTACCTTACTTAACAATACCCTAAGTCACATGAGGAGAGGAAGTAACGTGGTCTGTTCAATGGGCGCCTGTTTAGTTTATTATTTACTTCCACCATCCCTGCACATGTCCTGGAAGAAGAGGGGTACCATCTGATGCTCCATGGTTAGTCTTGAATTTGTGTTGTGCTATCTCTGTTAAGCTAAGAAAAAAACATACAGAATTGAAATGATGTGTTACAACCATATGCTGTGTTAATACATATAATATAGTATAGTGATGCTGCGTTAGTTAACAAGTGGCACAGAGTATTTTCTATATTATTGATTTTCTTTGCTAAATGATCTGTTGTATTACAATCTGGGGAATTTGGAGGCCAAGGTAAAACCTTGAGCCAGGGCCATCTTTAATGCGGGAAAAACGAGGCAGTTGCCCTGGGCCCAGTTACTCCTGGGGTGCCCAAAGCAGCTGCCACATGGGCCTCGCTGCCACAAAAAATAATTTATTTGCCCCATGGGCCCGCCAATGCTACAGGTGGCCCACACATTAAGGGGGCCCATTGGGTGGCCTATGCATTTATGGCCACCCGGTAGGCATTTCTCAACATTGGCGCGGTAGGGAGCTTTGGCCCTTTAACAGTGCGACTGGGCCCCTTGTTTAATGGCATCCATATGGGAGGAAGTGACAGCCATGAATTACTTCCTCCCAGAGAGAGTGAAGCTGCATGGGAGGAAGGAGAAGACCGTCAGGAGGGGTCACTGATGTGGAGTGCCAGAGCCTCGCACTCCCAACTACCTCAGCCTGCCACCGGACTCCAGAAAGCCACCTTCCTGTAACTAAAAGGTAGAAAACTAGAGGGTGGCTTTAAAATTTTAAAGTGTTTGTCAGTATGTCTGTCTGTGTGTGTGTCTGCCAGTGTGTCTGTATATCTGTGTGTGTGTGTCAGTATGTCTGTTAGTGTGTGCGTAAATATCTGTGAGTGTGTCTGTATGTGCCAGTTCGCCTGTCTGTGTGTGCCAGAATGTCTGTGTGTGCTGATATGTCTGTTTGTGTGCCTGTCACTATGTCAGTGTGTGTCTGTGTGTGTCAGTATATCTGTCTGTCTGTGTCAGTATGCCTGTCTGTATGTGTGTGTGTCAGTATGTTTGCATGTGTGTCAATATGTGTGTCAGTATGTCTGTTAGGGTGTGTGTCAGTATGTCTGTCAATGTGTCAGTGTGTCTGTCGTCTGTGTCAATATGTCTGTGTGTGTTAGTATGTCTGTCAGTATGTGTGTCAGTGTGTATCTGCATGTTGTCAGTATGTATATCTGTGTATCTGTATTTAGTCAGTGTATCTGTGTTTCTCTATGTATTCTGTGTGTATCTGTATGTGACATTATGTGTATGTTCATGTGTGTTAGTGTGTATATCTGCATGTGTGTCAGTGTTTGTATTTGTGTGTATGTGTATTTGCATGTGTGTCAGGTTGTGTATCTGCATGTCTGTATGTGTGTCAGGTTGTGTATCTGCATGTTATTGTGTGTAACTGTATGTTGTCTGTGTGTATATCTGTCTGAGTATTTGTATATAGTCAGTGTGTTTATCTGTGTATCTGCATGTGTGTCAGTGTGTGCATATGTGTGTCTGAGTATCCACATGTGTGTCAGTGTTTATATTAGAGAATCCCTTTAGTGACCGGGGGTTTTCCTTTCTGTCATCTTGCAGTGACCCTACGGGTAGCAAGTAAGGATTATTCATACTAATGCGTCAACTCCTAAAGCTGGTCGGTAAGGAGAAAGGTCTGCCCACTAGAAGAAATATGGAGGAAGATGAAGGTTACACGGAACAATTTCCCATCCAGGACGCTGTAAGCCGGTAAGAATATCTTTATCCTGCTTGTTAGGTTGCCTCAGCATTTGGGAGTTTCAGGGCGCCTGCGCGGCGTTCGTTTGAGTGAGCACGCAGGCGCAAACAAGAGCGTGTTCGCGTGCTACTATGTTGTATATGTGTTTGGCAGTTCGCGAGTGCACGGCTCATTCGTGCACTCGCGGCCCTTTCGCGGGAAAGCCGTTCGCGCGTTCACCGAACCTTTTGCACGTGCACGGTTTCATTGATTGACGTCAGACGCCTGGCTCTTAAAGTGCCAGATTTCTTTATCTTAGATGCTGATCGATTCTGGCAGAAGTGGGATTCCTGATTATAGGAGCTTCAGTAGGATAGTCTGTTAACCTCATCTTTGCTGGGCTCTTTTCTTTTTCTTTTGGACTAAAAAGTAAGTTAATTTCTTATATTTTTTTTTTCTTCTTGATGTCCTTACTCTTCTTGGTTGAAGTTTCATTTGATACACCTATTGATTTGCAGATGGATTCTCGTTCAAGATCCAGGGAGTCGGGTTCATCTCATCATAATAGGTCACAACTGATGCAATATAGGTAAGCCATTTTTCCTAAAAAAAAACAAACAAAAAAACGAGTGGGAAAGTACTAAAAGGCACGTTTGTTGATTGTAGTGCCAGAGGTACCAAGACTTCAGGATTGTCCAAAGGGAAGTCACCCAAAAGGATGCTGTGCATATCCTGTGACAACAGAGCCATAGAAGGGAAACGTCTCTGTTCAGATTATCTCTCAGCAGCTGCAGGACCATCTCATCCAACACCGGACATTATGCAATTTATAAAGCAAGTGGTTGCCCAGGGAATCAAAGAGGTTGGCAAGGCCCGCAAGCGACCCAGATAGTCTGAGCCCTCGGACTTTTCTTCAGGAAACTCAGAGGATGAGTTTATGGAGTCAGCTTCACTGAGAGACCTATTTTTTTCCTCGGAGGAGGATGCTATGCCAGATCCAGACTTCCTGGTACCAGCGGAAGTGGATCATTTAATTGCCCGGGTTAGAGAAACCCTCACTTTGAAGGAACCCTCGGAAGAGGAACCCTCTACATCTAGTTGCTATTTCTCTGAACTTAGGAGAAAAGAGCGACCTTCCCGGTGCATGAAACAATAAGTGGTCTTATTAAAGAGGAATGGTCCAGATCTGATAGGAGATCATCTGCCAAAGGGAAATTCTCCAGGTTGTATCCATTTGAGCCCAAGGATGCGGAGACATGGAATTTTGCACCTAAGGTTGATGCTTACCAGTGGATGATGCTGGTTCCTTTAGGGATCCGATGGATCGGAAAATGGAGGACTATCTTTCCAAGTCTTATGTGGCTTCAGGCACAAGTCTTCACCCTGCCGTTGCACTCACATCAGTTACAAGAGCAATGAAGGTCTGGCTACAGGAACTGGAAGAGGATATCAGGAGTGGCAGAGGCCATTCCTCCATATTGGATAGCCTGAAAGATATGAGATTAGCCATTGATTTATCATCTGAAGCAGCAGTAGATCTAGTGAGAAATCTTACCAGAAATATGTCCTTTACAATTTCCACAAGACGGGCGCTATGGCTTAGATCTTGGGTGGCTGACGCTTCTTCCAAGAATAGTTTATGTTCCTTACCATTTCATGGGAATATGCTGTTTGGGAAGAACCTGGATGAGTGTATTAAAAGGGCTGCCGAAGGGAATAAAGCCTTTCTACCGCAAGAAAGAAAATATAAGGGGTCCTTTCGTGCCCATAGAGAATACCATTCGGGATAGTAGATCGAACAAGACCGGAAGAGAATATGGCAGATTTCAATCTGGGAGAGGAGCACAATCCGGAGGCCCGAGGCACTTCTTCGTCCAAAGTCTCCAGGAATTTATGACTATATAATTCCCAAGTCAGAAGGAGTCGGGGCTTGTCTTCTTCAATACCCATCCGTATGGGCCGAATCCACAAGCGACCGTTGGGTACTGGATATTATTTGGAGAGGATACCTTCTAGAATTTTACAAGCAACCTTTCAACAGATCTTTTCATCTCACAAAGTGGCCAGGGGACAAAGAGAAGCGCATGGCCCTACAGAACTTCATCATTTCCTTACAAGCAGAAAGGGTTATCATAAAGGTGGCGGCATGCAAAAGAACGCAAGGATTTTACTCACACATGGCACCCAACCAATGGATGTTATCTATAGATCTATTGGACGCCTACTTTCACATACCCATTGTGCAGTCCCATCAAAGGTTCCTAAGGTTTGCTGTAGAAGAGGGCCACTTCCAGTTCAGAGCCCTTCCATTTGGACTAAGTACGGCCCCAAGGACGTTCACAAAGGTATTAGTGGTTCTGATTGCAGAACTGAGGAAGCAGAATATCGCTATTTAGCATTATTTGGATGACATCCTGATCATAGGGAACAACAGAGATACATTAACCTCCCAAGCCATCACCAGTATTCAGTTTCTACAAGCTCACGGCTGGAAAATCAACCCCAAGAAGAGCCACCTCCACCCAACCCAATCTATGATCTACTTGGAAGCTCACTTCGACACTCTGATGGGTACAGTTCAACTTTCTCTGACAAGAATTGCAAAGCTCAGGAAGCAATTAAGAAAAATTCTAATGTCTAGTATTGCTCCTGCAAAGGCAGTAATGAGTCTCCTCTGATCTATGTCTTCCACAATAGGTCTGACTAGGTGGGCACAGTGGAGGATGAGACCGTTCCAAGCCAATTTCCTAATGCAATTTTCCTCCAGGAATCTTCTCCAACCCATCAAGGTCTCCCTGGCTGTACGCCATTCTCTGATCTGGTGGCTGAGCAAAGAACACCTATCCAGGGGCTTTCCACTGGGGGACATCACATGGATAATGGTGACAAAAGATGCGAGCCAATTGGGATGGGGTGCCCATTGTCTCCACAACTTTGTACTGGAGGAATTTAGTTTCATGACAAGCAACGTACATTCCAATCTGCTAGAACTTCTGGCAGTTCTCAAAGCGTTGAAACACTTCTCAGTACATCTCAAGGGTCAGTGGGTAAAGATAAGAACAGACAACACCACTGTGGTATCCTATATCAATCATCAAGGGGGAATCAGGAGAGGCAAAATTATGTAAATTATGAAGCATCTGATGTGGTGGGCTCAGAGGAATCTGGCAGGTCTTACAGCCATCCATTTACCAGGGAAATGGAATCAATTAGTAGATTTCCTCAGCAGATCCAGGATAGACCCAGGGGAATGGTGCTTATCGGACAAGGTATTCCGCACCATTGTAGAGAAGTGGGGTCTCCCGCAAGTAGACCTACTGGCAACTCGAGTCAACAGGAAAGTGGGGGTTTCTTTACGAAAGAGAAAGACCATCTGGCACTGGGAAGAGACACTCTATCCAGTCCCTGGAGATTCAACATGGGGTATGCGTCTCCTCCATTTCCATTGATCTTCCCAATCCTGAGGAGAATGAGAGCAGAGCAGGTATCTCTCATCTTGATAGCACCTTATTGGCCTCGGAGGCCTTGGTCTCCCCTGCTCCAAAGTCTTTGTGTGGAACCTCCACTTCAGCTCCCGGGAGTTCCGGACCTACTGTTCCAGGGCCCGGTGTTGCATCCAGACCCATATTCCCTCAATCTCATGGCATAGAGACTGAAAGGGAAAGGCTTACGAGCAGAGGCTTCTCTCGAGCAGTGGTAGACACTATGCTGAAGGCAAGAAAGCATTCCACTTGAGCCACCTACTATAGAGTATGGGAAGTCTTTTCCACCTGGGCTCTTCCTAAATGCATTGATATACAGAATCCCTCTACCACGGATATTTTGGATTTCCTACAGTCTAGTCTTGATAAAGGCCTAAGTTATAAAACGTTAAAGGTACACGTTTCAGCATTATCCGCCTTGACCAATCACAGGTGGGCCTTGGATGCGGATGTTATCAAGTTCATTAAGGGAGTTCTTAAAATAAAACCTCTGATTAAGTCATTGGTCCCCTCTTGGAATCTAACTCTGGTCCTCAATGCCTTGAAATTAGAACCCTTCGAACCTTTTGAGTCAATTCCTCTGCATTTTCTCTCTATCAAGATGGCCTTGTTATTTGCCTTAGCTTCAGGCAGGAGAGTATCGGAACTTCACGCCCTACCCATTGAAAAGCCCTTTATGGTCTTTCACAAGGACAGAGTTATCCTCCGTACAGTTCCTGAGTTTAGGCCAAAAGTCACCTCTGCCTTTCATATCAACGAAGATATTGTTCTTCCATCTCTGAGGTCTGAACTCCAGGAAGAAGAGGGTAAAGCAGACCTATCTTCATTGGACCTAGTGAGATGTCTTCGAATATATATTGAAAGAACTGCCACTTGGCGCCCTTCTCAGAGTCTCTTGGTCCTTCATAACGGTGATAGAAAGGGCATGCAGGCCCCCAAAACAACCATTAGCAGGTGGATAGTGGCGGCTATTATACAAGCCTATCAATCTTCAGAATGTCCGGTCTCTGTGGGTCTTAAAGCTCATTCCACTCTCATCCTCCTGGGCAGCCGCACCCGGAGTCTCTCCTGAACTCATTTGTAAGGCAGCCACGTGGTCTTCAACCAATACATTCATTAGGAGTTACCAGATTGATGTCAGAGCAGGACAATCAGATCAATTTGCTAAATCCGTTCTTTCAGTATCTGATACTTGATTTTCTTTTTTGATATTTGTCACTTGATTATGGTGCTAATACACTTTGCATTAAAAAATTTTCTAGTCTGTGTCCTCTTCCCTCCCTGGGTTATTGCTTGGGTATTACCCAATGTTGTGCTGCCATGGATATGGCCAGGAAAATTGAAAATTTATTCATACTTACCATAATTTTTTTTTCCTGGACATAGGCCATGGCAGCACAAGGGTCCCACCCGGTATTATTGCTTTAAACAAGACAGGAGAAGGAGGGGTAGGAGGTGGTACTTATACAACTTAAATATTAAACCTGTCCAATTGGGATAGGGAGGAGCTACCCTATGTTGTGCTGCCATGGCCTATCTCCAGGAAAATAAACTTATGGTAAGTATGAATAGATTTTCCATTATATATATATATATATATATATATATATAATGTTTGATCATATATTGTAACTAAACCCCCATAATTGTTTGCCTAGTTAAGGTGTTTTTAAATTAAACTGTTACATTAGGTGAATGAGCGAGTGCGCTGGATTTTGTATGATATATATACTTTTATACGTATGTGTGTACATTCAATTCTTTTTTTCATTTAAATACGTCTGTTATGTATTAACATGCATTTCCAAGTATGTACAGCAGGAGGAGCCATTTACAGTGACCTTTAGACACTTTTTTGTTTGATGAGCATGTAATCATTATTGCATATTGAACATGAAACACAAGATAAGAGCTGTGGTTTAAAACCAAATAAACAAATGTGTCTGGCCCAATGTGTTAATTATCACCATGAATTGTGAATATATATATATATATATATATATATATATATATATATATATATATAAAAAACAGGGTATATTTACTTCACAGGATGTAATTTATAACCAGAATTTTCATCTCTGAAACAAGAGATAAAGAAGAATATAGTGTAGTATTTTAATTTATACAGATTTAAAAACATATGTGTATATACACTCACAAGTAAATAGTACATCTCCGCTATCTCCCCAAGGAAGTTCCACTCCCAGTCTTTGTAATCCTTTAGTACCAGGGTTAGCTGAAATCCTTGAGTCTCACATAGTAAATACAATTTTGGAAGAGACTGCACAAATGTGTAACTTACGGAAAAAGTTATCTGTGAAAAAGCTTGACACTTTTCGTCCTTTTGATTTCTTTTAGAGTAGCTCAACTGGAAATTGCTGTGAATTCAACAGTGAATCGCAAATTTTGGGCAAATATCGCCAAATATTAAAAACAAAATCCAACTCATACATATTTCGAAATTGCATATTTTGGCCTAAAATTTGCAATTCACTTGAGAATCCCTGACAATTCCCAGTTTAATGGCTGACCCTGTGGGCTTCCCCACTTAAACAGCTTTTAATAATATATATCATTTTACACATATTTCTGGCAAATTAATTATTTATCCGGGAAATAAAAATTTACCTATCGTACAAAATGCTACAATATTCTTTCAAGGAAGCAATTACGTGACTGTTAATTGCTCTGAGTGCATGGTGCACAAGGAGAATGCTGCTTAACCTGATGTATAAGTGACATAGAATGAGGAACTAATAATTTAGAAGCTACAAAAAGCTTTGCTTCTAAAACATGAGATTCCAGAGTATCTGTGAACTCATGCCAGATCATGACTGCTATAAGAAAGCTCAGCATTCATAAACTACTGACAAAAACAAGGTGAGAATAGAATATCAATATATATATAGAAATGTCCATAAATGTTTAATAATAAGGATATCTTTTATTTATTTAATTTTAATATACGTTTTCTAGTTAGCATGAGCTCAGTATGGACAATATCTCCTCCTAATATACAGCAATAATGTTTATTCAATTTTTTTTTTAAAACTTGTTTTTACTTTTTCTTTATTTTTTAATTTCTACTGGACTGGCATTTACCAGTACAACCCTCTCCCCCTTTTCTGTCCATGGGCTAATAGACTCTTCGTGGTACCCCAAGCTGCTGTATACTTCATACTTCAATATCTTGCTGGCCATTTTATGCTCTTTATAAGCAATACTTCCCTGCTCTTACATGCTACACTTGCTTTTGCACAGTCGAGTTTTATTGAACTACTGACATAACAGTTCGATTCTGTTTTAGGTGTTTTTATTTTGTTTTAGTTTTCAGAGTTTTTAGAGTTTTAGTGTTCACGAACTGTAGAGGCCGGTGTAAAAAATATAATAGCTAGCTTTTTGCTTGTTACAGTAGGACTCCTAGACCTCCAAAAGGTATTGTTCCAGTCCTAGTTTATTTGGCTGTACTACATTCGGATGAGTATGGCTTGTTAACCTTTTAATATTGTACTACAGCTGTGTGACGATTGTCTGATGTATACTTTGTACTGGATCGACATATAAATAAAAAGTTTATAAAACAAATTGTTAGGATATCATTGCATTCAGTTTATACACCGAGTACACATGACATGCTTCTAATTGGCAAACTTGCATGTGCAGGGTTTGATGAAAAGGCAGTCCCAATGAATTAATTACAATGCAGGTTTTGTAAATAAGGAGGCCTGTATCACCCTTTTTATTACTATAGCAAAGGGGTGATGGTCCATGGGACAATTGTTGTTGATAGTAGAGGACTACAATAGCTTGTCAATAGCAATTCTTGAACTTTTACTAATAAGCCATATTAAAGAATATTAAAAATGTAAGTCCACTAACAAGACCAAAAAAAGTGTTTCTGTTTTCAGATATTGCATAGAGTATGCTTGATGTAGTAGTATATTAGTAGATATTGTTTGCACCTTATTATTATTAGTAATACTAGTAGTTATGTCACTAACATATTCCCTGTCGTACTTTCTATTTTCTTATTGTTACTTCGTTTCTATTACATTTCACGTTTTACTTAAAGCTAAATTTGTCTGGTATTAAAAAGCAGTTTGGTGTCATTGTTCCATTGAAGACAGGGTCTCCAAGAAATTCATAAATCTTAGTTCACAGGGATTCACCGAGATTTGGAAATGATAAAAATATACACAAGCTTAAATATAGATAAAATTTGCGCCGACATAAACTACCATATGCATAACAATGTTTCCTGGGCAGCAAATATAGGACTTGGATGAGAGATGCTCACATTGGAATAAAAAAAATAAAAAACTGTATGTACACCATCAAAGCAATTTCTTACTGAATCTTTTTTGTCACGATCAGGTTTACTGGCCAGTCGGTTACAATGGGGAGAGTGTGGGCATGAAAGGGTTAAATGCGAAGTGTCACTTCTGTTGACTCTATGCTACTGAAGAAAACATTGGAAATCACCTAAAACTTGTGATAGCATTTTTTTTCATATGATACTCCGTTTTTAAAAATATATATGAGATATTTAGCAAATTACATCATAATCCAGTTCGGACTAGGTTAATCCAAGGCAAACATTGCAAACGAGAATGATAGAAACATTGTTTAATTCCTCCTCCTCTCTGGATGCTACCCTATGCTGAGTGCCAGGTCCAATGGACAGAGCATCAATGATTGATAGGGAGCAAGGTGAAGGTTCCAGATAACATATTGTGGATTTCTACATTTATTTTATTTTTCATGCCATACAAATTTCTTAAAAGAGGGATAAATAAACATAGCGTTAAAAATCTTTAGACATGATGGTCTGTAGTAAGGTTAGGAGTGGACCAAGAGGGAGGTTTGACATCTATCAAAGGATGAATAATGTCTTGTTCATCCAACAGCCTTACCAATGTTTGTAAATGATCATGATCTTCTGTAGCTATACCTATTTCTTTACATAACTTATTCTCTCTGCGATTATGTATAGAACATAGTGCCAGTTTTCTACCGAACAAATTGGTGTCCATTGTCCAATTAAAAACATTAACCCCAGGCGTAGGAACAAATGAAAGGCCTTTATTTAAAAGTGAAATATGATGTTTAGATGAAGTATATGACTTTATTCTCATCACTCTTAGGGATTTCAGTCGTTATTGCCTCTTGTTGATCCTCTCGGGCTTGTATCACCATTTTCCCCTGTCTCTTAGACGGCTCCTCTGTGGGGTAGGCCATTCTTGAGCTAAAAAAGTTTGTGATGTATTACTTAGAGGTGTGGGAATAGGGGTCTGGGTTTGTAAGAATGTAACAGTTTTATTCTAATTACTTAAAATCCCTCTTGAATTTTGTCTTGATCTAGATGTCGAATGGGAATTTTTTCTATTATACATAGAATTAGAATCTGAATCAGAACCGTCAGTATATAGGCTCCTTGAATTGGATCTAATATTAAACCGTCTCTTAGGTTGTTTTTTTTATACAAAAAATATTCCCTTCTTTAAAGTCATTGTAATCTCTCACAAACTTTTGGTGCTTTTTCTCTTTAATAAAGGTTGTGAATGATTCCAAATCGTTTTGCAGTTTTGTCTCCATTAGTGAATATTCAGGATTATTTTGAAAGTTCTTAGCTTTATTAATTTCCTCCTGTAAATTTTTGTTAGTTAGATCTAATTCCTCTTGTTCTAATTCTATTAGAAATGGCATTAGTTTAGAAGAGCAGTCTAATAGAATTGTGTTCCACCTGGTTAACTTTTCATCATTATCCACTTTCACTAGGGTTGAGATCTCTGGTCTGAGTTTAGGGTGGCGATTTAATATAGATGAGTGAGACATAAGACATTGATTTTGTGCCGACAAGTTCCTGCGATTAGTAGAACTAGTTAGAGTATACTCCAGAAACTAGAGATAGTACTTACCTCTCCTGATAATAGTTTCTTTACGGTATTTCAGAGACGTTCTCTTTGGGGGGTTGATGTGTGGGGTATTGGGCTTGCTTCCGAGCCCTCCTTCCTTTCCCCTCGTCACACATTATCACGAGAAGTGGCTATGCTGAATATTTAGGCGTGTATAGGGCTAGTGTGCTTTTATGCCTTTCGGTGGAGTTGGGCATTTGAATAGACAGGGACAACACTAACAGTTAATCGGTTACATTTTTCTATCTTATTGTAACGAGAGAAGTCTATTACAGTAACAACAACAAGAAACATTGTTACATGAGGCTAGCTACTTCCAATAACGGATATATGAATATCCAGATATACTTTATCTGATTAGGAAATCCTAAATTACAGGAGATATTTGCAATATATTTATTATTTCCTATTGTGGTTGAGAGATCAGGAACTATCATTAGATATCGGGCGTAGACTCATCTATCCTTTTTTACACTAAATGGGTAACTAATAAATAAGACCATTTATGGAAATCCACTTAGGAGAATACAGGATTTCACTTTGCACACCCTGCAATTAGCTTACCAAAAGCAAGACTTTGTAGGTAAATTTATTTATGACATTTCATGATTTCATTATAAGGACTAAGAAAGTCTGCAGCGGGCATTTCATCATTTAACCTCGCTTTAGTGAAATCACTAAGTCATCTACTTATGGTGGTCAGCACCATTATGTGTGTAGTTGTATGTAATTTTTTGGTGTAATTGTGTGTAGTACCCTTAGGGTTAAGGGACTTTTTAGAGTTAAAATATTAAAAGTGACGTTTTAATTGATAGTTTTAACACAATATCTTAGTGTTCCTCTGGTGGCAATACAAAGTAAAACGGGAATCCCCAACCTCTTCTTTTCTTTTCGTTAATCTATTAGGGGTTAACCCCCAGGGGGTTCCGGTGCTTTAAGGCTCTTCTTTCTTCTCTCTTTACATCCTTTTAAATTAACAGTATTAAAACCTCTTCACAAAACTAAATATTTGCAGAAATTAGAGCCTTAGTAAATTTAACTAAGAGCATTTTGGCACTTCACTTAACCACGTTATTACCAACCTCTGCCAAAAGTGATGGTAATATTTAATTGTATGTCTTCTTCCAATACATAGTTCATTTTCTTTGGGGATTTCACAGACCATGTGTTCGCCTAATCATAAAAACTCCATATTTGTATTTTGACACCAAGTACAGCAATACCCCACGTATAGACCTTTACCAGACTTTTGATAAAATGTAGGGTCAAATTACAAGCATGCCAATTTCAGTTTTGAAATGTCCAATTTTCACCAATTGATCTACTGACCCATGCCCCTGTTAGACAAAATAGAGACCCCAACTACACTTTTTGCTCCCAGCGTGCAGTGTTTAATATTGGGGCACTTTGTGTGTTTTCGCCATTTAAATCATCAATATATGCCAAATATTGCAGTTAATTTTATTATTTAATTATTTTTCACATACATATTGAATTACACATGCCTTTAGTGTTCTACTACTTCATAGACCTTTAAATTCTGCTTCATCTCTGCAGTCAGCAATACCTCACATGTATACATTTGCAGGATTTAAAGGGAAACTTACAGGGTCCGTTTGAGGCATGCCCTAATTTTGTCATGGTTTGCCATTTGACACTGGTTAGCAAGGTGACACAGATTGTGTTGCAGTTGGTCCAGGGCATCCAGTTTAAAAATCTAACACGTTTCTTGATTTCTGGAGGGATTTAATTTGTTAACCAACTGTTCTGTCATAAATCTCTGAATCACACCGCACATGTACATATTATTTTTAAAGTAGACAACCAAGGGTATTCAATATGGGGTATGTCCAGTCTTTTTTAGTAGCCACCTAGTCGCAAACACTGGCCAAAGATAGCGTTCATATTTGTTTGTGTGTGAAAAAAGTAAAAAACTAAATTGAACGCTAATTTTGGCCAGTGTTTGTGACTAAGTGGCTACTAAAAAGACTGGACATACCCCATTTGCAATACCTTGGGTTGTCTTCTTTTGCAAATGGTATGCCATCATGGGGGTAATTCTCATTCCTGGGCTACCATACGCTCTCAAAGGCAACGTAACCAACCTGGCCATTTTCAATGTAAAAATATTTGACCCATATATTTGACCCTGTAACTTTCAAAAACGCTATAAAATCTGTACATGGGGGTACTGTTATACTCGGGAGACTTTGCTGAACACAAATATTAGTGTTTCAAAACAGGAAAACGTATCACAACAATTATATCATCAGTAAAAGTGCTGTTTGTGTGTGAAAAATGCAAAAAAAAAGTCACTTTCACTGACAATATCATCGCTGTGATATGTTTTACTGTTTTGAATCACTAATATTTGTGTTCAGCGAAGTCTCCCGAGTAAAACAGTACCCCCCATGTACAGGTTTTAGGGTGTCGTAGAACGTTACAGGGTAAAATACAGTGCTAGCAAATTAAATTCTCTGGAATTTCGGCCTGGGTTGGCAAGCAGGTCCCTCAAATTGCAATCAATAAAATTACTGAATTATGTAAAAATATTACATAAATATGCACATAGAATTTAAATATATATGCATATTTATATATTTGAAGTCTACGTGTATATTTATATAATTATTTATGTAATTTTGTATATGGACATATGTATATTTTGTATTATTTTTATTTATTTATATATATATAGATATATATACAATTTCATTCTAAGTGTATTTTGATATATATATATATATATATATATATATTTTTTTTAATATCAAAATACAGTTAGAATAAAACATTTTATATAGATATATAATTTTTTTACATTTTTTATTATTTTTATTTATTTATTTAATTTAATTTACTTATTATTTGTATTTTATAATAATATATATATATATACAATATATATAGTTATTATATATATTATATATATAAGTGTGTAATTTAATTATAAGTGTTTTTTTATATTAATATATGTACATATTAATATAAAAATACACTCAGTATGACATTATATATATGATATATAGACATATATTATATAAATATAATATATGTCTATATATCATATATATATACACATATATATTTATTATTTTTATTTATTAATATTAAACTTTTTATTTTTTTTATTTTACACTAGCAGGGAGACTGCCTGTGTCTGCAGGCAGACACATGGACACCCATTGTGACCATGTGATCACTCTGTTAAGCGATCACATGGCCACAGGGGTCCTAATCCGCCATGGGGAGACTGTCTGGGCTGCAGGCAGTCTCCCCACACTGGGAGCACCGCCGATCGCCACCGGGGGAACAACGGCGATCGGGTAAGTACATAAGACCGTTAGGATGGTTCAGGACCGTCACCGGTCGGCAATGCAAAAATGCTGATGACGGTCCTGAACCGTCCTAGGTCGTTGAGGGGTTAAACATCTGCACAAACTGAAAAAATCACTTGTTCAGGCAGATAATTCCACATCTTTATTGTTCGTACTGTAAAAACCCCTTTCCTTTGCCTTATATGAAATCTCCTTTCTTCCAGTCTAAATGCGTGATCTTGTGTCCTATGTATAGCCCTGTTTATGAACATAATTCCAGATAATGGTTTGTATTGGCTCTGAATATATTTGTTTAATGCTTTTATATCCCCTCCGAGGCACTGTTTTCCCAAATAAAACAGATTTAAATGTGTTAATCTTTCTTCATAACTAAAATGTTGCATTTTTGTATTATTTCATTGCCCACCTCTGCACTTTTCTTTCTTTAGAACCGATGCCCATATCACATCCACTGCAACACCCTGATCTATACTTCTGCTCACTTCTTCGTAGTATGCAATTAAGTCAGTCTGACATGACCCATGTAAAACCATGCCGATTTTTGCTAATAATAATGTTCTTCAGAATGAATTCCTGTATCCCTTAATAACACGTCAAATACTTTCCTTGTCACAGAAATAAAGCTCACAGGTGTATAATTTCAAGGCAACAATTCTGAACCCTTTTTGAATATAGCAACCACACTTATTTCCACACTTAGCTCTTTAAATTCTTGTGGGGAAATACTGTCAGGCCCCGGGCTCTGTTTACATTAACATTCTGTAGTTGTTGCTGTTTTGAGTCATCCAATCACAATTATTTAGCAGCAATCATTTGCATATCTCATGCGATAGATTCCTCCTTAACATATGTAACGGATCGCCTGGCACCCCGACTGGGTACCTCCGTTAAAGGATGCTCCTAGCGCTTCCTGAGGACTCCAAGCACTGCAGCAGACACCACAACCACCGAACCGGAGAAGCATATGAATCCTCTCAAGCATATGAATGTTGTAGACAGTTGAATAGGAACCATACGAATAGGTTTACTCTCCTAGCAGTCAAACTGGAACAGCATACAATAAATCCTTCCCCCAATAATGAGACGACACTTCACTTTGAGGGTTAAAACAGGAACTCAAGTGCTGGCACACCCAGCCTGGTTTTTATTACAATCCACAAAACATAGTACAGCCCACAGGGTGTTACAAAACAACCAATCAATCCATACAATACACCCAGACACTCCCACACAAAATCCTCCCCTCTGCAGGTGATATGATTACTGAACACAATGGGTAATCTCATTATCACTGGCAGAGGAATACAGTTTTTATACAATATTTATAACTTCTAAAATATACATGTCACAAACATAAAACATACATTTTCATAATCAGTCCATTCAGGGGAACAACATATTAAAAAATGGCACGAATCAGACAAGGGGTTCAAAAGTTAAGGGAAAGTCCTTTGTGACTAAATGAAGCATGGCTTTCTGGCCCAAACCAGTTTCAGAGTCTTCTATCCTGGAGAGTAATTCAATTATCTCCCAGGATAGACACAAGACTCCATTAAGCACATGGTTGCAAAAAGACACAAAACACTTTAAAATACATAAAGTCACATTTACACATAACACACAGACATTTCACATATCCCCAGATAGCTGGGATCTGAGTGCACATTATTAGATGAATGGCACTCAGATCACACAAATAAGCCTTTCTGCAGGGGAAATAAACAGTTTAACCTGCAAGGCCATAGTCCAAAGGGAGCAGGCGAGCAACCAGGCTTCTCCAGTTCACAGTGGCGAGGTTGGTTTCGCCACACTTCTCCCCTTTACCAACTAGACTACCAGGGTATCTGACCTCCTGCCGGTCAGTGCCCTGGTTAGTCCAGCAACCCACCCACAAAACAGAAACAGCAGTACAGCCCACCCACAATAACTGGTTACTACACCTGGGCAGAGGAGAACTTTGTCCATGTCCAGGTGCCTCACCACGACTGTGTGGGCAACTGTTAGGCTGCCTTGGTGGGTTGCTGAGTGGGCAGAGACCAGCGGTACTCTGCCCTGATGCCAGTGCTACCACGGAAGTAGCCTGGTGGGAGCCTGGTTGTGGGAGGGAGAGACCGACTGTCTCCCCTCTGGATACACCGCTCTGTGGCTGGGGAACAGGACCGACTGTCCCTACCCCTTGTGCTGTAAGTGCAGAGACTACAGTCCCATCTGCACTGTTGGGGGTGTAACATCTCCCCTTGCTGGGTTAGGCTGCCGCTGGAGAGAGGGTGTAACAAGCTCCTCTCTCTGAACTGTAAACTGCCGCTGGGGAGAGGGGGTATCAGGCTCCTCTCCCTGACACTCTCTCTGCTGGTGGAGAGGGGGACCAGCTGTCTCCCCTTTCATTATTTTGTCCTGTGGTTGGGGTGCGAGACTGACAGTCTCTGCTCCCTGCAGGACACTCTGCCGCTGGGGAGGAAGGACGGCACCTTCAGCTCCCTGGGGTAAACACTGCCGCTGGGCAGGAAGGACTGCACCTTCTGCTCCCTGGGGTACACACTGCCGCTGGGGAGGAAGGACTGCACCTTCAGCTCCCTGGGATACACACTGCCGCTGGGGAGGAAGGACGGCACCTTCAGCTCCCTGGGACACACAGTGCCGCTGGGGAGGAAGGACGACACCTTTGGCTCCCTGGGACTCACACTGCCGCTGGGGAGGAAGCACGCAACCACACTGCCTGGGGAGGAAGACTGGCACCTTCAGCTCCCTGGGACACACTGCCGCTGGGGAGGAGCTCACCTTCAGGGGATACATACTGCCGCTGGGGATCTGGGCTGACTGCCCAGCATCCCTGTAGGGCCTTGTAGAGAGACCTCGGTCCCATCCCCACCTGCCAGCTGGGTGTCTTCCCAGGACAAGTCAATAAGGTCTTCCATCTCTGGGGCTGGTTGGGACATATGTGGTACAGTACCAAGTCTCCTGATAACAGGCTTGGTTGCTGGGGAGGAGGAACTAAACTCAATGCTTGCGGTGGTATACAGTCAATAAGCCCCATCATGTCAAAGACAGGCGGCGTTATACGTTGGAATAGGCAAACATAATCCTGTTCTAGTTCCCACTCTCGGTTGGCAAGAAAAGATAGATCTGGCTGAATGGCATCGATCTCTGTAAGGTCCCAGTTGTCTGCCCGCTCAGCTCGGATGGACCAGAAGCGAGCAATGTCGGTGTCTCCGAACCAGAGACTAGTTTCAATAGTATCCCACAACAAACCAGGGCCGTCGTAGTCTTCCCCCTCAATACACTTGTACTCAATCAGCCATGGGTAGAGGTGGTAAACATGCCACCGCAGGGCCCGATAGGAATCATCCAGCCACACCTCAGTCTCAACTAGCGTCTCCAGTTCGCTTACCCATTCCTCTGAGGGCTTGTTTCCCAATAACGGCATCCGCAGCTCTAGTTGTTCTGCTTGGCGCTGGTTAGTGGTCAGGATTTCCTCGCACCGGAAGGGTCGAATTTCGTCGATGTCCTCCTTCCAGAGATCGGTACGAAGCGCCACCCTCCACTCTGTCTCTCTTTCCTCTGGGATAGGATACTCCATACTGCGCATCACATCCTGTAGTCGCTGCTGGAGCCTGGCGTCAAAGTGAGATACTGCACGGCCTTCCATCTCTGAAGTAGTGCTGGTTTTCCCAAATCTTTATGTAGACAGGGACGCTGTATGAACACTAGCGTCGCCTTCAATTTGTAAATCCACGAACTGTGTCTCTGAGTTGCTTTACCTCGCACTAGGACGCCATCCCACCGCTTGCCACCAATTTAACAGATCGCCTGGCACCCCGACTGGATACCTCCGTTAAAGGATGCTCCTAGCGCTTCCTGAGGACTCCAAGCACTGCAGCAGACACCACAACCACCGAACCGGAGAAGCATATGAATCCTCTCAAGCATATGAATGTTGTAGACAGTTGAATAGGAACCATACGAATAGGTTTACTCTCCTAGCAGTCAAACTGGAACAGCATACAATAAATCCTTCCCCCAATAATGAGACGACACTTCACTTTGAGGGTTAAAACAGGAACTCAAGTGCTGGCACACCCAGCCTGGTTTTTATTACAATCCACAAAACATAGTACAGCCCACAGGGCGTTACAAAACAACCAATCAATCCATACAATACACCCAGACACTCCCACACAAAATCCTCCCCTCTGCAGGTGATATGATTACTGAACACAATGGGTAATCTCATTATCACCGGCAGAGGAATACAGTTTTTATACAATATTTATAACTTCTAAAATATACATGTCACAAACATAAAACATACATTTTCATAATCAGTCCATTCAGGGGAACAACATATTAAAAAATGGCACGAATCAGACCAGGGGTTCAAAAGTTAAGGGAAAGTCCTTTGTGACTAAATGAAGCATGGCTTTCTGGCCCAAACCAGTTTCAGAGTCTTCTATCCTGGAGAGTAATTCAATTATCTCCCAGGATAGACACAAGACTCCATTAAGCACATGGTTGCAAAAAGACACAAAACACTTTAAAATACATAAAGTCACATTTACACATAACACACAGACATTTCACATATCCCCAGATAGCTGGGATCTGAGTGCACATTATTAGATGAATGGCAATCAGATCACACAACTAAGCCTTTCTGCAGGGGAAATAAACGGTTTAACCTGCAGGGCCATAGTCCAAAGGGAGCAGGCGAGCAACCAGGCTTCTCCAGTTCACAGTGGCGAGGTTGGTTTCGCCACAACATATACTGCCGAAAAATAGTTGCTTTTAAATTTCTGCCTTTTCCTGGTCTTCAATAACTAAAACACCTATTTTTTGGTTTTTAGAATGTATGTACTTAAAAAATGTTGGGGTTGTTTTTGCTCTCTCATTTTCTAGTTTAGCCCATCTGCTTTCATTTTTGCAAGCATTATTGGCTTCCTTATATCTTATATAAGATCCCTCTGATTGGTTTGATTTAAATTGTTTAAATGCCCTTTTTGTATTTTTAATTTCTTGTTTTACATTCCCACTAAGCCTCATTGGATTCAGTTTGTTTCTTTTATATTTATTACCCAATGGTACATACGGAGAATGTACCTTTCTAATATTTGTGTGAATACATTCCATTTATCCTTAGTGGTTTTTTTTTCACTAAGGAGTTTATGTCATTCAATATGTTGTAAAGCTGACCTTATCTTATTGAAATTGGCCTTTTTATAGTTATATGTTTTAATATACTCCTGTGCATTTGTTTATATGAGTTTATTTCAAGACACCATATTGCGATCACTATTTCCCAAGTGCTCCCCAATTTGAAGTTTTGTTAAGAGATCAACATTGTGTGTTATAACCAGATCCAGACAAGCATCCTTTCTAGTTGGTGCTTGTACCAGTTGTGACATGAAGGTGTCATTTAATGGGTTCAAAAACCATATTCCACTTGCCGAACTACAAGCTCCCTCTATCCCAATGTTTGTCTAGGCAATGAAAATCTCCAATAATTACTGTGTCATCCTGATGTGCATCTTTTCCAATTTGCTCTAACAGCTGTTCTTCTTCAATATCAACATTAGGTGGTGTATAACATATCCCAACTAGAGATGTCGCGAACTGTTCGCGAACTTTTCGCGAACGGCTCGCCGCGGTTCGCCAGCAGACCCTCCCTCCCAGACCCTCCCACCTCCTGGACAGCATCCATGTTGAAGGCAGCTGAACAGTTCGCGACATCTCTAATCCCAACCAATAACTGATTTCCCTTCTTTTGCCCCAAGCAGAAATCTACCCACATTTTCTTTCTCACATGCCACTTGCTTAACTCATGGTTGACATACAAACATACACCACCTTTCCCGTTTTTTTTTTCTATTCTTCCTAAATAATTTGTGAACATTTAAGTTAACTGCCCTGTCACGTGTCTCATCCCACCATGTTTCCGTTAGGCCTGTTATGTCATATTGCTGAGTGTATGCTATTGTCCCTAGTTCCCGCATTTTGTTATTTAGGCTCCTTGCATTAGTAAGCATGTATTTAATTATATCATTTTTTTAAATATTTTATGTGAATTTATATTACTATTACATACCTCCACTGCACTGATTGCCCCTCCCCATCGCCAGTCCCCTTGTGTTGAGCTGGAGCCCATTTCCCTTCTGTCCTATATCCATTTTGTAGATTTATGTGCGTGTCCCACCACTTATTTAAAATCTCTCACCTCTTAGGTGCAATTCATCACGACTATAAAGATTGCACCCAAGCACAAAATTGGCCCGGTGCTCTAAAAAGCCAAAATCCTTCCTATACCATGACTTTAGCAAAACATTAACCTCCCTAATCTACCACTGCCTTACATATGTGGTGGGTGGTGCAGGTAATATTTCTGAAAATACTGCCTTAGAGGTCCTTTTCTTCAGTTTACTTCTTCATTTCCTGAACTCATTATTTAAGGTCCTGCATCTTGCTCTAACTTTGTCATCGGTACTAATATGGACCATGACAGCCGGGTCATCACCAGACCCACCCAATAATCTATTCACTCTGTCAGCAAAATTTCAGAACCGAGCATCTGGAAGACAGCAAGCTGAGACTGAGATGATCAGAGCGGCAGATTACCCGATCTACTCTCTTAATAATAGAGCCCCCAACACCACAACCTGTCCAACCTGTCCAACCTGTCTTACATTCTCAAATTCAGCTGTAATAAAGGGGCTATCCCCTTGGCGTTAGAAGGAACAGCTTCCTTCAGTACAGCTACTCCTGAGCTTACGCTCCCAACATCTTTACTCAAATGGTGTAAGGCTTTTATGTAGAAAATGAAGAACTGGAACACAACTGCAACGCTTTAATTTGTCACTTAAAGAGGAAATTTTAGCAAGAACAGAATATAACAGTGAAATGTGGAGAATTAGTATCTGTATCTTTAAGATTTTTCTTAAGATGTATCTTCACTTTAATAAAATAGATATGTATAATTTCACTTTACATTTCTTAAAAGGCTGTGTAGAAAACTTAACAATTTTGACCAGATAGATATACAATTTAGACAGCTTGAAAAGATGATTGGAAATTTAAAACTTTTTGATTAACTTAACTGTCACTTTAACTTCTTTTAAGCAGTTGTACTTCAATTGATAGATTGTCAGTATGTTAGCAGTCTCCCGTAACTTTAGAATACTTGGAAAGGAATAGAGTCTCTTTAATGGAATATCACTTTAAATAAATTCAGGATATGTAGACACAATGTCGCCTCCTTCAATAGTAATAAAGTCCTTTTAAACAAAAGTTGAAAGTATCTTGGCAACTTTAGTTAACACATTCCAAGAAATAATAATGCCAAGTAAACATCTTTGTATTAATGGGAAATCTGTATCCAGAATGAGAACCAATAAACTTGCACTTAGTTCTTATTCACTTAATTCCGGATTTGTATAAATGAAAGCTATAAGTTTACCGTAGAATGAGATTTTATAGATTTTATAAGCAATAAAAGTGTCTTGCAGTCCGAGTTTAGGATTGGAGAAAACAGCAGAAACGAGATCACAAGTAGAGGTTTGGTACACAGGCAAAATTGGTAAGTATCTTAAATGGCAATATTGAATTGCTGGAAACACACTGAGTAAAGTGAGTAAGTGATTCAATAGTGCTGTAAATCGGACTAAATAGGCGGGCCTCTGATGTCCGACACAAAGGCGGGGAGATTGGCGAAACATGGAAGTGCGGCAAGGGGCTTGCCAACCGCTGTATGTGACACAGGCAAATCTGTAAGGCAAAGTCAGGACTAGCAAAACCCTTTCTCTTCCCTCCCTGCCATTACCATGTGATACTGTTACCCAGCTACGTGCCTGTTCCCCAGCTGTATTATCGTCTCCCATTATACTAGAGGCGCCAACTAAACTCTGCTCAGTGAGCAGCAGACCCCTTTCAATATTGCCAATCTGTCTCAATGTTGCAAATCGCTTCTCCAGATCTCCAATACAAGCTTACAGAGAAACTACTTGCTCACCCCTGCCAGAGAATATGGACCCTGGACAGATTCACCCACGCATGCATACATGTAGCAAGATAAACAGAGTTTTATTATTATTATTATTTATACAGCTCCAACAAATGCAGAAACACTGAACAAGGGGTGGATTATTATCAGTATTCTAAATGAAGGTACTGTTCATTATATTTACATACCTCCCAACATTTAAAATGGACAAAATCGGACATTCATTTCAGAAGTGTGAGTGAGCGTGTGACCAGGGTGAGGGGCTGGTCTGTGTAACATGTTTTTCTATGGTGACCTAGTAATCATTTATATAACTAAATTGTAATTTAGAACAAGACCAATGTATCTTATTTACACAGACTCATTTTTAAACTCAATTAGTGTTGTTTAAAGATACATTAATTACTGTTACAACTATTGCTGTGGAGCTCTGTTATACAGTCAGACACAGAGTTGTGACCAAAATAGGGACTGTCCCTCCTAAATAGGGACAGTTGGGAAGTATGTTTTTAGCATCTAAAAAATGAACTACATTGAAAGTGTAATACATTTATTCACAACCATGCAATCAATTTTGTAGCCTTGCACTATCACCAATCATTACAACCCTCTATATTATTTCTTTTTCTTTAGTGTATCAATCTACACACCAAGTGCCTTCAGAATTCCCAACCCCTTTCAATTAACGTACTCTGCATGCCTGTAGCTTGCATCACTGTTTGCACCAGATAATACAGTTTATTAATCTCCTTTTTCCCCCACCTAATAGGGCGTATGCTTTGTATTGGACAGTGCTATGCTCTAGCTGGCCCTAGCTCTCTTCCTAGTATACTCCAGCAGCAAAACTGGCAGGATTTTTATTTTTCTTATAAGCAATTGCTGCCTGCTGAAATGGCTCCAATAAGCACTGCCTCTCTATAGAAGATCCTTCCCTTCTCTCAGCTATCATAAGAAGAATGGCTAATAGAATAGATCCAGAGCTGACACTGCCTTGGAGGCTGTCCCCTGTTTTCTGACTGTGTTTCCAATGCATCATCCTGTTTATTATTAACCTGCAGACAGCTGGACATAAGAGACATCTTAGAATGGAATACCAGCTGTATCAAGGTAGGGATCCAGAGAAAATAGCCTTTTCAGTGCGTGTGACAAGAGGGAGATTGCTGCCATAGAGTCAGCGTTGTAATAGAGCTTGTTTACAACTGCCACCTGTCACAGCATGATATCAGCAAAACTGAGATCCTGTTGCTTTAAAACATTCTATTGTGTTCTAAAAATCAGGTCAGGTGTCAGAACGACACACTGTGAACGTTGCTATTGCACAATTACAATGTATGTAATGATATTCATGTATCTGTTAGTGTGACAGCATAGGCCAGCCGAGGTCCTTGTTCGGTGAGCTTGCAATCTGTTTCTTTGTAATTTAAATCAATGTAAGGGGTTTGTGGCAAGCTATCCAGTTTAGGTGGATGTGGTGAGTGTATCTGATTCCCATCTTGGCATATAAATAGTTCGGTGATATTTTGGAAACGTGGTTATTTTATTGAACCTTTCAGGGCACAGTGGTACACAGATTTCCTGATGTGGTTTATTCATTAAACAGTTATTTGTAATAGCACAACATTTTGAACGTGTTCTCCAGATCCTCCTATATGCTCAAAACTTTGATTCTGCAAAATTTCACATCTCTATAGATCACTGACTAGTAGTTATCGCTTTTATGGCTCACTCCTGAGGGATCTATTCACTAAACAGTGTCGCAAAATAGCAGATTTTCAAGAAAATGTCCAACTTGGCTTAGTTGGTAATATTTCAGAATTTTAACGATTTTTAGTCTATTTTTTTTTCTTTTGTCCCTAAGACCCTAAGTAAATAAGCAAAGCAAGGCAGGTCTGAAAATATTTACAAATGGATTCCTGAGCCAGGATGACTCTCCCTTGGATACATACTTTAATTGGACATACAATGATGTCACAGCAATGTCAACACACCTACTAACATTGTTTTAGGGATCTGTTAGGATCAAAAGGCACAGTCAAGCTTTTCCTGTTACTCAGAAGCACATGCTCTGCAATGAAGCAGATGGTTGATAAGGTAGGTTTTCAAGGTTCATGTCCTCTTATCAACTAATAATTCCATGAGTTTGAGATAAAAATAGTGAAGGAAAAACTGAGGGAACAATGATGATTATTTACAGATTTAACACCCTATTTTAATGAACTAAAATCTGAATTGCAAATGTTAAAGTGGCACTGTCACCTCCTCCGGAATAATGAATCTTTCATAAAGATAATGTATCCTTCATGCTAAAATATATATGAAATACTTATTTTGACTGTGTTGAAATGTTACTGATATTCCCACCCATTCAAGAGATATACATTTTGTCTCTGTATATTTCCTCAGCCTGACTTTCTTAGACACTTGTCTCCAGTGATGGCTGCTGGGAGTGGTGCTTTCCCTGGAGGGTCAGGATCCTCCATAGGCCTCAATGCTGTGTACTCTCACACATACGTACAGCAGTGACGTAGGCTCCAGGTGCTTAATAGGAGCAGACGGAGGAATATGGCTATGACCACCGTACTCCCCAGCGGCGATGTCACCATTGGGGTCTTAGCGAATTCGGCAAAGTCCTCAAACAGTGACAGTGCTGCTTTAAGCAAAAACTCATTTGGGAAACTTCTCTAAATCACCTTTATTCACGAATTGGCTGCTGTACACTAAATATTGCAATTTGGATTTCAATTTATTACAATGTAATATGTAGCCCACAATGTTTAACAATCTTTCGCCATATGTTGTAATCCAGCTTTCATCATTGGCATCAATAAACTACTATATATTTTTGGGTCTGGTCTTGCCTCTTTAAAGGAACACTCTGTGCACCATAGCAACTGCAGTGTTCTGTAGTTGTTATGGTGCCAGCAGTTCCTTGGCACCCCTCTCTGATTGTAAGTAGCCAAATTGTTTTAGAAAGTTTTGACTACTTATCTGGGGCCTGAACAGCACCAATCCCCACCTCCGCTATGAGGTTCAGAAAGCCAGAGCCTCTTGTTCTATATTCTTTAAATGATCTTCTTGAGATACTGTGATATCCCAATATCCTCTCCATCAATTCTTACAGATGCAGACTGGTTTGCTGTAGGATTGCTGTCTAGCAGTGGTAACAGATCAGCTGGGAGAGAGCAACATAAAGGGACATAAACATTAGGCCATCACTCAAGGGACAGCCTGGCTTTCCTGTTATGTAGTCAAAGGTATAAGAGGACAATTGAGTAAACAAAATAGGCATTAAAAATCACATTCTACTTTTGTGTAGTAACATTACAATAAAAAAAAAAAAAAGTAATTACCAGGACATTCTAGGCGCCACTTCTTAACCACTTCAGCATTTTTAGGTGCTTATGGTGCCAGTATTCCATCCATGCAGACTTCCGCAGCATCAGGACCTGTCTCTGTGATGACTTGTGCTGAATGTGCACCAATTATCAGATAAACTAGGACATGCTTTGGACTTGAAAGCGCTTGCTCATAAGGAGCAGTGTCGGATGTCTCTTCCATATCAGTGTTGACATATCAAATTGTGAAATTCCATGCTCTCTGACTGACAGGTCCTCTAGGTGGAGGTACGAGCTCCATGTTAAGGTCTCATTTTGTCAGTTTGCTATAATTTAATTATAGTAAAGCAGAGTTCATGGCCTGGCACGGGCACCATAGCCACTTATCTAGCTTAGTACATGGATTTCCTGAGCTGCAGGGGAGGGGGGTGGCTAACACAAGGCAGACCCCAGGTAAGTTGTCAAACTATTCTTAAATGTTTTGATTGCTTATCCTGGGAGGGCAACAGGGCACTGTTAGGCTGTAGTGGTTATGGCTCTTTAAATGGTGAATAAGTCAATGAAAAACCATAAAACCACAGTGCTGGGCTTCAAAACAAAACATATAGTGCAATTTCATAAAATGTGTTTCTAAATCTATGTATAATTGATGATTTATGTTGAATTATTTGTATGGACACTTGATGTGTATAGGGCATGCAGCTGTAAAACCAAATTTGTCACCTTATAATCATACAAGCGCCTTGGACTTTGTTTTGGTATATTGAAAAAAAGTATGTAAATTTATTTAATTACATTTTTTTAAATGGTTACTCCAAGCACCATGATCACTTCAGTGTTTGGAAGTTGTTATGCTGGTTGGAGTCACTGTATGTGCAGTATTTCACTTTAAAACACTGCATATATAGAGTTTAACCCCTCTGCTGCTGGAGGTATAATGTCCTTAGCTAAGCCAGAACAAAAGCTCCAGGCTCGCTAATGTCAATTCTGTCCATATCCTTATGTACAAAATTGCATCCATTGGCTGAGAGCCGTCAGCTGACATCTCTGTAACAGACGGATGTCGTCATTGTAGGACTCTTGGTGCGCTGCAGGGACCCAGGTAAGAGGCTAAACCATTGAAAATGGTTTGTGAAGCATTAAATAAGTATTTTTTCACTTTTTCCAGTGCAGAAGTCCCTCGGCACTGGGTCTGACACTTCCTTCGCCATCATCAGCCAACCAGAGATGATCTTATGCATATGCATGTCAAGCGCTGAGCGAGATTAAGTCTTCCACACAGGAAAGCACTGACCCTATTGCATTTTAGAAGACACTGGACATCCTCATTCAAAGCGTGAGGACATCCAGCATTATTTAACAGAGTCAAACTACATGAAAGGTCCATGAAAGGTCAGGAAATACCTCTAGTGTCTGCCTGACTTTAAGACAATCAGTAGATCCCCATTCATAAAAAAAAAAAAACTTTTGCTGGGGACAGACAAACGTCCTTGCTTATACACCATCCAGTAAGTGCTGGGTTCATAGAATAACCTTTCAATTTGGAGACCCGCACTATTGTCCCCATAAAATAATGGGCTTACAGGTACATGCTGTCTTGGCCAAGTCATTTACTGCACTGCCTTTAGTGCCTTTCGAGTTCCTATAGGACTTGTTCCACTCCCTGCCTTGCATTGTGCCTCTGTTACTTGATGGTAATTGTAAATAATTAGTGAAGATCATATTGTACAATGCAGCAAGAAGGAAAGAGTACTTTAATATAATTAAAAGTAGATTAAAATAAGTCTTACAATGTTAAAAAAAACCAAAAAACTTTTTGGTTGGAGTTATGATTATTGAAATGCTGCTCCCCCTTTAAATAAATAAATAAATAATGGCAAAACCTATGCTAAAGCCAATTTCTCCCTGCAGCATAATTCTCCTCTTTCTGTGATGTCACTCTCTCTCGCTGCACAGGGTGAGATGTCCCAGTTTCTAACTGTGTGAAAACGTGTGATTGAACAGGAGAAAGGGAGGCTTAGCATGCAATGACAGACACATTTTATGCACAGAATTAATATAATCGGCATGAAACACTCAATTACCCTTAAAAGCCAACAAATAAGTGTGCTCTGACTGAAATTACATGTCATGGGAAGAACTAAAAGGTTGGGGACAATCAATCATAACTTTGGGGTGGGGGGTGCGGTGGCAAATGTCATGTCCACTCCCCATCATTACATTTAATACAGTGATCTGTCCACCAGTCTTTCTATAAATTGAAGCCCCAACCCAATGCCCACAGGTTGGGCAGTGTGGTATACATTACTAGCAACTGGGGAGCAGTCATTACTTTGTTATTTTAGTGAGCAGCCACTGACTGCTCACTTGTATGTAAGTAATAAAAATATCAATTTCACAAGCTTGGATCCAATATATGCATTTGGCTCAAATGTTTAGCACAGTAGGACAATTACAGGAGGTCCTTATTGCTCTTATTCCTCACAGCTGTATGAATAGAGAAAATCTCATAGCACGACATTGTGTAACACAAGTAAGGAGAGTGTAAACTTAGATGGACTCACGTGGTCCCAGTAACTGATATACACATAAATATATTACTAGAGCATCCTGGAATCTTGAACCATAAATGAAGTAAATCCTTTATTGGTTCAAAATTTAAATAACTGATGTTAAAAACAATCAGAATAAAGATAAAAAAGCCAAACTGTCCAATGGCTTAGTGCCTAAGAAATAGGACGCGTTCACAATTATCCAAGGGCATCTTCAGTTTTTTTATCTTCATTCAGATTGTTTTGATGGTGTTCACCATCCTCATTGTTGTTTTAGCTTCATAGTTTACTATTGCAACTGAGCTAAAACCAGCTTGAGTTCTGAGCGGGGACCCACCGAAGGGCAGGCTATTTCAGTTGCTGTCCGTTCTCAGAATACTTTTGTGACCCGTTTTTTTGCTCTCCATTAGTTTAAAGGGTAATCCAGACATGGACCCCTTGCTCATGGTGCCTAGAGAGATATCAGCTATGCCTCACTGATGATGCCTAACAAGGCTGAAACGATTGTCTGGGGTTGCCGTGTCTCTCGCGTAGAATACTCAGAATACTCTTGCGACCCGTTTTTTTTTTTTGCTCTCCACTATTGCAACTTAACATGTTTCATCTTATATATATATATATACCATTCCAAATTAGTAATCCAAAAAAGAAATATACATACAAAAGGTCGAGGTTTGAGTCATCCAAGAGGACTTTTATCAGGACATGTATTACAAGACATATTAAAAACATGAATGCCATTATATAGGGAAAATATATGACCACTTAACGTGCATCTGGAAGTAAGTCGGCATGTTCCAGTATCCAGGGTACATGTCCCTGGTGGTAATCCTGCCTTCTAATTATTGCACAATGATGAAATCTCATTCGAGCTGCTAATGCATCTAAAACACTTGTGGGCACGTTCCCGGGATGCGTCCAAAGACAACTGATGCCAGACTGACAGTCCATATCATCATGGTGGTTACAAAGCATCAAGTTTCTATGGGAACATAGCGATATATGCTATGGGGCAACTTCAATCTAAAATAACAGGTATATAAATTTATCACATCAAACGGAGCCTATTTCTCAAATAAATAGTGTTGGGAATATGTATAAGCCCAATGTGATTGATAGTAATATCTATATATATACACAGTGGTACCTCGGTTTACAAACGCCTCGGTTAACATAATTTTCGGTTTACAAATGAAAATCCATTGAAAATAATGCCTTGGTTTACAATTTTTTTTTTGCAATATAAAGCAAATTTCCCAGGATGCATTACGTCTGGGAGGTTTATAGCACCGCCCCAGAGCATGCTTGAGTCTGTGGGTAGCACGTGGCGTCGAGTGTGGAGGTGTTGAAGCGTTTTTAGAATCGAGGTTTGGAGTCATCCTGGAAATTTCTTGCAGCGGTTTTGGGACTTTTTGGAACTATTTTGGTGCATTTTTCAAGCTGTGGAAAGGTAGGGAGCTGAGCTTTGTCGTTTGCATGCCTTTTACTGTGTTCTGCATTGTGGGTTGGTTCCATGCCAGCTCATTTTGACTTTTTTTTTTTACCTCTGGAACAGATTAATTGGTTTTCAATGAATTCCTATGGGAAACCACGTTTCGGTTTACAAATTTTTCGCCATAGAAAACGTCCCGGAGAATGCAATAAATTCGTAAACCAAGGTACTACTGTGTGTGTGTGTATATGTATGTATATATGTATGTATATGTGTGTATATATATATATATATATACATATATATACATACATACATACATACATATACACACACATATATATATATTGTTTTTAATTTTATTATATCTCCTATTAACAGAGTGCATTTTTAGCAATAATTTCTGGATGTTTTTTCATAGCTTAAATTAGACTAGTCATCCTTGTTTACCATAAATTATAAGTACATTTTCTAATGTGTGTGTGTCTGTGTGCATTCATATCACTTTCAAAAGTGTGTTTCAAATCCTGCTATTAGAGATATAACTGGGAAAAAATATAGCATCAGAGTCTTTAAATTTGTAGGAGAATAAGTGGAATTATAGATTTTAAACGTTTGCACTATGTCAAGTTGAGGAACTAAAACAGATAGATTAGAGATTGTTTTAATTGTCACTGTTTTTTCATATCTAAATGACTGCCCGTCCTCGACATTCTTCTATCTCATATTACATTTTTACTGTTTGGTAATTATTAACTTTAATTGTTCCATTAAAGGACTGATTAGTGGTGTGATGGAAAATGTCCTTAAAGTGAATATTTCTTTCACGGGTTTATTCTAACATAGCTTGTGTCTATCAGGACTGCCACCATCTATAACTGTATGCGGGGCCGGACTGGCCCACCGGGATACCGGGAAATTTTCCGGTGGGCCGTCGGCACCTGGGGCCAGACAGACAGCTGTCTGAGCTGGCGGCCGCAGGGGAGAGCTGGCTGTTCTGGCGGCCGCAGGGGGAGCTGGCTGTGCTGTCTCTGCTCCCCGTCCTTGCGCGCTACTTAATGAGACTGGGGCCAGAATATGACACCATATTCTGGCCCCGGTCTCATTAAGCTGTGCGTTGGGGAGCAGAGACAGCACTGCCAGCTCCCCCTGCGGCCGCCAGAATAGCCAGCTCCCCCGCTGCAGCCGCCAGCACAGACAGCTCCCCCTGCTGCCGCCAGAACAGCCAGGAGCCAGCTCCCCCCTGCGGCCGCCAGCACACATGACCCAGCTATCTGCCCTGCACGACTCCCCTGGCCGGTCGCCCACAGGCAGCTATATTATGTGTCAGTCTGTCAGTGTGAGTGTGTGTGTGTCTGTCATGGTGTGTGTGTGTCTGTATCTTGGTATGTGTCTGTGTCATGGTCTGTCTGTGTGTATGTCAAGGTGTGTGTGTCTGTCAAGGTGTGTGTGTGTGTCTGTCAAGGTGTGTGTGTGTGTCTGTCTGTCAATATATGTGTGTGTCTGTCAAGGTGTGTGTGTGTGTGTCTGTCATGGTATGTATGTGTCTGTCAAGGTGTGTGTGTGTGTGTGTGTCTGTCATGGTATGTGTGTGTCTGTCATTGTATGTGTGTGGGATGTCAAGGTGTGTGTGTGTAGCTGTCATGGTGTGTGTGGCTGTCAAGGTGTGTGTGTCTGTCATGGTGTGTCATGGTGTGTGTGTGTGTCTGTCGTGTGTGTGTGTGTGTCTGTCATGGTGTGTGTGTGTCTGTCAAGGTGTATGTGTGTGTCTGTCAAGGTATGTGTGTGTCTGTTATCTGTCATGGTATATTTGTGTGTCTGTCATGGTGTATGTGTGTGTCTGTGTGTGTCTGTGTGTGTTTAAAAATAGTGTTTTTACTCACCTTTTTTCCCCCCCACGCCGTGCTGCGGGGCTGGCATAGATTTTTTTTCCAGGGCTGCTTTAGTCCGACCAGTCCGGCCCTGACTGTATGTCAGGTGGAAAATACACACTTCCAGACACACACAAAAAAATTTTATTCTACAATTTTAAAATTAGAGGTGTTTCCAGAAACAGAATGACATAGGAAGCTGTTTGCTATTTGTATTTGTTTTATTTATTTCATATACTGCAAACTTTTTGAAAATTCTATACTGTTAGAAAAAACGTCCAGATCATTTATCCAAAGAAGTCATCATTAAAGTCTACAAGAATATTTGTAGATAAATAATTTAAATCGGTTTTCTAACTATATTAAATCAAGGCTAGGGTTATTTATTAAAATGTGAATTGAAAGTGAATTTTCAAATTTAAGCCTAACTGAAAGCATAGCTGACTTTTTCCAACTCTGCTATTTTTACTTTAAATTTAAAGTTTACATTTATGTGAATTAAAAATAATAGTGTTAATAGCAAAACAATTATTTAAAATAGCTGAATCCTAAATTTGCATGTTTTCATATGCAGGATCTGTTACATTGTAGTCAAAGTCTGCAGTTGAATTCAAACCAACTGTGCTGTTTAAAATAAAAATTTTAAAAAAACGAATAAATGAATACAAAAACATGTTGGAAATATGTGTCTGTGCACATTTTTTCTTGTTTTGCAGGAGCACACCCTTAATTGGCACATTTACTCCTTAATATAAATATTTTTAAAATGTGAACCACGTGGAAAAAATATATAATATAATAGTTCCTTTTTATATCAGATTAAAAATTATTTGCACATTTTAAAAAGTCTGTCTTAAATATCTTACAGGTACAGCTTTTTATTTTTTATTTTTTAAATGTACAGTGTCTTTCAGTATTATTGGCACCCTTTGTAAATATGAGAAAAGAAGGCTGTGAAAAATATAACAAAACATACTCTGCTCTCATGGATAGTAAAAAATTGTAAGGTTTATCCCCCTTCCAAAAATATCTTTGTTAAATACCTTATCGACTTGAATCTAATGTGCACCTTTATTGGCAAAATAAAGTTTCCATAATTTGAATTAGATTTCATGGCGCATTAGATTAGAGTACAATTTCAGTACTAACGAAAAGGAAAGCAGAGTGCAATAAAGACAAACTGCGCATGCTAACTACTCTCTACTCTCTATCTAATTATCCAGTTTCATAATGGTATAAATATGAGGTAATACATAGGTCTAATTCCCTTAGTCATTCATCACCATTGGTAAGACCACGAAATATAGCTGTAATGTGTGGCAAAAGGTTATTGAGCTTCACAAAATGTAATGTATGTGGATATGAGAAAATAGCAAAAGCATTGAAATTGCCTATTTCCATTATCAGGGCAATAAGTGAGAAACTCAGCTCAACTGCTTGGGGTCAGAAAGTCTCCAAAACTACCATCTGACGTCACCTACATAACCACAAATGGTTTGGAAGGGTTTCAAGAAAAAAGCCTCTACTCTCATACTAAAACAACTCAGCCATCTTCAGTTTGCCAGATACTAGTGGACCTTTAAACGGGATTGTGTTCTATGGTCAAATGAAACCAATATAGAGGTTATGGAAATAAACATAAAAGGTGGGTTTGGTGCACACAGAGAGTTAGCTTTATGGAAAAGTACCCTATGCCCATGGTTAAAAATGGTGGTGGCGCAACCCCGACTGTCAAAGAGTAGAACCTCCACTAATACCGGCCTCGACGTTAATCCTAATATTGGTACGACCAAAGGATAAAACGCGACCAACGCTATGCACTTCGAACAACATCAACCCACAGCTCTACCCATGCACCCACGATGGCATTGACACTCCCCCTCCCCCCATGGAGTGGTACTTAATAACACGCACTTGGACCACTAGTTCTCATCTCCACTTTACTAACTCAAGCTACGTACCATTCTTGTTTGCATTATATATATTATAAAATGTGCTGTCCATCTGCATGTCAAACCGATTTTTATAATTCTGAATTGAGCGATCTTCCACTGGCATTGTATTTTACTATTATTTGCATGAAAAAATAAAGAATTAAAAAAAAAATGGTGTTGGCTCTTTAATGTTTTGGGGCTGTTTTCTGCCAGAGGAAATGGACATTTTGTTAGGATACATAGCATGATGGACTCTATCAAATATCAACAAATATTAAAATAATATCTGTCTGCCTTTGCCACAAAGATTAAAATAGGCAAACCCTTAAAATGGGTTCAATCTTCAAGCAGGACAATGATCCAAAACATAAATGTTTTAAAGCAAAAATGGCTTACTGACCAAAATATCAAGGTCTTGTCATGGCCATCCCAGTTCCCTGACTTGAACCCCAAATAAAACCTGTTGGGTGAACTTAACGAAGAACCTACAAACGTCGACCTTGAAATTTGAGGGATTCTGGAGAGATTCTGCATGGAGGAATGCTCTTCTGTCCCTTGCCATGTATTCTCCAACCTAATTGGACATTATAGGAGAAGATTCAGAGCTGCTATCTTGGCAAAGGGAGGTAGCACAAAGTATTGACTAAAAGGGTGCCAATAATTATACCGCACATATATTTAAGAAATACATTTTTTTATATAAAGCTGTGTTGTATTTGCAATTGTTTGATATTGATGAAAGCAGAATATTTTTGTGTTTTATTTATTTATTTATTTAGTAAATATGAGTTTTATTTGAAGATATTTTTGACATATTAAGAAAGAGAGAAATGGAAAACTTGAGATCTTGCAGGACTCAATGTCACTACATAGCACTTTATAGGGGTAATCTTATTGACACTAAATAATATCATGATATCGAGGCATGAGTTCGGGATGTGCACGGAATGTGCTGGAAGTGAAAGGGGGGAACTTATTAGTTGCCAGTAAGGTTAGATAAGCTTTATGTTGCGAACATAGTTGAAATTGTACATTGCGGTAATTCCCGTATCAGGTGTGCATAGCGTTCGACTCCTTCCACACCTTGCCTGTGGGTTATTTTTGTGTATTTTTTTTACAAAAGGTTAAACAACAAAGATAACTTTTAACAATGTTATTTGCTCATATTTACCAAGGGGGCCAATATTAGTGGAGGGCACTGTATTATAGGACTACCTTATTTAGGTCCTTAGGTCCTTTTTAAAAGTCTTTTACAGACTGAAACGTCGCCTCGAAGGTGTGAATTTGTAATTGCTCAATAAAGCAACAGATGAAATTTACCTTGAAAGACTCCTGAGTGCTCTCTACTGGTATCGTATACAATTTGGTTGGAGACAGCACCGGAGCATTAAAAGACCGGGAGCATTGAGTGCTGGGACCTGTGACGTATATATATATATATATATATACATACATATATATATAAAATGAGGATTATATATATATATATGTGCTTGGTATAAATTTATTAAAGCCAAAAACTCTAAATAATACAATTAGAAGACTGGATTTGTTATATAGTTACTTTTTAATTATGTAGGTTACAAAAATACTAAATATATATTATCCTCATTCTTCTTTAAGCATATTCTAATTTCTAGTAATAATATTAAGTCCATTTTGACTGCATCTTGTCACATTTTCAACCATCGTTTTGCACTATATATTTTTTTATGATCAAACATGGCAGCATTTACTCATGGGTTAGCTCCTCTCCTCACAGCAGAAAGGACAGGAAATAGAACTCTGAAATTGGTATAAATAGATCCATCCTCTGCTCCACAGGCAGTCTTTGTTCCTGTCCTTCACATCAGTTTGGAAGGAGTCTGCTTAAGCAGGCCTAGATTTTTCTTTTATGCTCACCAGACCAATATTTTTGTGTCCCTGCCAGGGTTCAGCCTATAAGCCCTGAAGACCCAGCAACAGCATATCTCTATGAGTCGCCAGCCTGGGTACACGCTTTAGTGACCGGAGATCTGACCTAAATCTCTCCCTCAGGGGATGAAAGCAGTCCACTGCATACATGAGGCCCAGCCAGGGATCAGCCTCTTATCCCTGAAGACCCAGCAACAGCACATCTCTCTGAGCCGCCAGACTGGGTACACGCTTTAGTGAATGGGGCTCTGACCCAACTCTCTACCTCAGGGGATGAAAGCGGGCCACTGCATACGTGAGGCCAAACCAGGGTTCAGCTTCTTATCCCTGAAGACCCAGTAAACAGCACTTCCATAAGGTGACTACCTGGGTATGCCTCTTTTCCACCGTGACCACCATGTCCGGTGATTGTTTTAAACCCTTCCCAACTGGTTATGGAAAATGGCATATGGTGTACGGACTTTAATTTGCTAGAAATTAGAATTTAATGAATAAAACTGTTCATGAAGATTTTTTTCCTTTTGTAGTAAAGGTTTTTTTTTCTTCACTATAAATAAAGAAAGAAAAAAAATGAAAAGAAAATAATTTTTGTCTCTCATGTTCTTACATTGCAAAACAACCCCAATGCCTGCTCATTACATATTTCAAGCACCAAAGCCACTACAACACGATTATTGTACAAGGAATGCCAATGGTTTGACTTGCCACTTGGCATCCGCTGGTCGTGTTCCATGGCAGCACTACACCTGACAGAATGCTGGAAGCTTTACATCTCAGCTAAGTTCGGCAGTGCAGGGCTTAGCTGATTGGCTGAGAGCGATCAGCTGTCAAGAGCTAGGTGAAGTCTTGCTGCTTCAGTCTCTCTAGCATTGTGGCATATTCACTTTCTTCTGAAATAACTACAACACTTTTTCTCTGTCCTAGACTGTATAACAGGAGCTGTTGCCTGGTAGTAGAAGGTTAGGAGAGCAGTGGACTAACGAGTGCTAGTGAACAGTCCTTAGAAATCATGGAGCGAGCGCATCATTAGACGCATTTATGCCAAGTTCAGGGTGCTGTCTGCACAGTATGCCCTTGGTTGTTCATCCTGCATGATTGGCAGGCAACCTGACGTGCATTCATTCCAGGCTGACCATATAACGCTTCAAACAGACACGCCCCCTTTTTGGGCATAATAGTCCCTTTGGGCGGTTCTGGTTACGTGAGTCACATCAATGGCCCACCCCTTTACCTCACCCACTGAAATCCTGCTACACCGGACACTGCTGTTAGGGGTATGGATTTACTTGAAAGATAAAAGCGAGAGATTAGCATAGGCTATGTGTTTTCTGATAGCTATATCCTGTGAGTTTCCCTCCAGCACCACCTCCACCAGATACATGACGCTTGGGAGGTATAACTGTTTTAGTGTTTTCTGTCGATAATATTCTGTAGTTCAGTTATACCTCCCAAGCGTCATGTATCATATTTGTCAGCACCTGGCCCAATGGGCTCTTAATCCGGTCCTAAAGTCTTGGAAGTGGACACACCCATTTTATAGATGGGCATGGACATTATGGACATCTCTAGTTATACGTGTAGGGAAACATCACTGGCAATGCCATTTCAGGGCTCCACCCCATCCAGATTTCTTACTTACCCCTTGCCAATTGTTGGGAGGTATGTGACAATCTGCTTTCATTCTTATTCATACTTGAATACAAGGTGTGAGGGGAAAACTGCCACGTTTCCATGGAAGACAATCTATAATAGCGGAGCTCTGTGGATGGTTTGTGGCATGCAAACAGAATGGAGAGACTGCCATCCTTCTAAAAACCCTTTTACGGAGGCAAATGTACAGGTTCTGGCCAAAAACAAAAACTAGAGGTCGAGCTATATGTTTGTTTAACTAAAATTTACCTCTTACATATGAAGAGAATCCACACTTATATATCATTTTGTTCAGGAGAAATTGGGTTTTCATTTCACAATATTTATATATGGAACACAATCTAATGTGACTAAAATCTACAAAACAAAGTGTGAGAAATTAAATAAAATCACATTGTAAAATTAATAAAATCACATAACTATGTAAGAATATTGCATAAATATACATGTAGACTTTATATATGTGTGTGTATATATGCATGTATGTATATATATACAGTATTTTGCAAAAGTGAGTACACCCCTCACATTTTTGTAAATATTTTATTATATCTTTTCATGTGACAACACATGAACATTTCCACTTAGGGGTGTACTCACTTTTGTTGCCAATGGTTTAACGGTTTTAAGGGGTGTACTCACTTTTGTTGCCAACGGTTTGGAAGTTAGCGAATGTTGTGCCCATTTACAAGAAAGGTAATAAGGAGGAGTCGGGCAACTATAGGCCAGTAAGCCTTACTTCAGTAGTGGGGAAAGTGATGGAAACCATGTTAAAGGATAGGATTGTTGAACATCTAAAAACACATGGATTTCAAGATCAGAGACAACATGGGTTTACTTCAGGGAGATCATGCCAAACTAATCTTATTGATTTTTTTGATTGGGTAACTAAAATTATAGATCAGGGTGGTACAGTAGACATTGCTTACCTAGATTTCAGTAAGGCTTTTGACACTGTTGCACATAGAAGGCTTATCAATAAACTGCAATCTTTAAGTTTGGATTCCAATATTGTTGAATGGGTAAGGCAGTGGCTGAGTGACAGGCAACAGAGGGTTGTAGTTAATGGAATATATTCGAAGCTTGGACTTGTCACCAGAGGGGTAACTCAGGGATCTGTACTTGGACCCATTCTCTTTAATATTTTTATTAGGGATATTGCAGAAGGTCTTGATGGTAAGGTATGTCTTTTTGCTGATGATACTAAGATATGTAACAGGGTTGATGTTCCAGAAGGGATAAGCCAAATGGCAAATGATTTAGGTAAACTAGAAAAATGGTCAGAATTGTGGCAACTGACATTTAATGTGGATAAGTGCAAGATAATGCATCTTGGACGTAAAAACCCAAGGGCAGAGTACAGAATATTTGATAGAGTCCTAACCTCAACATATGAGGAAAGGGATTTAGGGGTGATTATTTCTGATGACTTAAAGGTAGGCAGACAATGTAATAGAGCAGCAGGAAATGCTAGCAGAATGCTTGGTTGTATAGGGAGAGGTATTAGCAGTAGAAAGAGGGAAGTGCTCATGCCATTGTACAGAACACTGGTGAGACCTCACTTGGAGTATTGTACACAATACTGGAGACCGTATCTTCAGAAGGATATTGATACATTAGAGAGGGTTCAGAGAAGGGCTACTAAACTGGTTCATGGATTGCGGGATAAAACTTACCAGGAAAGGTTAAAGGATCTTAACATGTATAGCTTGGAGGAAAGACGAGACAGGGGGGATATGATAGAAACATTTAAATATATAAAGGGAATCAACACAGTAAAGGAGGAGACTATATTTAAAAGAAGAAAAACTACCACAACAAGAGGACATAGTCTTAAATTAGAGGGACAAAGGTTTAAAAATAATATCAGGAAGTATTACTTTACTGAGAGGGTAGTGGATGCATGGAATAGCCTTCCAGCTGAAGTGGTAGAGGTTAACACAGTAAAGGAGTTTAAGCATGCGTGGGATAGGCATAAGGCTATCCTAACTATACACTTACTACTTTACATTGTAGCAGAGTGTCACTTTTGTAAGATACTGTATATATATATAAAATATACTGCCTCGGTTGGCTGCCAGTTGCCCCGCTATATATATTGCTGCGGATGATAAGTAGCTGCACTCCCGGGAAGGCATGATCGTTGGGGTGTGCTATGCCATCCTAATAGCGTTAAAGCCCTCCTTTTGTAGGATGGCATAGCACTCCCTAATGTTGTTAAGGGGTTAATCCTGGTGGCTTCTATAAAAATATTTAGCTATGTTGTTTAGAGATGTTTTACCTTGGGCTCTTGCATTCAGAATTCAGTGTATGATGTTCACTTACTGGAAGGTATGTAAAGGTGTAGCATAATCTAAAATGTTAAATATTTTGATTATAAAAAAAATAGCATGTCAAAGGACAAGGGTTATTTTAAATATTTTCCATAAAGTTCTCCACCAGTTATTTTTCGTTGTTGCTGTATTACTAATGTCATTCATCTAATCATGGGTGACCACTCTACTGTAGCCGTAGTCATTAACCTAAAACTAATATTGTGGAAGTCTTCTGTAGTGAATAACAAGAAATCCCAATACTCGGGGGAACTTCAAACCCAACAGGATTGTCAATCCCACCTCAACAGGAGTAATAGCAATAGGAGTAACTGTCAGGTATACCTAACATTCATGCTGCCGCCGGAACCCACTTCCGGGTTCACGGCGCTTAGCTCCGCCCTTTTTTCTGACGCGGTCTTTCCACGATACTTAGGAAGACCGCGCCAGATTCAAAGGGCTGGATTATTCACTCAGGTGCGGCAGTAAGATCAGCTGCCCCACTCGATGCTACCGGCTCCTCTCTCAGACCTCGGGTTGTAAACGGATTTCTACCTTCTCATCCCTCAGACCTCGGCTTGTAAACGGATTTCTACCTTCTCATCTCTCAGACCTCGGGTTGTAAACGGATTTCTACCTTCTCATCCCCCAGACCTCGGCTTGTAAACGGATTTCTACCTTCTCCTCTCTCAGACCTCGGCTTGGACAAACGGACTTCCTTTCTCTCACTACTAAACTGCAGTTTGTTAAAAGAGACTCCTTCCTTTTCCTCCATTGGGTGAATTAACCCTTCCAGTGCCAGAGTGCTTCTAAGTTAAGTAAATCTCTTGTCAAGGAAAGCAAGTCATATAAATTATTATAGTACTTAATTTCTCTAAACTCTCTGTTGACAAATAAGCATTGCATTTTTTCCTTGCATGTGTATTTAAAGATACAGTCTACCTTGTTCACTTCAATAAAATAAAGGAGGTGAAACTTATTGTTTCTGCAGTTGAGTTCCAATTAAAGAGACATTACACAAAAGCATCACAGAATAATCCAGCCCCTTCAATGGAACCAGCAGATATTAACTCTCAAGTTTCTGCCCTAACCAATAGAGTAGATACAATTGCTCAAGGGTTACAGGAATTGCAAATTACAAATGAGAGAATATTAACCTATGTTAGAGACATGCAAGGCCATCTTCCTCATGCCGCTCTTCAATCGGCTGGTGATCCTGCTGTCTGTAATCCAGAAAAATTTTATGGAGATAGAACAAAGTACAGAGAGTTTTTAAATTCTTGCAAACTTCTGATAGCTTTGAAACCTCGATCTTACCTCACTGAAAGGTCAAAAGTTTGTTCAGTAATTTCCTTTCTAAGAGGTGAACCTATGGCTTGGGCCCATTCCTTTTTAGAGAATGATGATCCCATACTAGATTCACTGGATGAATTTTTTGAAGCTATGTCTTTATTATATGAAGATCCATATAAACAGGCTACTGCTGATTTAACCATCAGAACTCTCCACCAAAAGAACAGACCTGTTGAAGATTACATCGCCGAATTTAAAAGATGGGCTACCGAAACCCAATGGAATTACATCACACTGCGCAATCAATACCGTCTCGGATTATCAGAAGCTGTGAAAGATGAACTCTCTCGTATTGAACTTCCTCCCACCTTAAATGCCTTGATTCAACTTTCCATTAGTATTGACAGACGTCTAAGAGAAAGAAGGGCTGAAAAAGTTCTTACTACGTCTAACTGGAGAAAACATTTTACTACTCCAAAATTTCCTGAAAAATCTCTTCCTCACAATGAACCTATGGAAGTTGGTATAATAAGAAGCCCTCTTACTTCGGAAGAAAGGATAAGAAGGAGACAACTAAATTTGTGCATGTATTGTGCTTCAAAAGAACATCTAATCCCAGAATGTCCCCTACTAATCCATTCGAAAGCTGGTAAGCTTCATTCATCTACTTCTATATTGAACGTTCTTCACAAAAAGAAAACATCTACTTATTTTTCTATATCTCTCATATTACAGTGGGATACAAAAAGAATTGTGACTGAAGCCATTATTGATTCTGGTGCTAATGGAACCTTCCTTGATTTTTCTTTTGTTGCAAAGAATAAAATTCCGTGTGTTCGAAAAACCAATTTTATTCCAATCAGAGTTATTGATGGTTCATTCATATCCTCAGGACCCATAAAAGATGAGACAATTCCTCTAAGAATGATTACCAATAACGTACATACAGAGTTCCTTACATTTGATGTTATTAAATCTCCACTTTATCCCGTCATTCTAGGAATTAATTGGTTAAAAACTCATGATCCTTTAATTAAATGGTCACCCTTTTCCATTTCTTTTCCTTCTGACTTTTGCAAAAAAACCTGCTTCCAACATATTCCTATTCTCCAAACTACTCAGGAATCAATTATACCTCCATTCTACTCTGACTTTTCAGATGTCTTTTGTAAAAAAGAAGCGGAAACACTTCCACCTCATCGAGCATATGATTGCCCAATAGATCTAATACCTGGTGCTCCCATTCCTTATGGACACATTTATCCACTTTCTGAAAAGGAATTACAGACCTTAAAAGAATATCTTAATGAAAATTTACGTAAAGGATTCATCAGACCCTCGACTTCACCGGCTGCCTCTAGTATATTTTTGTGAGGAATAAGGACCAAACCATCCGACCCATTATAGATTACAGAGCCTTAAATAAAATAACCATAAAAAATCGTTATCCTCTTCCACTAATAAATGAATTAATTGAAAGGTTAAGAACCGCAACTATATTCACTAAACTCGACCTCCGAGGCGCATATAACCTCATCAGAATAAAACAGGATGATGAATGGAAGACCGCCTTCCGGACTAGATATGGTCTCTACGAATATCTAGTGATGCCTTTTGGGCTTTGTAATGCCCCTGCAACATTCCAACATTTTATAAATGATATCTTTAGAGATCTTTTGGATGTTTGTGTTATTATCTACTTAGATGATATTCTAATATATTCTAACAATTTGGATGAGCATAGGAAGCATGTAAGATGGGTTCTATCTAGATTGAGAACTCACAAATTATACGCTAAACCAGAGAAATGTCTTTTTGAAGTTACTGAACTCTCCTTTCTTGGATACATTATTTCACCTCATTCTCTGAAAATGGATAACTCTAAAATCGAATGTATTATTAACTGGCCCGTTCCTACTACTACAAAAGAATTGCAACGATTTCTTGGATTTGCAAACTTCTATAGAAAATTCATTAGAAACTACTCAGAGGTATCACATCCACTTAACCACCTTAACAGTACTAAACGTCCTTTCAAATGGAATAAAGATGCACAAGCTGCCTTCGATAGTTTAAAAAAAAGATTTACAACTGCACCTATTCTACAGCTACCTAATCCAACATTCTTGTATGTCCTAGAAGTCGATGCATCAGATTCAGCTATCGGAGCAGTTCTTTCTCAGCAAAAGACTCCTCAAGATCCACTTCATCCAGTCGCATTCTTTTCAAGATCCTTGAGCTCTGCTGAAAAAAATTATCCTATTGGTGAAAAGGAATTATTAAGTGTTAAAGCTGCCTTTGAAAATTGGCGCCATCTATTAGAAGATACAAAACAACCTATCATAGTCTATACAGACCATAAAAATCTTGAATATCTTTATACTAATAAAACCCTTACGGCTAGACAAGTTAGATGGAACCTATTTTTTAACCGGTTTAACTTCCAATTAATATACAGACCTGGAACTAGAAATAAAAAGGCTGACGCTCTTTCTCGAATTCCTTCTAAAACTTCTATTGATGTTTATCCTCCTAACAAAATAATAGGGATCCTCTCTTCTCTTCAGGATGACTTAAGGAACTTGAATCAAAAGGATCTTGAACTTCCCAAAACACCTAACAAAAAAGGATGGTATATTTTACTTTAAAAATAGGATTTATATTCCTCCCATTCTTAGGAACAAATTACTCAAAATGGTTCATGATTCACCCCTAGCTGGACATCCTGGAATAAAGAAAACTCTTGAACTAACTTCACGATATTATTGGTGGCCTCGCCAAGATAGAACCATTGAATTAAATGTCAAAACTTGTCCTATCTGTCAAAGGTCCAAATCTGAACATAATCAACCTTTTGGATTACTACTTAACTTACCTATTCCAGAAAAACCTTGGCAATCCATTTCTATGGATTTTCTTGTTGACCTTCCTCCATCCCGACAGTTCACCACTATTCTTGTTGTTGTGGACCGCTTCACTAAAATGTCCCATTTCATCTCTTTAAAAAAATTACCCTCCTCCGTAGAATTGTCCAAAGTCTTTATTGATAATATTGTAAAGCTTCATGGTCTTCCAGAAGAAATTATTTCTGATAGGGGGACACAATTTACCTCCAAATTCTGGAAAGAGATGTGTCTCTCTCTTCAAATTCAACGCAAACTCTCTTCTGCCTATCATCCCCAGACTAATGGGCAAACAGAGAGAGTTAATCAATGTTTGGAACAATATCTCCGATGTTATTGTTCATACCTGCAAGATGACTGGACCACTTGGTTACCTATGGCTGAATTTTCTTACAATAATACCATTCATTCTAGTACGAAAATGACTCCTTTTTTCTCCAACTATGGATTTCATCCGTCCTCATTTCCCATCCCATCTAATTCTTCATCCAATCCCACGGTTACTTCAAAAAATGAATTTATGTCTTCTCTATTCCTTAAATTACGGGAGAATCTTCAACTCGCCCAAAACTACCAGAAAAAGTTTTTTGACCATAAAAGAAGAATTCCCCCTCCTTATAAAGTGGGGGATCTTGTCTGGCTCTCTTCAAAAAATATTACCACAAACCGTCCTTCAAAGAAATTGAGCTCACTTTTTCTTGGTCCTTTTCTTGGTTGTTAAATTAAAACTTCCTCCAAGTTTTAAACTTCATCCAGTATTCCATGTCTCTTTGCTTAAACCACACATCCCTGATCCTTTCCATAGAGAAATAGTAACAACTCCTGAACCTATCATCGTCCAAGGTGAAGAAGAATATGAAATTCATAAGATTTTGGATTCTCGTATCCACCGTGGCTCTTTACAATACCTTATCAGATGGAAAGGTTATGGAGTTGATGAAGATACCTGGGAAGATTCATCTAATGTTCATGCAAAGAGATTAGTTGATGCTTTTCACAAACGCTACCCCTCTAAACCGAAATAAGTGCACCCAGAGGATGCCCCATGAGAAGGGGGTACTGTCAGGTATACCTAACATTCATGCTGCCGCCGGAACCCACTTCCGGGTTCACGGCGCTTAGCTCCGCCCTTTTTTCTGACGCGGTCTTTCCACGATACTTAGGAAGACCGCGCCAGATTCAAAGGGCTGGATTATTCACTCAGGTGCGGCAGTAAGATCAGCTGCCCCACTCGATGCTACCGGCTCCTCTCTCAGACCTCGGGTTGTAAACGGATTTCTACCTTCTCATCCTTCAGACCTCGGCTTGTAAACGGATTTCTACCTTCTCATCTCTCAGACCTTGGGTTGTAAACGGATTTCTACCTTCTCATCCCCCAGACCTCGGCTTGTACACGGATTTCTACCTTCTCCTCTCTCAGACCTCGGCTTGGACAAACGGACTTCCTTTCTCTCACTACTAAACTGCAGTTTGTTAAAAGAGACTCCTTCCTTTTCCTCCATTGGGTGAATTAACCCTTCCAGTGCCAGAGTGCTTCTAAGTTAAGTAAATCTCTTGTCAAGGAAAGCAAGTCATTTCAATTATTATAGTATTTATTTTCTCTAAACTCTCTGTTAAAAAATAAGCATTGCATTTTTTCCTTGCATGTGTATTTAAAGATACAGTCTACCTTGTTCACTTCAATAAAATAAAGGAGGTGAAACTTATTGTTTCTGTAGTTGAGTTCCAATTAAAGAGACATTACACAAAAGCATCACAGTAACAATAATAAGGTAAGGAATCCCCCATCTCCAAAACAAATGCTAAAATATTTTTGTTCCTGGGATGGCTGGACAATTTATTTTTACCCAAAAATGCTTTAGCTATAACCTCTATCCTCATTTACACACCATGGTACTTCTGTTGCCATTAAAAAAAAAAAAAAAAAACACACAAAAATCACTTGACATTGTCTTCTCTCTATATATTGCCTACAATCTCTAATAGCAGACCCTGATATTTCAGAATGGTTTGACATAAACCGAGGCTCTCCCAAGCCTGTAGGAAATTAATTTATCAATGTCACATTATCAATGTCAATCTCATTCAACCTTAAAGGCACTATTTGCCACAGTTTTGGACTTCTCTACTCCCTGTATTCTCATTGAATCTAGTTTATTTATGTCCAGTTTTGATGACAATTTACATTGTTATTGAGGAAATATCAGTGCCAGGTTTTAAAAATGACCAAGGAGGTGGTCGTTGGTGCTGGGAAAAACCCTGGTTTCTGTCAAACTGTACCTAAACTGTTAGACATTGACGTTGGGTACAGTAACAGGACACTGTAGGTAACATATCTGTACAGTGAACTGTGGTGGTTATGGTACTTAGAGGTTCAGAATGATGGAGTTAAATGATTACTCTGCTTACTCATGGACAAAGAGACCAAGCCCCATTGTAAACACACAGTTGGTTTCCTTATCCAAAGAAACACACCTGCAACCTTCCTGTTTGCTTCCTGCTGTAATTCTTCGATCTGGCACATTTCCTTACATTTCAGAGTCATATTGTATGAAGTAAATGGGATTGAAATGTCCGCAAAAATGTCCGCATTCTACAGGAGGTCTTTTGAAAGACTAAGTGTGCAGAGTATTTATTTTTTAACCAGTTCATCTCCTAATTCTACAAATATTATAATCATATTTTATGCAACTAAGAACAGAGTAATATGTATTTTAATGGGGTTAAAGGTTGACAATGTTTGTACAATGTGGTAAATTTTCTAAACTTTTATTTATTTTTTTGTAAAAGCAAAATACACATTGTGGCACATTTTCCCGAGGTATGTGAATAATCAGGTCTGACCAGTATTGTGTACAGGTAATTCTTTGGTATCTAGGAGGCAATCAGACATTTCAGTAAAGTCGTTTGTGGTGAAACTGTGTTTTTTAGCTGGGAGTGAAGACTGAACAAGGTATGGTTAGTATTTCCAAAATGTGTATTGTGGGTTCTTGTTAACATTTACACACTTGCTCTAAATGAAATGAGGTAGGGACACCTACTGTGACTGCTTGATCCTGTAAATGTTTACTACAAAAATACTCACAGAACATCATGGTATCACAGCTAATCTAATGCACAATGCCTTGATTCTAACCATTAGACCCATCCTCCATCCCTTCCACAAATACATTGCAAACATGTTTACAGCTTCGTTAGCTGAGGTTAAATAAGGTTGGTTGGGAGATCTGTTTGCTTCAATAGTACTCACTATAGAAATCTAATAATGCCACTGTATATTCTGTATCTGATATTTTTAGTGTCAGTGTTATGTATCCAATATTTATATTTTGATATTACAGTTCTGTTATTATATATTATGAATTTGTGTGTGTTTGTCTATAAAATATATATGTGTGTGTGTGTATTACTTACTATTCTCTTCTCTTCTCCTCTCACTTTCACTTCATCTCTCAATTCTACTGCTTTTGCCTTAAAAAAGGAAATCCAGTATCCCGTGTTACAAAGGGGAGAGCATTAGATATAACTAAATCTGTTGTTCACACAAAGTTTCTCTCACCTTGATTAGTGTAATGCTTTATAAATTGATATTATGTGTACTACTAAATGTTGACACTATGTTCCCCAGAATAGCTACAGCTTAATGTAGTTGTTCTGGTGAGTACAGTCAGTCCCTGCAGGCTTCTTAATGCAAACACTGCCTTTTCAGAGAAAAGCCAGTGTTTGCTTTGCTTCCTAGGGAACACGTCCAGTAGCAGTCACTCAGGCAGGCAGCCGCTAGAGGTGCTTCCTAGGTCTTGTGCAGGACTGTCATTCAGCATCTCCACCCTCTGCATGGAGACCCTGAACTTTCCCCATAGAGATGCATTGATCCAATGCATCTCTATGAGGAGATGCTGATTTGCCAGGGCAGTGCTCACCGCCCCACCTCGCCTCCTTGTCTGAGATAATCAGAATTGATGATCTCAGCCAATCCAATGCATTCCCATTAGAAAGGATTGGATTAGCTGACATTGTCAATTCTCATGATCTCAGCGAAGGAGCTGGATTGGGGCTTGGTGGCACATCTGAGTCTTGGGTGGCCAAAGGGTAGGGAAAAGGGGTTCAGGATATTCCCATCACCAACACTCCCCTTGTCCATAGTATGTCTAGTGATTATGTTGCTAGTTGTCAGGAGGAGGAGGGAGAAGGAGAGAAGTGGTAGAGGAGAGGGGGCAGAAAGAGAAAAGAGTTAAGAAGGGAAAAAAATAAATAAAGTTAATATAAATTTTAATGAGGAGGGCTATAAATAGGAGGGGAAGGAGACTGCGCTCCCCCAGGCCAACAGAAAGGTGGAGGGGGTCGGCCTGCCCCCACCCTGTGCACTCCTCTGCCCAGCACCCCCAAATAGCAGAAGCAGGCTTGGAATTAACCCTACTATTTAATTTTATTTATTTTTTTATCCCTCGCTCACTGCTGCTTAGGGGCACCAAGTCTCTTTATTAAATAATATAATCCATCATCAAAAGTATCAGTCAGCCCTGCTCAGAGTTCTCTCCTTGTAATTAAACAACATAATATTAATAAATAGTTTGCATGAAACAATGCCTTCTTATTTTGTTTTCTGCTCTATAAGGGATTTATTATTTTGTCATTTGTATAAATTATTAACACATCACCCAAAATTGTGCAAATGGAAATTTGACATGAAAAATGTATCCTGAATTTGGTTTTAACATTTCTCATTTTCGTGTTTGTTTTTTAATTAGAATTTTTGAGTTAGACTGCTTAGCACAGTATTGACCAGGTAATCACAAATTCCAAACATAGCTGAAATGGAAGAATAGCTGCATTAGAGATTATTTTTTCCCTATCAGCTTTTTTTGACCTAGCATTTGCAATTCCCTGAACATTTTCCATCAATGTGTACATTGCCCATGTTTATCAGTGGCTAGGCTCAGTGCTTAAAAGGTTTAATTTGTAGTTATGAAGACATTAATACTCACTTAGGTGTGTGTGTGTTTGTGTGTGTGTGTGTGTTTGTGTGTGTGTGTATATATATATATATATATATATATATATATATATATATATATATATACAAATAACACCATGCTTTTAATGGTTGCCCGGGGTGAGATAATTTTTTTCCACCAGGAAGAACAAATACAGCTTTTGCAGAACTATTTGAGATATGTGTTCAATAATGCTTGCTTTGCTTCAGTTCACTTATTTCATTGTCTTCACTTCAAATTCCAATCTAATAAGACAATGAATGGTATTTTCTGTGAAAAACACATTACATTAATGTAAAGGAGATGTGCCAATGGTGGAGAATGGCCATTAATGAGTCTACCTGATGGGACTGTACCATCCCAACATGTACTATTGAAAAATATAATTTTCCACATTTCAAGGGGTGTTTATCATTCATTGTATTTTTATTTGAATCTAATTGTTATACGTTTTCTAAGGAGAGGCATAATTTTTCAAGGACCACTATAGTGTCAGGAAAACAAACTCATTTTCCTGGCACTATATAACCCTTAGGTCCCCCCCCCACACCCTCAGGGCCCCACTCCAGCTGGGCTGAAAGGGTTAAAACCCCTTCCGACAGTTACCGTTATCCAGTGCCAGGCTCCCTCGATGCTGGTGACCTCTCCTGCCTCTCCGACATCGGCTCCCAAGTGGAGCCCAATGCGCATGCACGGCCAGAGCCGCGCACACATTCAAAACGCCCACAGGAAAGCATGCTCAATATGTTTTTGACATTGAGCGTCGGGGAAGCACCTCTAGCACCAGTCAGGAAGACAGCCACTAGAGGCTGGATTAACCCTGTAAACATAGGTTAAAAACCTGGAGGACCTGGCACCCAGACCACTTAATTGAGCTGAAGTGGTCTGGGTGACTGTAGTGGTCCTTTAAGGTTTGACAGGATTATTCACTTAAGTGAGAATTGTGAGGAATTCCCAGTGAATTTCAAATTTTGAGTTCCAAGTAGCTGAATTGGAAGGACAACTAAGTTGAAGAATAAATTTTTCCGGTTTTGCTACTATGGCATTAATCGCACTTAGAATTCCCAACAATTCTCACTTTAGTGAAAAAAAATTCCTGTGAGATTATTAATTATTATTTTATTTTTAAATTGTGTGTGTGTGCATTTATATATATATGTGTGTTTGTGTATATATGTATATATATGTGTGTGTGTGTGTGTGTATATATATATATATATATATACATATATATATATATATATATATATATATATAAATACAAAATACCCCTGCACTCCAACTAGAAAAATAAAAATAGTACCTGGTGCTCTGGTGGCTTAATCATAAAGGTGTCCTGATGAAAGCTCCCCAGTGGAGCTGAAACGTCGAATTCTAAAACAAAATTCCAAAACAAAATCTGCACCACTAAAAGCCAAGTGGAAAAGAAAGATACTTATCTCAAAATTATAGTCAGCTTCCAACAGATCACCTCCCAGACAATGGTCTTATACAGATAGAACAATATACAAACAAAAACATGAAAACACTTTGGGATACAGAGGGCAGGTGTGCGTACTTGCCAAAGGTATACAATATTAAAGAAAGGATAAAATAGAGGTGGATTGGCGCTAAAGTGCAAATATAAATGCAACAACCCCCAGTGTCTAAAATCACTTGAATGACACTGAATACATAGATAAACACAAATGGATAATGGAGGGTGCAAAAGTTATCAACAGCACACAGTGATAAATACTTATTAGTATGAGTGTAGAACCTCCTGATCGTTCTGAAAAAACAGTATAAAAACAATCATAGCATAATACTGTGTAAAATAAAATTTGATCAATTTATGAGGTAATTGGTGACTCACATTTTCCAGAGCCACAACAAGGGGGCTCTGGCTATGTAGGCAGTTGAATAATTAGCTTTTTCTGGCTATCAGCTCCACTCCTTAGAATTCTCATTCCAGTACCACATAAATCAGAGGATATCCAATAGGGTTAAAGTGAAGAGACTACTTGAATAAGAACAAATTTAAAAAACAGCAGCTACATAAGCTGTAAACAAAATATAAATAAGATCACAAACAATAACAGGTTTCAACCTGGATCGGTCTTTTTCTTAATAGACTTTTGGTGGCTTTTATTGCGTTCTTCCGTTAATTGAATTTCACGCCATTTGGTATTCTGTGACAATTTCTGCATTCCTTCGATTCCGTTCAGCGCAATGACGGCAGTTGGCATAATTACGTCATGACAGCATTGCTGAGTTGCGGTTCACATCCTCTCGCAGTGCATACAAAGCCATTTTGAAATGGGGCAGAACAGTCCATAAGACTGAATTAGTTCAAAGTCTTTGAGAAATAGGACTTTAAACTACTTACCAAAGGACCAATCAGGTAAGTGGAAATAAAGACGTCCACCACACTACCAATGAAGTTCTTAGGTCTTACCCTATTTAAAGAGACATGTGGCAGGGGGATTTAGGCTGTATTATTTTGCACACTGTATTCATTGATTTTATTACTGGTCCCTGAGAAAGTTCCTTTACAGGAACAAAACGCTTAAGACCTCTGCATTTTAACAACCTTTGGACTCTTAAAATTCACCATGTTTGTGAGTGTTATATATTATTGCTTGGTATTTGTCCACCTTCTCATGTTCCTTCTTCCTGATGTCATAGTCATTGGGTATTATCATGAATAGGGATATTTCTCCACCTGGTACATGTAATTTAGACATGTTCCTCTTTTTGCAGTATCTCTATATGTGTATAGTTAGTTTATATCCTCCCTATCTGTATGTTATTTTCAAAATGTTTTCTCTTTACTAATTATACCGTGATATGACAGCTGGTTACAGCTAATTATATAGTTCCCCGAGTTAAGGGAATATATTTATTTGTTAATAGTTATAGTTATAGTTAGCAGGTAAAACAAAATATGTTTGTACACAAACCAAAAGTGCAATTAGTGCAAATAAGATGTTAGCAGACAGAAACTTACCTGTGCAAGGTGAAGCTTCCAAAGGTACCCCGAAGACTTCCTCCTGTCTTCCACAAAATATATACACAAAAAATAAGGGGATAATATATTCACTGAAGTTTTAATGCCTTTTTAATGCCTTTGATATAAATCCGCTCCCCCATCCCCACAAAGTGAAGATTGAACCCTTGGAGGGAATTTATATAAAAGGCATTAAAACTTCAGTGAATATATTATCCCCTTTTTTTGTGTATATACTTATAGCTAATACGTTTTTTTAGAGGAATTGTATTGTGATTTCATTGTAAATAAATGTTTTATTTTAACCTACTGCACACCATCACCGTTTTCTCTCTTTTTTTGTTAATGTTTAATTTAGGGGTTACCCCCTGTTTTTGCGTCTCAGTTTTATAACTCAATGTGAATTTGTGCATTTACCGAGTTGAGTGTGTGTGTGTGTGTGTGTACATGTGTGTTTGCCTATTTGTGTATGTATGTAAATGGCCAAATTATGAGATAGTAAGAAGCTCATTCTATGTGCATGTTAGCTAGGTAGATCTGTATGGCTCAGTGTGTGGTTAAATCAGGGTAGGAGTTGCATTGTTTTGGCTGGGTCTAGGACAGCCTAAAACTTAAATATATCATATATATACTGTTTATAAGTAGCATCTCTTCCAAAATGTAAAATGGACAAAGAGGAACGGTATAATTTTAAGGGTGTGAGAGGGGTTAAGGCTAGGATCGAGCCTTTTAGGGGACTTACTAATAACAATTTATGTAACGATAATGTAATTAGAACAATGTATCTTATTTACACAGACTGATTTCTAAATACATTTATTCTAGTTTAAAGACACATTACTGTGAGTATTATTGATGTGGAGCTCTTTTATACACTGAGACACACCAACAACATGGATCTCCTAGAAAAGAGTGGAGGGACATTAGGACAGAAAAGAGGAACAGAGGGATTTGAGCCCAAAATAGGGACTGACCCTCCTTAATAGGGACACTTCGGAGGTGTGAAGTAGTAGTACAAGATGAATAGCTGAAATATAATCTTAAAATAAATGACTGTGATTACGTACTCTTTTCTTTATTATTCAAGCAAGTTGTATACAGCATTAGCCATGAATAAGATTAGGCTATTTGCAATTGTCACTGGCTTCTTGTTTGTGATTTACTGATGGGTTGAGAAACAATTCTCCTTGTGTTCTCGTTTGCTGAGATGACATCAGCTCACAAGATCCTTTAAATTGAGGAGGAAGCTGAGCTGTGGGTAGCACAAGATATTTACAAAACTTGGCAAGATCAAAATAGATTGCTCATTACACTGGCTATATCACTTAGACAAACAAGGTAAATATCATATACATTACTTCTGTTTGACTGATTGTAGGTTATAGATTTACTGTAGGCTGATTGAGAATTGTAGTCCAAGAACATTGTAGCATATTTTTTCTTAATGCTGCCACCACAAGGTTAACCTAAAAACAAACAATGGGTTACATTGTATTACGCAATTATATTAATTAGCACACGGTCTACCATGCACCTTAGTTATGTAAGGCTATTCACATTAAGCAGAATGAGAACAATGATGTGATACAATTCTGTTTATTAAAAAGCTTGGAAGACGGACTAAAAAGCTCTGCATCGTAATAAATAGAACCTAGTTTTGGGAGGGGCAGTAGTAGATTATTTAAAGGAACAATCCAGCAGGGTCCTCTTTGGCGGTGACATCACTGCTGTACTCGATAGACACAGCTAATTCCCTGCAGCCGTCAATGGTGTCGGTTGTCGGGATTGAGTCTTATACTCTGCTCCGAGTCTAAGAAAGTAAGGCGGAGGAAATATACAGAGACCCTACTTTGTCTTAGAATATCTCTTACCTGGGTTGGAATTCTAGTAAAATTCCAACACAGTCAAAATTAGTATTTCATTAAGATTCTATATTAATGAAATACTCATTTACAGGGGGGTGACTGTGCTGCTTTCAATACCTAGCATCTTTAACATCTATACTGACAATGTCCTTTTATCCTATTCTTGATTATTGTATTTGGTTGGAATGTGGTTTTTTAGACTAATGTATAAGTAAATATAGTTTGCATATACCATGTACATTCCTTATATTTGGGGAACTCCCTGCCGTATAGACACAATGTGAAGGGTGCTTTAGTCTAGCTCGTCACAAAACACCACAAGGAAGTAAAAATTACAAGCAATGCATTTTTGTTTTTTCCCCTATAATTTGAGAAGCGTGACCTACATTTTGCATACCTCACATATATTCCCTTCCAAAGATAAGACATTACTGAGATTCATTAGGGCAATATTTAGGGGATTTACTGATTTGTCATGTGTATCTAAGTATGTATGTATCTGTATGTGTATGTATGCATGTATGTCAATATGTATGTATCTGTATGTATGCATGTATGTATGTCAGTATGTATGTGTATGTATCTATATGTATGTGTGTGCATGTATGTATGTGTATGTATGTATCTATCTGTATGTGTATGTATGTATCTGTATGCATGTATGCATGTATGTATGCATGAATGTATGTCAGTATGTATGTATGCATCTATCTGTATGTATGTGTGGGTATGTATCTCTCTGTATCTGTATGTATGTCACCCTTATTTTAGTTATTCAGCACATTAACGTTAAGCCATTAACCAGGCAAAACCGAATTGCAAAAAAACAAACAATTTTGCAGTTCAGTATTCATTTCACCACTCTTTGCTGTTTAGTGAATAAACCTTAAAATATTCCACATTGAGAATGTTCATTTTCAACAATGGTGGCTGCTGATAGGTTAAGATGGTGGAATGTTGGAATCCACCTATTTAATCTGACTCATGCCCATCATTTCAATTTATCCTTCTGTCCGAAGTCAGAATATAATGAGTTACCTAGCAAGTGCTTCAAATACCAAACTGTATAAGTTACACGCCATCACCCAGAATACAGTGAGTTAAATAAAAGAAATTGGAAAAAGATTCATCCAAGCTTCAACTTTTGCTACAGCTATATATTTAGAATGAATTCCTAAAATACAGATATACACTATACGGCAAATAAGCAGCTGTTCACATATATGTTAAGTATTACAGTTTGCGCTTATGTTGCATATCTGTAAATATATATAACACACGTACAGGGTGATCCAAAAGTAGGCATACAGTTGAATCAATTAAATTCAGAATATATGGGTATGCATACTCACTGGCACACATAAGAAGAGCAGTTACATTTCAGGGATTTACATATCAGTGTGGCAGTTGGAAACAATAGTAGATAATAGAATGGAGAGGCCGGAAGGCTTCTACTGGCTATGTTGCTACTGGCAACCACTTTAAAAGAGGAATAGCCAACAGACAGAGATGGTAGAGTAAGTAAATTAATGAATGGGGAAAATGCATAGGTAGAACCTTTAATTTAATAGTAGCTGTCCATAGACAACTGGGTAACCTTTTTTTGTGAAGTCCATCGTCGTATGATGCTTGTTGATCATTCTTCACTGTCGGAGAGTGTGCTTTATTCTCTGTGTGCGGTCTGACAGGATAACTGGACAAAACTGCTCTCTGCCACCATGGGTGCACCTGGCGTGGAGACTGGCACTGAGTACTCAAACTGACTGCATGATTGTGTTGTGGAAGTCTCTCACACAAGGCCTACTAAACAGTGTATCTCAACTCATTTCTAGAGGGCTGCCTTATATTATGCAAACTGGTATATGCTGCCCAAATATTTTAAATTAGTTTTTTTACGGAATGAAAAAACAGCAGTAGCATATAAAGCTTTGTATGATATGGAACATTAACCTGGAAACCTCCATGGTAGATCGCCGATTGTCCTTCACCCAAGAGTTGCTTACCTAGGCAATGAGTATCTCTATTAATATGAAGTGCTATAGTTTACTTACACTATATACTGATTGAAACAATGCCTAAAGAAGTAATTGATTACGCAGGCATAGGCAACCTTCGGCACTGCAGATGTTTTGAACTACACCTCCCATGATGCTTTGCCAGCATTATGTGTGTAAGAGCATTATGGGGGATGTAGTCCACAACATCTGGAGTGCCGAAGGTTGCCTATCCCTTGATTATCCTTCCCTAGTGTAGCTCCTCACCAAAAACATGGTCATGCTGGGCTGATGCTGTCGTGTTCTACTATGCCACTAACTCCGCCCCCTTGTACTTTGAGCCAATGACAGCTTCTTAATAGAAGGCATCGTGCGAGTTGTATTCGCGAGTGTTTGGCTCAGATGCTCAAATGGCAACTGAATGGGTGGCCTTCTTAAAGGAAACAGAGCATGCGTAAAGTCCCCTTATCTTGGTACCCAAGAGATGGTATTACTTTTTTGATTTGTGCAAAATAATTCTGATGCATTGCTTCAAGAGCCCCTATGGAAGAGCTTTGATTGATTTTCCTAACTATATACACCTATATTAATACACAATTACTACAAACTAGTTGATGTTGCTTAACCTGCAATGAGCCTGGAAAAGTCAATCCTAAATGCTACATTCATCTCTTTTACAATGGTAAATTTTTATACCAGTTGCATCCAACAGCTAGTGAAACATGTGGGTGCATCATGGGACATATCAACATTTCTAAAGCAGGAAATGGTTCTCACATTATATTGCTAAAATATTTTTTCATCTAAATGTTTGTGTAAATAACCAAACATATGTCAGCTAAACAGTCTCGTTATCTTCATAATTTCTGTTTCCACTGCGCAGATCTTCTGATTACAACGAAAAATCATATACTGAAACGGCAAACTTGTCTCGGAAAATCAGTATAGTTCACTTGAAGACTGACACAAGCAGTGATCAGAATTGTTTTCCTTCAAGTCCTTTTTCAAATAATGCTGGAATTCAGGATGCATCTTCACATGAAAATGTGGTTTCTAAAAAACTGGACAGCACCCCTGTTAATTGGGAGCCAACAGAATGTAATCGTGTGAATATCCTACAGATGTCAATGAGTAACTCATCTCAAAAGTAAGTGGAATATGAAATAATATTTTCAGAACAATTAAAAAAAGTAAAAATTTTTTTGTCAAAGTGTGTATTTCGGTTCTAATGTATCAGACATCTCCTGTAAATCCACAGGTCTTCTGGTCATGGCGTAAGCCCCCAGGCAAGATGGAGGGACGATGATGCTTATGCATCGACTCCACAGTCGAGCTACCAAAGCCATGAAACTAAAGTAAAGGAGGAGGGTTTCTATCCAATGTATTCTGATGATGATGATGATGACGACGACAATTTTTACAATTTTTTTAATGAGCCACCAGGTCTGAGAGAATCTGAAGAAAATCCGACAAATGGAGCTTCATCTACTCCATGGCAAGTAAAGTTTTGGAGCTTAGGATGAGATTTATTAGGTGATGGTTTCAGTTTTTTTTTTGGTTAGTGGAAGATTTTGAGTGTTCTACTACAATAGTCTATTGCTTATTTAATTTTTAATCCTGTTTACTTTAAACAATTGAATAAACCATATAGTGTGGAAACTTGAAAAGGAAATTGTAAATGGTGAAAAAAAAGATAAATATAAATAAAAACAGAGCAGAAGACCCCCGGATCCCATATAAACAGGGTGGAACTTTCACCTTTTGGGGAGGGGTTCAAATACCTGACAAGATTCATGCTAAAATCGTGTTATCTATTCCCTGGTGCAGTTACATGGAGATATAATAACAAATGTTTAAAAATAGGTCATGTGATTTGCAAATTATCTAGCCCAGGGCATGCGTGTCATGCAACCTATGGCATGTGTGTCACGCATGACACTCCAGGTGCCTTTGCACTGCACTCAAGGCTGCCGGAGCCAAACAGACTCTGGACTAACAGGAGTCCCAGTGGAACTTCAGATATTTGCAAGTGCAACCCAACACAAACACAATATGGCAACATACATAACTAAAAATTTTTAAAAATAGGACCTGCACTTCGTGATCCTGTTTTGGCACAGTACTACTAAAATGTTGCCTACCCCTGTTTAAGCACATATATTGCCACCCTCTATTTTGAAGAAAAAAAAACAACAAACAAAAACATGGGGTTGCACAGTAGTCCTCTGACCCATGTAGCATGTATCCCATATTCAGCCTGGCCTTACTAGACTATAATGCATTTACACTCTCTTCATACACATTTCCCGAGACTTTTTAATGCAAAGCAAGGGAATATTTATTCAGATGGCATAATTAGAATGAAAAACAGACAGATTTTGTTGTTTGGTGGCAGTGTTACAGTTTTATTATTTGGGATTTGGTGCAGTGTTCTATTGGTCTCTGCAGTGCATTCTCTTCAATAGTCCCATGTAGTCTTTCTATGCTGCTTACTATAATTCTTTCGCGCCTTGGTATAGCAAATCCATTGCCATTCAGACAATCCTGACATGTTATTAGTCTTGGAGTTGTTAAGTGCTTTCATTTACAAGTTTAACAGTTGCTTTGATCTACACCCTGATATTTATGTGTGTCTGTGCCCCTGCTTTGCACACAGGTTTTCTAATCCCACAGGTAATGAAAGGCAGGCTCCAGTGGTGTCTGATGGATATTCTTCAGCTGCTACAGGCTTCAGAGCACCTGGAGATGTAGTTCAACATATTCCACAATTTGAAGATCATGCAGAGGGTCTCTCCAATACCATCCACCCAGCAGTTGCTGAACTCATTGACACAGAAGAATCTTACTTCCGATCCCTGCAGTTTATTATCTCTTACATTAAAGATAAATTAAAGGGGGTATGTAATTAGATTTTGCCATTTTCCTAGTGTTTTTTAGGTTTGCCAGATTGCTACATTTTTGTTGGCTATATATGAATGACATATGTTGTTGGTCTCTGCACCAAAAAATGCAACCTTTAGTATTTGTACATTGTATAAAATCAGGCACAGATCTTATTGACCTGTTAATAACTTATATTAACTTATAAAGCAAATGCAAAATGCTAAACTTAGTTTGACACTAGAGTAAACATTAAAAAAAGTTTTTTTGCCCTGGGGTGCTCTTAATCTCAAGTTACCTTACTAAGAAAAGAGAGCAGATGCCTCCTAATTAGAGGGAACTCTATAGGAACCCTGGTGACAAGGATGTGGGTGTTCCAAGTACGAGAAAGCGATCCGTATAAATCTTCTAATCCTCAGAAGTAAAACCCGTTGGAACCAATACCACTCAACTGACACCCTGGTGCAGTGCCAGAGGAAACCTCTTACTATCACTTGTAAAGCCAACCATCCCTTCAAGTACAGAACTAAGAAGTAATCTAGAATCTCCTGACCTAACTAGGAAATACATTAAAAAAACAAATTGAAATTACTCCTAACTTTGCAATTAAAATCAGTCTATAAAATATTTGTATGTATATATATATATATATATATATATATATATTTAAATAACTTAGTCAGTGTTCATAGTCCATATATTCTCCATCTCTGAATACTGATAAAATACATCATCCAGTATTTTCTAAACCATGGGTAGGCAACCTTCGTCACTCCAGATGTTGTGGACTACATCTCCCATAAAGCTCTTACAATCATAATGCTGGCAAAGCATTAGGGAGATGTAATCCACAACATCTAGGGTGCCAAAGGTTGCCTACACCTGTTCTATACATTGGATGACAGGGCTTTTTAAACTTATTTTTCAATGTTTGTAGTAATTTTATTTCCTCCAACATATATTCTGTTGTATGATCTTCAGGTACCAGAGGTGGACGTCCACAGCCTTTTCTCAAACATTGAAGAGATTTTTCAGATGACTAGATCCTTCTCAACAGAGTTAAATCAAACCAAGAATGATGAGAAGAACCAGCTTGTTAATATTGGTAGGTTGTAAAGATACCCACGTGAGCTGTAGACTTGTGCATTTGACTTCAAATAACTTGAGATTGGCGGAAATTTTAGATCGGCAATTAGTCTGAAATCCTAAACTCAGAACTCTACATGACTGAATCACAAACAAAACAAAGAATAAATGAGCCGTTTCATTTGTTTTGTGATTTCAAGGGGAATGATTGATGATGGTTAGTGAGAAATTACCAGTAGAAGAGGAACAAGGAGTAAAAAAAATAAATAAAAATCTATATTTATTTTTGTATTAATGTATAATACTCTTCTTACTTAATCCAAATGGTGTGAAAATACGCCTACCAGTGTACTGCAAAATATATACATAATATTTATATGATGCAGTACACTAATTTGCCAATTTTCATTCCTTTTTGGTTTGTCCAAATTTTTTTAACCAAAATGATCGCATGGATGAAAATTGTCTAAGATCAGCCAAAATTATTTTTGTATTCATTTTTTTTTTTGAGTCAAATCAATTTCTTTTCTCCTTGAACAAGTCTAATGAGCTCCATCATCTGCTTCTATGAAACACGCTGCTTTATTTGACCCTCTGGCTTAATTTTCTGAATTCCAGGAATCCTTTTTCAAGAATACTGTAGTGACATGGAAAATGTTTACTCACGGTATTGTTGTGGATATCAGAGAGCCCTGACGCTGCTGGACCAGTACAAGGAGACACACATATTTGAAAATATTCAAGAGGCTCTGGCCACTGAATCGTGAGTACAGTTACAGAGCAGCTTCCTTTGTGTTTTAAATTGTTTAACAAAGTAACAGAAGAACAGGTAGACGCAGGTAAAAAGAGATTGCATTTTATGGGGGGTTTTGGATGACTTAACTGGCATGTATCACTTTTCTTGCAGGGATGTGTCTGTTTTCTTTCTATCCCATATTCAACTTACTATTTTACTAAAGTGACGGGAATTTAAAATGAAATTTAGGCCATTATAACGGAAAGAAATACACTCCAAGTTAATACAGATTTTAGTCTGGCTATTATGGCCTTAAATTTTAAATTCAATTTGAGTTCCTGGCAGTTCTCACTTTTGTGAGTAACCATGTTTGTGTTTATCTAATTTCCTCCAATTTGTAGAATTATGATGTAACCTAATTTTAGAGAGTATCTGATTTACACAAATGTAGTCATTGGTTCTGTCGCTCCAAAAGATACTAATTTACCGGACTGTCTTATTACATTATTATTATTATTGTTATTTTTATTATTTATAAAGCTCCAACAAATTCAGCAGCGGTGAATGGGGGGTCTAAGAGACAAGTTTTTGAGGGCCCTGGTCAAATGAGCTTGCTTGGGTATAGTAACACAAAAGGTAAGGTGGATGACAGTTGAAGAAGAGGAAGCAAGTTACAGGGAGGGAAATCTATTAAGAGTTTAATTGAAGAGTGGTGATGAGTTTTTAATAATTTTTTTGAAAGAATGTAGATTTAGTTAGAGTTTAACGGAGCTGGGAGTTCCATAGGAGTGCTGTGACCAAGAGACGTCTTGAAGGTGAGTGTCAGGGGTGACAGTACAAACAGAGGAAATGACGAAGAGCTTAGGGCCCTGAATGGGACATACTTGTTGTGGCAAAAGTGACCTCACCACTGGGGTTTGGAGGGGCCTGGTTGCTCGCCTTTTGCCCCAAGATTATGGCCCTGTGGTATATTGAGACTTTTGGGAAAAATGTCCCCAGACCGTTAAAATACTTTGTTCGTGGCTTTTTCCTATATGGTTCGGTAAATGGGGCTTACCGTACCAAGTACCGAACAGGCAGACCACACACAAGTTGAAGTGTGCAGGCTGGCTGTTAACCGCATGTTAATTGCTGACCGCAGGGTGGCCGCCGTTCGTACAGACGAACACGTGGTGGCGGCCATCTTTATTTAGTCGAACGCGGTCAGCTGTCAAATCCATGGAACTAAAATAGGCTACACATTTGCACGAACACCGCTGACCCTTACTTTCTCTGCAACTTCGACGCTTCGGCTGAAATCGAAGTGCTTTCAACGATTCAAACGCTATGGTATACTGAGCCATTTGCACGAACGGAACCCGTTCGTGCATTCGAATGGGACTTAGTCATTTTTCTGTGTGAAATAGACCTACCGCACAGCCCAAATCTATGGAACTCTTTTGGGCAGGAAAGCAATGCTTGCATTAGGTCAAAAAGGACTTCCACCTAACTTTTAAACATCTGGAAGGAATTGTCTGATGTTTGAGTATGTTTGTATTTGGAGTATGCTGATTTAGAATATGTATTTTTTATAGAGATTGCATGTATAGTTTAGGAGTTATGAATATTGTATGAAACTGTATATTTTCCTGTCTGTAATAATTAAGTTAACCCATTGTGTACAGTAATTATATCACAGGCAGAGAGGAGGGTTTGTGTGTCCTAACTAGGAGTGTTTAACTGTATTATAATGTATTTGATTGGCTGTGCCACAAAACCATGTGGGTGGTAACATTGTGTAAAAACATGTATAAAAGAAGCAATAAAACCACAGCTCTGCCTGTTCCTGCTTACACTCCAAACTGTGTGTCGTACAGTTATTGGAGGAAGAATATTTGCTCCTGTGTCTGCTGTTCCAGCTTGCAGGAGATTCAACGGGGAAAGTCCTTGTAAGGACTAGAGCTAATTCCCCATTCGGTTCCAGAGTTCCCAGGACTGAGTAGCATCCAGTGCCTGGAGGTGTCTGCTCGAGTGCTTGGAGCCCTCAGGAAGCGTATCCTTCAACGGAGGTACCCAGTCGGGGTGCCAGGTGTTCCGTTACACTTGTGTATTAGGTAGGATAGGTAGGTAGGAGCAGCATTCTGTAGAGATTTGTAAGCAAGTACCATAATTTTAAATTGAGCCCTATATCTTATGTAGGGACTGACAGAGGCTGGAGGTGTGGGAGGTGTGGGTAGACAGGAAGATGGGCCTCATTAATTTTAGACTGTAATGGGGCAAGTTGGGAACATGTAACACCACTGAGAAGTGGATTGTACTAGTCAAGGCGAGAGAATAGCGGCGTGGCCCAACACCTGGCTGCGTCAGTTGCATACAAATGAATAAATGACCATTGTGATAGCTGAAAAAAGATGGATACAAGTTATATATAATATATGAAAAATTTAAATGCATTGCTAAAACTGAACATGCATATTACAGACAATTCGGACTGAGTTGCTTGCATTGTGAATTAAACTATATTTCATAAACTATTACAGTCAACTTACACTCTGCCCATTTCCATTTTAGATCATCTTCATGCCAATACACTGACATCACATTCTACCTAGTAAAACCTATGCAGCGTGTCACCAAGTACCCCTTACTAGTGCAGAGGATACTTGAAATCAAGTCAATCAGCAAAGAAGCAAAGGATGCATTGGAGGGAGCATTGCAAGCTGTGATGCAAATGAACACTAACATTAATGAGAACAAGAGACGCAAGGAAGTTGGTAAGTAACTCTATCCAACTATTTAAAGGGACACTATAAGCACACATATCTGTTCCTGCAGTGTGACAAATGTAAACATTGCGTTTTTTGCCACTGATAGCCACTGGAGACATTTCCTCATTAAGACCTTTTCAAGGTCCTCGTTTCTGCTGTTCTCAAACCAAGCATGATGCAAACACTGATAACTCTACTCCTAGAGACGCTCTGGGATAATAGACCAGGGAGGGATAGAAGTTAACCCTCTCCTCTCAAAGCCTTGTGTTGCACATTCTACATTAATATTTATTTTGTGTTCTGAGTTCTCCTCTCTCATCTCTTCAATGTGAAACAACCAATTTATTCTGCTTGTATGTTTTATATTCTTCTTTGAACATCCCTCTTTATTCTAGACCATAGTGTTGGGCCACGCCGCTATTCTCTCGCCTTGACTAGTACAATCCACTTCTCAACTAACTGAAACTTTTCTTTATTGACTTTATGAGAATCTTTGGAATTCACACTAACCAATGCACATATCACAAATGACAGCTATTTCTCATTTTTATCTAAAACTGTATGTATACATAGAAACAACATTCTGTTAGTGGACATTTCTATGCTTTTGAAGGCATCTCACAGGAACCAAGGAATTGTCCTACTAGAAATGTAAGTACAGATGTAAGGATAAGATTTCGATTGTGTTGTATAGGGTTTATTGGGAGCATCTTTAGTAACAAAATATGTTTACTAAAAATTATCTCATGTATGTTCTTAAATCTCCTGATTTTCACAGTTTGTTTCTAACTGCTGTTTTAAGTTAGGCATTAAATGTGGGTCTTATCTAATGAGACCATTTTACAAATGGCTATTTTGTGTTGTAAAAGTTTCACTGGCAGTAGACTTTATTATTTTTTACAGAGGTTCTCTCAGAAATGGTTCTCTATATCTTTAATACAAAACAATAGTCAGTCAATGCAGTAAATGGGTGTAAGAAATATATCCAGATTGCAAAGTAGTAAGCAGTTTTGGGTCTCACGTGGCCACTACCAATAGGCCATGATTTAATAGAAATCATTAAATATCTAACTAAAAGAGATTGTGTGGTGTGCAATAATGCAACTTACCCATATGATCGGAAATACGACAGACACCTTTTTAAATTGTGAAGGACACATCATTTATAGTAGTTACTATGTTACTATATGGCTGCAGCGCTTGCAATATACATAAAACATAGTAATATCATGGAAATGAAGTTGAAACAATTACGTATTAAAAATTTTTAATTAAGGAGCAAGGTCCCATATTAGTAAAACCTTTTAAATATATTTTTAAAACATTACTTTTGATCACAGTAAAGCAATTATGTTTGCTCTTTTGATATCTTTTGTAATGTCATTTTTGATTTATTTGAAACCCATGCCAAAAATCATGACCTGATTATAATGCCTAAAAGATGGACAGAACCAAGGGGAACATTTTCTTTCTCACACAAAATCTTGAAAAAGGCCTCAAGGTTTACATATACATCCTTTACAGATTTCTTGTCCTGTGTCATGTGACAAAACCCAGTAAACCAAGAAGGATAATACTTATCTTATGTAGATTAATTTTTACTTGAATATCCTTAAACTAATTGGTGAAGCCCTTCCTATAATACTTAAATACCATGTTAATTACGTAACAGGTTTTTCAACTGGATTAGGTTTTTGAATTTTGTTGAATCCTTCTCTGTTATTGGTATGTATAAATTGTGTTCTGCCCTTGTATTTCTATAGCCAGCAAGTATGTCCAGGAGGACCAACGCACTCTGCTGGAGAAAGTATACCAGATAAATAAACACACTCTGTCTAAGAAGAAGTCACGTTTAAGCCAGTTGTTAAAGCAACAAGCTGGCATAGTACCCAAGGTACGACAACTATGTGAGTTCAGTGTTCTGAGGCCCAACAATTGGATTTATGGTGGATGTAATAACCACCAAACTCTTGTGATGGTAAAATTATAACACAAGAGCTGTCTGTGACCAAGCTGACCTCTTTATTACTCCATTTCAACCCATGTTACATTATGTGTGTGTGTGCATGTGTGTGTGTGTGTATATATATATATATATATATTCTATCTATATCTATCTGGAGAAAAGGGAGTATGCCTGGAATCTTGGATTCATAATCCCATAAATCTACAATGAAAATGAACGGTCCAGGATTCCTTTTCAGTTGAGCTCACATACCATGGGCACTTTGTCGTGATTTAATAAAGATTCATAAGGATAATTTAAGAAAGTGGTACTTAACATTTATATGTTATGGATCCAAATGATTGTTATGGGATTACTATGGTGACTCATTTCAATAAATATATGTAAGACAATAAATTCTACATTAGACTGCTTCCTGTATTAAAGGTGCTCTTCACATCAGAAGTCGAGGCTTTGCTACCATAATGAACAATATATTGTAGGCTTTTGTCTAGGAAATGATCAGCAAACCATTGGGGACTCAATGTTAAGTCTGGACCCATGGTTTAAGAAACACTGTTCAGTGAGGTAGCAGGACAGATGCACATTGGGCTTCCACGCATTGGCCTCCTTTTAATTACTTGAAAAGTTTTTCTAACAGATTGTAGGTAAATCATTTTGGAAGCTTTTTAAACAATCAATGACAGAGTTTGCCATTTAAGTGGCTCTGACATGGTTTGCCCTCTCTGCCTCTTGTCTTTATTTTTATATTTTCTTCACTGCGCTGGATCTTAATACCTGGTGTCACAGCACAAGGGTGCCTAATTCATTATTGCACTATGGAATATTGTCCTTTAATGTAATTTGTGTAGAGCACAGATGAACTAGTTGCCTGGTAGAGATGGTATTGTCAATGTCAAAAGGGGTTAATTTGATTGTATGGAAGGTTTATAGCTATAATTCCTTTTGAAGCTGGGACCTCCACAGAGGTCAGATGACAGGAGGGTAATGTAAATTGCATAGAATTGTGAAAGCTGCAAGGTGTGAGATTCTACACGTGAAAAGCCTAAATGTTTGACTTCAGCCATAGGTCCTGCACCTCTTAATTAATGAGTCAATCTATTTGATATGTTAATGGCCATTAGCCTTGTTTCAGTATCATATCCAAAAGGAAAAAACATTAATATTTACACACCAAATAATTAAGCCTCATTTTTGTTATATTTGGAATGTGACAAGCGCCCTCTTCTAAACATGCCCAAACATGGTTGGCATAACTATACCATAGGGGAAGGAACTATACCATAGGGGAAGGTCCACTATATTGGGTCGTCAGTACTGTGTGCGACACTTCTATAGAATGGGAAAATAATAACAAATTCGTAGATGCAGTTATTATTTCTGTGACAGGTACATAAGGGAAGATAGAACCAATTGTTTCCATTTGGATTTATGTTGGTCTGCAACACAAGGGGGTGGTCACTCATTATCTCTATAGATATGAATATACTGGGTAGAATTATCTAATATGGTGCAGTATGGTCGGTACAGTGGTGAGAAAAGAAAAATATCCTATACTGGATTCACTCACGTGGTCTAGAGCCTTTTAAGGACCGGCTCTGATCGCATATTCACCTTATTTTCAATTATATTTTATTTCAAATTTACTTTGAATTCATGGAAATTCACACTTTAGTGAATAAGCCTGAGAAGAGTCTTTACCTGATTAGGTAATTTTCCAAATCACTTTTTTTTTGGTGTGGTTTTATGTAGGTTGTGTGGAGAGTGGAGACAGTGGAAAGAAACAGGGATAGGAATAAGTTAAGAGTCTCTACTGGTAAAGACAAGCCCCCATAAAACCTCTTAGAAATAAGTGAATAAAAATAGGTGTAAAAACCTACACGTACCAGGAGATCCCTAAACCAATAAAAGATGGAGTCTAATATTCATATAGATAGCTCTAAGAAATAAAGTGCAAAATAGAACCAAGACAATTGGAAGAATTTGAAATGACAGTAGCAAACACATAAAAGGGTGGAATACAATCTGAAAAACGAACACTAGATGTCAGCCAAGTGCTAAGTAGTCTCACATAGAGGGGGAGTGTTAACTAAACAATCAATGTTCAGCAGACTAAAATAGCAATGAAAAAAACAAATATGACTTAAATGGTCTGTGGCTTAAATGTAGATCTGCACAGTCTCATCTATTTTATAAAATACCACTCAATAGTCCAAAACTTTGTAAAATGAATCCAGATTAATGGTAAAAATCAGTAACTGATGTTCTGTATACCAAAGTTTGTTTGATGTAGAAAATGAACCTGATGTGGAATAATTTCACTGTCACAGTCAACACACTATGTAGCTATCCATTAAAAAAGATAGTAACATTCATGTATCAGACTGCAAACACAGTATAACCAGTGCTGGTAAAATAAAATAAGATGGTGCATAAAAGATAATATTACTCACATACCACTATAGCAGGTAAATGGTAATAATGGTTGCTTCAAGATACATGCTTAAAAAGAGAAAGAGGTAGCAGTGCTTTTCAATGAAAAGCTTCAAATTTATTCATCAAAATTAAATATGAAATCCACTCACGAACATGAAGTGTAATAAAGCAGCAAAAGAGTCCTGGGGGTCTGCAAGAGCGGGTAGTGTTGGAAAAATATTGTGGAAGATCCTAACCCCGGCCGGTAAGGTGATCTCGCTGTGCTGGGAGAGATGGAACCTTTATTAACTTCTGCCTTTGTCTGATTAAGCATCACATTTCCTGAAGATACTAATTAGTATTTTTGCAATTCCTTAAATACTGCGCTAAGTTGTACTTGGTGGGTTTTTATTATTGATTTACCTGGGGGACCAAGGCACCCCATTTATAAATTGTCATGGGCATTTTTGTGATTAACAAAAAAGCTTTTCCAAAGGAAATAAATTGAAGCCATAGTTTGAATGATTACCGCTAGACTCTAGAGAATTTAATGTCTGAGGTACCCCTTCTCTTCAATTTCTAGCTCATGATAAAGAGAAGCAATGTAGAGGAGGAGGGGTTGGGTAAATAAATGCTTTTTGTTATGCTACTTTTTGGTGATCTTTTGGGAACACTTGATGATTTGGAAGAAGTCAACAGTGTTGTAGAGTTGTGTATGCACTCATTACTTAATATGGCAATGTATTTTTTAAAACGACACAACCTTTAGCAGATTCTGACACATTCCCAATACCATACCTCCTATTGTTGGAATGTATGCCATGTGCAAGTCCATCCATTTATGCTGCAGACCGTGAATTGTGTTTATTAAAATAAATAAATATATAATATATATGAAACCAAGAGGGCTGCACTCACCTCAACATGCATAATTATAAGGGGGGGCAATCCCAAAATTTGATATTGTGTGTATGCACTTAGTTACAAGTTTAGTTGGATAATGTTTTTTCATCTTCCATTTTTGGCTGAGTTTTGTCTTTGTGATTGTATTTGCCAAACAAATCTGAATTAAATGAATAACCCTGAAGGCTCACATAAATACAGTTGTCCGTAGAGCATTTAGTAGACTTGTTTTTAATTTTTATGTTGTTACCTTTTTTCATGTTTCTGCAAGGCAGCTGAGTCAGCTGGTTTGTACCCTAATGAAAGCAAAGATATAATGTATGTAGGACATTGCTCATTTTTAATGGGGAAAGACAAAGACCGGGAATTGGATGTTCAGTTTTGTTTGTACTGATTAACAGCTCTGAGCAGCTATATGAATACTTGGTGGGGGATATTAATCCTGAATTGTCAGGAATTTGGAGTTATTAGCAAAAACTGCTGAAATAAAAAAAATCTTATGGCGTGTTTATTTTCAATTATGATGTGTCAAAAGAATGCTATTATGCAAATAAATGCCCAATAGCGCAAAGTGTGTAGCACTAAAATTGTGAACAATGAATGAGGAAATCCTAAAAATGAAATATATAAAAATATGGTGCAGTATGGTCGGTACAGTGGTGAGAAAAGAAAAATATCCTATACTGGATTCACTCACGTGGTCTAGAGCCTTTTAAGGACCGGCTCTGATCGCATATTCACCTTATTTTCAATTATATTTTATTTAAAATTTACTTTGAATTCATGGAAATTCACACTTTAGTGAATAAGCCTGAGAAGAGTCTTTACCTGATTAGGTAATTTTCCAAATCACTTTTTTTTGGTGTGGTTTTATGTAGGTTGTGTGGTTTTATTAGTAATTTTATAACCATTCAAACAATTATCTTGGTAGAAAGAAGACAAAGAATATGACAGTTTGGCCAAAAACTTCCAGTGTCTTGCGTCTGTGGTTTCCCAGCTACATCAAAATGTCCTGAATCATGTAAATATTTTGGAGGTAAGCTTTGCCCAAGAAGTACACTTGGAATCTAAAATCAAAATCTATGTGCACGCATCTTAGTATAAGTAGTCAATAGTGGAGAAGCAGGGCTGGATAATACAGGATTTGGTAGCAGAGTTCAGCTGAGCTATTAATAAATGAAAAATAATTTAACCACACTACCTAGATCTCTCAAAAATAAGTGTTCACGCCATCTGCTGTCAGGCTGCCATTTTTAAATGGACAAATGGAATGTTGGCTATTTTGCCATAAAAAAACAGATGAAAACTAGAACAAACTTAAAAAACAAAAAAAGTGAAAGCACTTGCTGAGGTTTTTTTATTTTATAGTCCAATAACATTATTTAACAGAGATCAATAAATGTGAGTTAAGAGCCTAATCATAACAAGAATTTGCCAAGGGGCCCCTTTTTTGCATTGAAGGTCATTCTACCAATCATTGTTAACAGGAGTAGTCCCAAAAGATTGGAAGTTAGCGAATGTTGTGCCCATTTACAAGAAAGGTAATAGGGAGGAGTAGGGCAAGTATAGGCAGTAAGCCTTACTTCAGTAGTGGGGAAAGTGATGGAAACCATGTTAAAGGATGGGATTGATGAACATCTAAAAACACATGGATTTCAAGATCAGAGACAACATGGGTTTACTTCAGGGAGATCATGCCAAACTAATCTTATTGATTTTTTTGATTGGGTAACTAAAATTATAGATCAGGGTGGTGCAGTAGACATTGCTTACCTAGATTTCAGTAAGGCTTTTGACACTGTTGCACATAGAAGGCTTATCAATAAACTGCAATCTTTAAGTTTGGATTCCAATATTGTTGAATGGGTAAGGCAGTGGCTGAGTGACAGGCAACAGAGGGTTGTAGTTAATGAAATATATTCGAAGCTTGGACTTGTCACCAGTGGGGTACCTCAGGGATCTGTACTTGGACCCATTCTCTTTAATATTTTTATTAGTGATATTGCAGAAGGTCTTGATGGTAAGGTATGTCTTTTTGCTGATGATACTAAGATATGTAACAGGGTTGATGTTCCAGGAGGGATAAGCCAAATGGCAAATGATTTAGGTAAACTAGAAAAATGGTCAGAATTGTGGCAACTGACATTTAATGTGGATAAGTGTTAAATCTCTGATGACTTAAAGGTAGGCTGACAATGTAATAGAGCAGCAGGAAATGCTAGCAGAATGCTTGGTTGTATAGGGAGAGGTATTATCAGTAGAAAGAGGGAAGTGCTCATGCCTTTGTACAGAACACTGGTGAGACCTCACTTGGAGTATTGTACACAGTACTGGAGACCGTATCTTCAGAAGGATATTGATACCTTAGAGAGGGTTCAGAGAAGGGCTACTAAACTGGTTCATGGATTGCGGGATAAAACTTACCAGGAAAGGTTAAAGGATCTTAACATGTATAGCTTGGAGGAAAGACGAGACAGGGGGATATGATAGAAACATTTAAATATATAAAGGGAATCAACACAGTAAAGGAGGAGACTATATTTAAAAGAAGAAAAACTACCACAACAAGAGGACATAGTCTTAAATTAGAGGGACAAAGGTTTAAAAATAATATCAGGAAGTATTACTTTACTGAGAGGGTAGTGGATGCATGGAATAGCCTTCCAGCTGAAGTGGTAGAGGTTAACACAGTAAAGGAGTTTAAGCATGTGTGGGATAGGCATAAGGCTATCCTAACTATAAGATAAGGCTAGGGACTAATGAAAGTATTTAGAAAATTGGGCAGACTAGATGGGCCGAATGGTTCTTATCTGCCGTCACATTTTATGTTTCTTCTATTTTGACAATGTAAACAACAAATCACAGCTCTGGTTCTGCCCTCAGGAATTGCTTACTAGACAGCCTGACATATCTTGTATGGAGGAAGAAGCCGTATCAACCCAGTACAAGGCTGACTTTACAATGGAATTGTACCAGAACATCTACCTAGAGTTTGTATGTGGTTTAATCTGTACCATTAACTCTTTAATTATTGGTATGAATACATATGCACGCACACATAGACAGAACTTTGTTAGTCCTCGAATATGTCTGATATATTGTTTATATATAAATATATATATGTGTATATATATATATATACTGTATCTATTTTTGTATTTTTTTTATTTAGAAATGCATAGGTCTGTCATTATAAGCTATAAACTACGCTGTAAAATTTATCCCTAACTTAATGTCTTAACTTAAATTATTTCCCATTTCATAATAATAGCATCACCATTCCCAGTGCTGCCTCTTAAAATGTCACTGTCACTGTCTCAGGTATCAAAAATAGAAAAGAGGGTTGCACTCAATCAGAAAAATCACAGGGTGCTAACTGAGTATGGGTCACCATACCCCATAGAATATACATCAATGAAAAAATCTTTATTTACACACATGTTGTTGTGTTGTTATGGTGTTAGCTTGATAAAGACCTGGGTACAGGTTGAAAGATTGCGGAACCATTAAAGCTGCTCTAAAACGTATTACAGCGAGTGACTGTCACTGTCTCAGGACTGTGAGGAATTTGCAGAGACCTCCGACGCCATTGGGGGGTCCAGTAGTTGGAAGGTATAGCACATGGTCGAGAGTACATCATTGAAGTCTATGGAGGGTCCCACAAGACTGCAGATCCTCCATAGATACAGCGATCTTCCTGCAGCTGTCACTGGTGATGACTTTTGGAATTGACACTTAGACTCCTGCCTTAATCTAAGAAAGTCAGGAGGAGAAATACGGAGACAATGAAGCCTCTACTTTGTCTCAGTATATCTCTTGACTGGGTTGGAATTTCAGTGAAATTCTAATACAGTCAAAATCAGTATTTCATAAAGATTCTATCTGAATGAAATACTGATTTGTCAGGATGGGTTGACAGTGCTGCTTTAAGTGTTTAATGATTTGTATTATGTGAGTAGAGGATAATTCATGAGATACACAATATTAGATGTAGATATGCAGATACACATAGTTTATATGAGAGGTAGATAAGCATTTGCATAAGATATAAAGATTAGATAAAAATTAGGTATGAAGTTACATGAGAATTTTTTTAATATTATATAGACAGATACGCAGTAGAAATGTGCAACAGATTTGCCCATTTCCATAGATAACTAACTCCAGTAAGCCATTACAGATCACATCACCATGTTTTGTAATATTTGCACAGGGACAAGTAAGATTTCCTGATATAACCAATGTGTCTCTCTCTCCTCGCAGAAGAGAAGGCTTCAACTCCTGGTTCTTCAACCACTTACCAGTCTATTGGAATCCTTAAAAGGTCCTAAGAACTTAATCCGGAAGCGCATGGATAAATTGCTGGATTGTGAAAATCTTGAAGAGAAGTATAGTGAAACCGGCAAAATGACCCTAGAAGAAGAGGAAATCATAAAAAATTATAAAGCGATCCATACACTGCTGCTGTCTGAACTGCCTCTGTGCATCGCTTTGTCTAAGCAGTTGCTTCGTGGATTGCTGTTCACTTACATTGAACTAAACCATGAAATGACCTTGCAAGGACTTAATGCAGCGCAAGCAGAGGCTTCACAGGTAGGCCTCTACGCAGCAAAAGTAGTATTTTGGGCAGTACATTGTGCAGTGTAAATAATGACTTTCCAAGTTATGATATGGGTTGTATAAAAAGACTTTTGCTGTAAAACCTGAGCAATTACTAACCGAAGAGCCAGCTATTGAGGTTTCTCTGAAGCAGCTAGCTAGACACTAGGACTAACTGAGAGGCAGTTGTTTGAATCGGCTAGGGGGAACTTATTATATCAGGTTTATGTGGATTTATTGTTGAGGTATCTAAAAAGGGACTTCATGTGGTATGCTTAGGTCTAGATCAGGCATAGGCAACCTTCGGCACTCCTGATTTTTTGGACTACACCTCCCCTGATGCTTTGCCAGCATTATGGGTGTAAGAGCATTATGGGGGATGTAGTCCAAAACATCTGGATTGCCGAAGGTTGCCTATCCCTGGTCTTGATCAATGTGAATTTTTTCAACACAGTATCTGCCTATGAGCCAATCATTACCCATATAATTCCAGATACTTTCTTTATTTCTTCTTTTTATATACAAAAAATTATGTATAAGTGGAGCGCTGATAAAATAGAAAGAAAGGAGAGTAGGGTAAAGGTAAGCAAAATAGGAAACCTAACAACCTATGTAGTATAAAACATGTACATAAATAAAATATACCCTTCTCTCCTAATAGATCAAAACTGATTTAACTCGTACACTCAAAGTAGATAAAAATACACAAATTAATTAATTAATAAAAAGATAGACTAATATAAAGAGAAAACATTAAATCTCACATATAATATGTCTATAACAAATAATTAAACAACAGCCGTAAAAAAGTCATAAAAAAGTCCAGACCTTATTAGAATGCTCGGCGTCCCGAGTCAGCAAAGATGTATAAATGCTGAAAAAATAAGTCAAATAAAAGTCCTCTTTATAATCCAGGTGATGGCTGATAGTGGTGGGAGTCAGACCTCTCCAAACGCGTTTCTCCGCTTTGGCGGCTTTTTCAATGGATGAGGTCTGTGTCTTTGTGTTCGCTTATATAGCGGTTTGCCGGCATTAATTAGAACCCGGCAAATACATCAGACAGTGAGTGTAACTAAAGTAACTCCTCTGAAACAAAATAGTTTCACTGTATCAGAACAGCTCAGGAAAGTTATCCCTTATTTGGATCGGCATATTATATTATTCCTCTTTATTTACTACTGTTGCCATAGTAACGCCCGCCCAAGCAGGTTTAAATGTAACTGCCGTTTCCAATTGGTTAAAAAAGACGGAAAACATGAAAGAGAAAGAAGACAGAATTACAGAAGTGTTAAAAAAAAATAAAAATAAAAAAAAAATAAAAAAAAAATAAATAAAATGAATAGGTGTTGCAAATATAACTTCTATATGCTCAAATAGTTAAAATATATCAAAACTCGATAACTGAGAAAAAGTACTCTTTACTTAATCATTTGATCGACCCATCACATTACCATTTTGTGTATGCTCCCGTTACTATAGTAACGATTGTATGAGCAGGTTTAACTCTATCTGCCATATTTATGTGACGTAGGATGACAGGGAAATGGAGAAATCTATTATAAAAAGATGATAATAATGGAATAGGGATCTCTCATTATGTCTACTCCTGTTGATAGAATAAAGAGATTTCCATGTTACAACTTGGATCACAATTTTAAAATATTAGGGCGATCTAACAAACCTAATGTTATAGCTTACACTAACGCTGCTTGGTATAATTAGATGAGAGATTCTAAATCTCAAAAAGTATCCATAAAAACACTTAAAGGGGGAAATTTATCCCAAAAAATGACATAACTCAAATTCGGCATTTAATCCCTTAGGCTGCAACGTATCTAGTTGATATATCCATTTCATCTCAGTAATGCCCAGTTGTTTAGTATGGTCTCCTCCTCTCCAGTTTTTATTCACTCTACATATCCCCTTAAAGTTCAAAAGGCTCATATCCGAATTATGATGTTGTTTAAAATGGGCTGATACTGAATGTTGCATATAGCCTTTCTTTATATTCAACATATGTTCTCTAACTCTAATATATAGTTGCCTTTTTGTTCTTCCCACGTACTGGAGCCCACATGGGCACTCCAGTACGTATATTACGTTAGTGCTTTGGCAGGTGATATGTTCTTTTATTTTAAAAGATTCCATCTTTTTCTTATTGTTTTTGTTAGTAACTTCAAATACGCCTTTTGTTTGTTTAAACCTACTTTCTTTGCATGAAATGCAGTCCAGGCAATAGAAGAAGCCATTTTTCTTTGTTATAGTTGGAGCGTTTCTACCTTTATGGTGTTTGTTAGTTATTTTTATTTTTTATTAGGGGCGCACCGAACTTATGTAGAAAAATAACTAACAAACACCATAAAGGTAGAAACGCTCCAACTATAACAAAGAAAAATGGCTTCTTCTATTGCCTGGACTGCATTTCATGCAAAGAAAGTAGGTTTAAACAAACAAAAGGCGTATTTGAAGTTACTAACAAAAACAATAAGAAAAAGATGGAATCTTTTAAAATAAAAGAACATATCACCTGCCAAAGCACTAACGTAATATACGTACTGGAGTGCCCATGTGGGCTCCAGTACGTGGGAAGAACAAAAAGGCAACTATATATTAGAGTTAGAGAACATATGTTGAATATAAAGAAAGGCTATATGCAACATTCAGTATCAGCCCATTTTAAACAACATCATAATTCGGATATGAGCCTTTTGAACTTTAAGGGGATATGTAGAGTGAATAAAAACTGGAGAGGAGGAGACCATACTAAACAACTGGGCATTACTGAGATGAAATGGATATATCAACTAGATACGTTGCAGCCTAAGGGATTAAATGCCGAATTTGAGTTATGTCATTTTTTGGGATAAATTTCCCCCTTTAAGTGTTTTTATGGATACTTTTTGAGATTTAGAATCTCTCATCTAATTATACCAAGCAGCGTTAGTGTAAGCTATAACATTAGGTTTGTTAGATCGCCCTAATATTTTAAAATTGTGATCCAAGTTGTAACATGGAAATCTCTTTATTCTATCAACAGGAGTAGACATAATGAGAGATCCCTATTCCATTATTATCATCTTTTTATAATAGATTTCTCCATTTCCCTGTCATCCTACGTCACATAAATATGGCAGATAGAGTTAAACCTGCTCATACAATCGTTACTATAGTAACGGGAGCATACACAAAATGGTAATGTGATGGGTCGATCAAATGATTAAGTAAAGAGTACTTTTTCTCAGTTATCGAGTTTTGATATATTTTAACTATTTGAGCATATAGAAGTTATATTTGCAACACCTATTCATTTTATTTATTTTTTTTTTATTTTTTTTTTATTTTTATTTTTTTTTAACACTTCTGTAATTCTGTCTTCTTTCTCTTTCATGTTTTCCGTCTTTTTTAACCAATTGGAAACGGCAGTTACATTTAAACCTGCTTGGGCGGGCGTTACTATGGCAACAGTAGTAAATAAAGAGGAATAATATAATATGCCGATCCAAATAAGGGATAACTTTCCTGAGCTGTTCTGATACAGTGAAACTATTTTGTTTCAGAGGAGTTACTTTAGTTACACTCACTGTCTGATGTATTTGCCGGGTTCTAATTAATGCCGGCAAACCGCTATATAAGCGAACACAAAGACACAGACCTCATCCATTGAAAAAGCCGCCAAAGCGGAGAAACGCGTTTGGAGAGGTCTGACTCCCACCACTATCAGCCATCACCTGGATTACAAAGAGGACTTTTATTTGACTTATTTTTTCAGCATTTATACATCTTTGCTGACTCGGGACGCCGAGCATTCTAATAAGGTCTGGACTTTTTTATGACTTTTTTACGGCTGTTGTTTAATTATTTGTTATAGACATATTATATGTGAGATTTAATGTTTTCTCTTTATATTAGTCTATCTTTTTATTAATAAATTAATTTGTGTATTTTTATCTACTTTGAGTGTACGAGTTAAATCAGTTTTGATCTATTAGGAGAGAAGGGTATATTTTATTTATGTACTTCTTTTTATATACACCTGTGAAAAATAATATCCCAAGCTGATACTAATAGTGGATTTGAATTGGAATACTACAGGATAGTGGGGGAGGAGGGGGTTGATAAGGTGGGGGTGGCATTCTATGAGAAGTCTCTACCCTGCTATTCCTTTCAATTATACTATTCGTTTATCCCACTTTATTGTACAAAGGCTACTCCAAAAATCTGAAACCTATTCCTATCTCTGTCTCTCATGTTCTCCTCCTCTCGATACGTTTTGGAAAGTGTATACATACGGCTACTTTGTAGCTTAATGGCTACTTTTTAACCTACTCTATTGCAACAACTATTTTAAGTGAACTCTCACTTATTTTATAACATTGTATCTACTGAGCTTGAATTTATAGGAGTTACTTGAGGGGACTTATATCCAGTGGTATATATCTTCACAAAAGGAAGTTGGCAGGCTACCTTGGGGGTTTTTCCCTTTTTATATGCACGTTACACAGTCACTAAGTTTTTCCCCGATTATTTTTAATTTTTTTGTATATATGTTTTTCCAATAAAGGTTTATTTTCTAGTGTTTTATACTATTTGTACGGATCCCACATATGGGTAATCTGTTTTCGAGAATCGATTCTTGGGTTTTATAGTGTTCTCCTTTTTCTAATACATGTCCTCTCTGGGTTATGCCAATATTACCCATTTTGTCCTACGAGACTGTGGAGTTAGGTTTGTCCTTCCTCTAAGGCAGGGGTCCTGAAACTCTGGCCCCCCCAGATGTTGCTGAACTACAACTTCCATGATTCTCTGGCTATCTATGTAATTCAAAGAATCATGGGCGTTGTAGTTCGCAAAATCTGGCGGGCCGGAATTTGAGGACCCCTGCTCTACAGTTTTTTTCTATTATCTGAGGTTTTGCCTGTTATCAGAGCTCTCAATCTGTTTTTTCTTGTTGTAGAAACAACTATTTTGTACAAATACACAGCAAATAATATTTCTCTTTAAATATTACTCTTCATACTTACTAAAGGTTATCCTGCTCCTTTATTTATTTATTTATTGTGACTGCACAGTTTAGAATTTGGGTTTCATTTAATGTGAGGTTAAAATGATATTCACAAAGAAAGACTAATATGCCATGTCTTTTCTATTAGCTGGAGCACAGAATACTTCGAGGAGCTGAGTTCATGAAATGGGTAGATGTCTCTATCAGACAATCCAGTTCTCAACTGAAAGAGTTTGAAAAGAAATTTGTTGAGCAAATGCCAGCTCCACCTGTACAAGTAAGTCTATTCATACCTTGCCTCACATTTTAACTGGATGACTCAAGACAAGGTGCTGCAGCAACTAAAGAAAGTTAATATAAACAAAGCTCTTGGGCCTGACAGTATTCATCCATGAGTACTAAAGGAGCTAACTGTGGAAATAAATAAGTGAACCTTTTGTTTTGAATCTTTCAGGATTCTTTTCTTTAAGGCATTGTATTGGAGGATTGGAGGAAGGCAGAGGTGTTTCCTATATCACAAAAGGATTCAAATTCTTTGCCTGGAAAATATAGACCTGTGAGCGTAATTTCTGTGGCTAGGAGAGTAATTAAAGGGTTACTAAGGAATTCATAGGGAAGAACATTGTTATTCTAAGAAATCTGCATTGTTCATGTCAAACTAACTTATTACATTCTATGAAGAAGTAGAAGTATAGCTCAGAGTGTTGCAGTGGATGTGATCTACTTGGATTTAGCCAAGGCATTTAAACACTAACCTATTGCGTGGAATCATAATAAAACAAAAAAATTGGTCTAGATGAAAATTCTTGTTTTTGTGTAGAACATTTGCTTAAAGATAGAATACAGAGAGTTGCCCAGTGCACATTGCTGGACAGCCGGCATGGAGAGAGGAGGGAGAGGAGACTGGGTCTCCTCTCGCGAGCATGGAGCGTTGTCACGGTTACCATGGCAACACTTTGTTCTCGCGAGAGTGAACTCTAGCCCAGGAGCTGCAGGCTAGAGTTCACTCCCACTAGAACTGCCAGGGATTCACCAGGGATTTGAAATAATATCCCTCCTCCCAGGGCAAAGGTAAGAAGGGAGGGGTGATATAAAGAATATTTTTTAAATGCACCCCCACACACTTCTCACACACACACACAGTGCTCCGCATGCAAACACTGCACCCCCATACACACACTTCCCCAACTGCAATCTCATATACACACTGCCCCCACTACACCCTCATACACACTCTGGCTCCAAACACACACAGTGCTCCCACTGCACCCCACATATACACACGGCACTCCCATGCACACACTATACCCCTCACACAAACACACACTGCCCCTCCTACACACAGTGCTCCCACTGCATCCCCATACACACACTGTCCCACATACACACACGGCAGCCCTCACACACTCAGTGCCTCCCATACACACACACACACACACACAAATTACTGGAGGCCATATCCTCTACTACAGCCCATATCCTGGCAGACCCCAGGTAAATTGTCAAACTGTTCCTAAACAGTTTGACTTTTTACTCTGGGAGGGCACCACTGCACTTCTGGCACCATAACCACTACATAGAGCTGTAGTGGTTATTGTGCCTGAATTGTTTCTTTAAATAATCTATGAGTGCCCCTTTCTGAGATAAGGCTCTGGATCCGCCAGTGGAGTTGCCATTAATGGTAACGTGGACAAAAGTGGGAAGTGGTGTCCCTCAGAGTTCTATTTTGGGCCTGCTTCTATTTAACATATTTATAAATGATCTTGCTATAGGCATTGAAAGTCAGATTTCAGTGTTTACGGATGATACAAAACTCTGTAGAGTAATATAATGTGAGCAGGATATTACTTTGCTGTAGAGGAATTTTTATAGAGTGGTGACAAGGCACTCAAATGGCAGATTAAATTGAATGTAGATTCATGCAAAGCTATGCACTTCGTGGTAAAGAATGCCCAAGCAACTTACACCCTAAGCGTTAGTGAAGTAGAAATAGCCACACACGAAAAAAAAGGATTTGGGAATTGTTATAAAAACAAACTAGGCAAAATGTACAATGAGTTTCTAAGGCCGGTATAATATTGTCATTTAAAAAAGGGGCACTAATTCTCAGGATGAAAATATAATTTTGACTCTTTATAAATAAATGGTAAGACCAAACCTTGCATATGCTGAGTAAGTTTGGACGCATATTCTCATAAGATATTATGGCACTAGAAAAAAGTGCAAAGGCGGGCTACATAATTAATAAAAAATGAATGAAAGATTTTAGTTATCAAGTTAGGTTAACAAATTTTAATCATTTTTTGGGGGAAAACGGTGCCTCAGAGGGGATATGATAGCATTATACAAATATATTCTGAGCCAATACAAACCATTATCTGGAATTCTATTTATAAACAATAATATACATAGGACACAACGTCACACATTTAGACTGGAAGAAAGGAGATTTAGTCTAAAAGCGTTTTTTATGGTAAGAACAATAAGGATGTGGAATTCTCTGCCTGAAGACAGTATGTACAGATGTTTAAATCGCAACTGGATGAATACTTGTAAAAACATAATCTTTGTGATTTGTAAGTTATTAATTTGTGGGGTGATATCTTCTTGATCCAAGGAGTCATCTGACTGCCATTATGGGGGTAAGAATGAATTTTATCCTAGTTTGTTACAAACTGTGTTTTTTGCCTTCTTTTGGATCAACAGCAAAAACAGAGACGCATCGATCAAGTTCAGCATTTCTCACATCTGTGTTCATCCTATGTAACAATGAAATTATGTAAAATATATAGAAAGGTCATACAGCTAATGTTTTTATGTTTTAACAAGAGAATAATTATTCATCAGATGTATTATTTGAGTTTGCAAAGTGATGACTGTATTGGCATAATTTTAAAATGGAATTTTAATTGTCTAAGTTCTCTTCCAGAATAAATATTCAAATGTGTCACATGTGGACCAAAATAGCATCCTGTCCATTTTACAGTGATTCAGTTGACAATACCTTATTTATATTCTCATTTTCATAGATATAAAGAATAAAATGTTTCTATACATCTTACATATAGCATGATTGTCCAACTGAGCTACCAAAATGAGTAGATGGTCTTAAAATATAACAGTTAATGACAATCATTCAATACATACGAAAAAAGTGCAAGTTACACAAGTTACAGTTTTTATAATTAACAGTAGTGATTGATATTTACCTTTCTAAATCGCATATTTGTATTATATATTTAGCAGGGCTGTACTTCTATAGATATTCTAACTAACAAATCTTCTTCTACATTCATTCAATCAATCAGTCTTGTTTAATAAGTTTCTTGGAGCATTGATCACATTAATAAACCCTGAGAGGAAGTAAAAAATTGATTTATATACTTTAATTCCACCTCTTCCTCTGAGTGTATGTACCGGAAGAGAGTCTGGGCCTGTCGCGGCGAGCATCATTCCCATAGGGGTCTAATAACCAGCAGCAACTTCGAACCAGCGTGTCCAGGTTTTATAATATGAGGTCAAATTTGCGTAAAAATAATATTCCGTTTTGCCTTGATATGTAATTTGGGTTACAATTTCGGTTTTCGACATTCTCTGGCTATACATTTGTTAATAGCCATAAAAATATTAATGAATACACTTTTAGTCTGTCTTTGGGAGTTCCAAGTGGAAAAGCCATGAGTATGATTTCATTGACATTCTAACATGCACAATTTTTTATAATATTTTTTCTGTTTCATCCTTAATCTTCTGCAATTTAGGGCATTCCCGCCAGATATGAAATAGGGCACCCGAAGGCTGGGTGCATCTCCCACACAGGTCAACAGTGGATTTATCTAATTTACTTAAAGGACCACTCTAGGCACCCAGACCACTTCAGCTTAATGAAGTTTTCTGGGTGCCAGGTCCCTCTAGGATTAACCCTTTCTTCTATAAACATAGCAGTTTCAGAGAAACTGCTATGTTTATAAATGGGTTAATCCAGCCTCCAAAACCTCTAGTGGCTGTCTCATTAACAGCTGCTAGAGGCGCTTGCGTGATTCTCGCAAGCGTATATATGCGCGAGCGCATTCAGCCGAATGGGAGGAGAGGAGGAGGATCGGAGACGGAGTGCTCCCAGCCCGGTGCTGGAGAAAGGTAAGTTTAAACCCCTTTCCTCTCCCCAGAGCCGGGCGGGAGGGGGTCCCTGAGGGTGGGTGCACCCTCAGGGCACCAAAGTGCCAGGAAAACGAGTATGTTTTCCTGGCACTATAGTGGTCCTTTAAATGTGCCGGGGCCAAATACCAATGGTGTAATAGTTTATAGAATGTTTCCTGTAAATTAACTGAATGAACAGATTTTTTAACATGTTGCCAAGTCTTGCACCAGATCTCTAAGGGGAACTCAATCTTCATATCACTTCCCTATTTACTAATGGAGGCAACAGATTAAGTTCTGATTACTTAATATTATTTTTTTTAACTTAGAAATCAGTTTATTCCTATATTGTTGTCAATCATGCAAATAGGAACCTGGTGGTCAACAGGCCGGTTACAACCAATCAGATCCACAGGCGGGGTATTTAGGCTCAGTTCTCCTCTTGCTCTGTGCCCTTTCGTTGCTTCCCTTGTGGTTGTCCGAGAGCACGTTATTGATTCTGTTTTTCTGGTTATTTGACTTTGGCATTGATTTTGACTTCCCTGTTTTCTGGCATCCCTGGCTTTTCCTTATTGTTGTGTCTCTTTCTGTATCCCTTGACCTTGGCTATTCCTGACTATTCTTTGGTACGTTAGTCCGGCCAGTCTAAGGTCCGGTATACGTTACCTAGCAGTCCTCTGTGTTACACAATTGTACGTGCTGGCTCATACTGTAATCCTGACAATTGTTTACCCAGAAAATCATGCAGAATGGTTGAGTCAGAAATAGGATTATACTTTAGAAAGTTTTTAATCCTTAGATAAAGAAAAACTTAATGATTTAAGAGATTGAATTTAATTTGAAGCTTCTGAATGACAGTGTGCCCGTATTTAACTGAATATCTGCAAAAGTATGAATATTCTTACTAATCCATCCAGAGATATCTAGATCTTTTATATATAGTTTTAATACTTCTATTGGGTGGAAGGAGTAAATATTTGTTTACCGTATATACTCGTGTATAAGTCGATCTCATGTATAAGTCGAGTGCAGTTTTGTGACCAACAATTGTGAAATATGCTATGCCTTGTCGAGGGTAAAACTTGGGGCTATGAAATTCTGTGATTTTTATAATTATATACACACACACTCATACAAACACACACTCTGCATTATATATACACACACTCATACAAACACACACTCTGCATTATATACACACACTCTGTGTATATAATGCAGAGTGTGTATATAATGTTGTGTGTGTGAACTGGGTGGGGGGAGAGCATTTTTATTATTTTAATTTTTTTTATTTTAATATTATTTTTTTATTATTTTAATTTTTTTTTTTGTCCCCCCCTACCTGCTTGTTAACTGGTCAGGGAGGGGGCTATCTTAATCCCTGGTGGTCCAGTGGCATGGGCTGTGAAGTGGGGGGGCCGGCAGGAAGCATTTACTTACCTTTCCTGCAGCTCCTGTCAGCTCCTTTCTCCTCCGTTCCGGTCAGCTCCACTGTAAGTCTTGCGGTCTGGTTGCCGCGCGGATCGTTGCCATGGCTCTGACGGCCGCGGCTCTCTAAGTTGCCATAATACAGACAGTGACTCGAGTATAAGTCGAGTGGGGGTTTTTAAGCACAAAAAATGTGCTGAAAAACTAGACTTATACTCGAGTATATACTGTAATTCCTAACCTGTTCCCAATCTTTGCCCCAGTCTTCACTGCATCTCTCAAAATGAAATTGTTTATGTTAGAATATTTAATACAAAAATGTTTCAGCCAGAATAGATTAAACGGGTTATGACATTTCTCACATTGGAACCATCCCTTATTTCAATTCTTAACTAAGGCCCCAGCCATTATGTGAGTGAAAATAGTTGTATCATGGAGTAAACTTATATCTAGAAAATTTAAACCCAATTGGGTATCATCTCTGTTTATAGTTTCCTGTGCAATTCTAGATTTTTTTTTACTTTTCCAAGTAAATGAGAGTAAAAGTTTATTTAATTTATCCAAAATATTCCCTGAGACCCTGACTAGAATCATTCTAAACATGTACAATATCTTAGGCACCAGGAAGGCTTTAAGCATGTTAATCCGGCCCAACCAGGAGAACTCATACGTTTTCATCCTACTTATTGTGCTACCAAAACGAGTAGTGGGTCTTTGTCTATACAACTAGTTTGTATTTTGAATCCATTATATTTCAGGTTCTCCAATACTGTGTGAACATTCTCTTTTTATATATTATATCTAAAGAGTCAAATTATTTCTGAATTCATCTGATGAACGAGTGTACACATAAATATAAAAGAATTATATCCTTGACATTTTCTGTATGTCATGATTCAATAACGAAAGCCCAACATTTTTGTGTGTCCTCTGTAGGATCAGAGTCCTGCCCAAGATCATCAAGTTCAATCGCTATTAAAGCGCTATGGAACAGATAAGATCTACCAAGTGATGCAAGCTGCCACTGGCAGTAAGAATTTGGACCTCACTTTGAAGCGTGGTGATTTTGTAGCTGTACTGCAATACTCCGACACCAAGGGGAGCAAAAGCAGGTGGCTGGTGGACACTGGAGGTACAGGATAAACATGACATGTTTTACCTCTCAAAGTATACTTACTGCAATAAAAGATGTTAGTTACTAGACTAGTAGAATAAAATTTAATTACTGGCAATCAATTCCAAATATGCAGTTGTTGCATTCGTTTTTTGATCTTTGAACAAATTTTGGACACTTATGTAAGAACTTCAGTCATTAAATTAGTGAAATAACAGCATATTTGAAATAGATTAGCTCACTGCTTGCCAGAAATTGACAATTAACTAATATTTGCACAAATCTATGTAGTTAATACAATCTAATCATTACTATATATATCAATGGTGCTTAATTCCATAAGGCACATTAAACACTTGACTACAGTGCCTCAGATCAGGAAAGTGGATGGAATAATTTGCTATCAATGACCCATTATGATAATTATTCAAAATAGTTGGGGGATACAGTATATATCAATTGTCCCTTTGCAAATATGGAGATATATATATATATATATATATATATATAATATCATATATCACCAAATATGTGAACTGCAAATCATTCATACAACAGAAAGTGTTTTATCATGGACTTTATCTGATAGGCTCAAGAGGATACGTACAAAGCTCCAAACTCCAGCCTTACCAGGGAATCCCATCTCGGAAGAACTCCCTCGATTCTCTATCTCCTTTAAATAACTGTAGGGAGACCAGGAGGCACTCATCGACAGCCCAAGAGTGCCCTTACAGTATATACTCGGAAATCCCAATTTATTCACCGTTCCAGGTATGTATAACGCAAATTACCTATATTTCACTTGTTTCACAACAAGTTATTTATTTGATGAAAGCAGGACTTTTTTTCCCCATAACCTACATTTTATTATATTTGCACAGATTAATCAATTTACATGTATTTGATATTCACCTTATATTTTGCCATTCTTTTTACTAAGGGTTCACAAATACAATTGATATGTATGTGTATGTATTCAATAATCTATCTAATCTATTACCAAATACAGAGACTATTTCAATATATAGGTGTTGAGTGTTTTGTCAGTGAGGTCCATCAGAGGTAGGAATTACTAGTGTGGTTAGAGGGGGCATGTCCAGGATCCGAGGCTGAGCTTGGAAACAGGTAATCAGTCCAGAATTCAAGTTTAGAGAAAGGGACACTCGGTGTCCGAAAGCTATATTGGCAATAGTTAAGTAGTTGGACAAATAAACAAATAGAGCAAGGGTTATCCAGGAACAGAATTTGTCAATAGTTAAACAGTCGTGTTTATAGATACAGAGTCCAAATTTGAAGTTGGCAAGATTTAAGCAGGCTTGTATAAAAATTTTTAGAGACTGATCTCTCTAGTTGGCCTCGGCCTATGGCTATCGTGGCCTACCGAGCGTCTGCCTGATGGCCAATCCGGGCCTGTATCTGAACAAGAAAAGGTTAACTCCAACATGGAGATAGAGTACCTGCAAAGTCAAATACACACAATTGCAAAACAAGCACTGTGAGACTCGATAATCAAGCAATGAGTGATCGATTACCGTAACCAGATTTTAATAGGAGAGACCATTGAATTCAGACCTAATTAACCCTTCCAGCAGAGAATATCCTATTAAACATTGGAAGACTTTCCTAACTACTCATGTGTACTTATTTGACTGTTCTTTCCCTTTTGTAATGACACTGTATTCATAAGAGCACAGTATAATTGCAGCTCGACCAATAACGGTACACTATTAAATTTCGTTGATAAGATTAGGGTTAGGAGATGCTAAGGCTTATAGTGTAGTTAGGCTGGGGATACTTAGAAATAGGAACTACATGAATACAATAGTGAGGATTTCTACAAGTAATGTAGATTTTTATACACGAAAACACATTTATTATTTACCTATCCCTTATATTTAACAAATATCTCGGGAGTAATGTTTTCCATTTAAGAGGGTTGGGGGTTGTTTACTGCAACCAAGAATAAAACATTTTTTAAAATGCCATTTACTAATATTATTGTTTTTTTATTTTAAATTATTACATTTCATCACTTGTGGTAAATAGTCTAAAAGAGATTTCCCGTATTCAAAAAGTTCTTTCCTAAGTCAAAACACATAAATCATATGGATATTGAATTACTAAAACTTAAGTTAAAAAATTAAAATAAAATAAATACTACTGAACATAATTTGTAATTCCCTCAATGAGAAAAGTCAAGCTGCTGCAGATCTTCATCAGTGCCTACCCTGAGCAAATGATCACTTTCGAAAACTGTCATCAGGCCTTAGAGCCTAAATGTGATTATAAAATGATGTTGCACTGCTCTCTGGTGGCACACTTTAATCATTGCATAACAGTTATATAATAAAGAGTCAATGAAAAACTAGTCAAAAACAACACTCCAGCAGCTGTAAACAAATTTGACTCCCATTAAGTTCACATGCCTACTGGCAGTATAGGATTTAGGGGGACAATTGCCTCCCTGCCCGCCGTCCCAATCCGCCCCTGGTCTTTGTGCACCACCTAACTAACAATGATTGATAGCACTGCATTGGGGTTTGCTATAATCCTATACACAGTGAATAAAGTCTGTCAGTCTGGTTTCTGCGCTAAGCACTCTGTGGAAATGGCACTGACTAAAGTATCCAATGATCTACTCGCTGCAAAATCTCATGGTCACTACTCTATCCTAATTCTCCTTGACCTTTCTGCGGCTTTTGACATTGTTGATCAACAACAGCTTCTTCTCATCCTACGTGATATCGGTCTACAAGATATTGCTCTCTCCTGGTGCTCCTCCTACCTCTTCCAGCGCTCTTTCTGTGTTTCTTTCTCTGGCTCTGCTTCTTCTGCCCAACCCCTCTCTGTTGGTGTCCCCCTAGGTTTACTCTCTGGTCCCCTACTGTTCTCCATCTATACTGCCTCCCTTGGTAAACTCATTAGCTCCTTTGGCTTTTAATGTCATTTCCATGCAGATCACACGCAAATCTATCTTTCCTCTCCTGATCTCTCCCCGTCCCTCTTGACTAGTGTCTCTGGCTGCCTCTCTGCTATTTCTAACTGGATTGCTGCCCACTTCCTTAAACTCAATTTGACCAAAACTGAAATTCTGGTGTTTCCTCCCTCAAGTGTTGCTACTCCTGTGTCTGTCTCCCTCCAAGTCAACGGTGCTAACATCAGCTCCACCACGCAGGCACGCTGCCTAGGTGTTCTCTTTGACTCCGACCTCTCCTTCACGCCTCATGTCCAGTCTATAGCCAAATCTTGCTACTACAATCTTAAAAACATTACGCGCATACGACCCTACTTAACGCAAGATGCGACTAAGGTACTGGTCCATTCCACTGTCCTTTCTCACCTTGAGTACTGTAATCCGCTTCTCAGTGGTCTTACAGGCTCCCAACTTGCACCGTTACAGTCCATAATGAATGCGGCGGCGAGGCTTATCTTCCTGTCCGCCCGCACCGCCCACGCCTCTTCTTCTGTAAGTCCCTACATTGGCTTCCTGTAAGATATAGGGCTCAATTTAAAATTCTGTTTTTTGCTTTCAAATCTCTACATAATGCTGATCTCACCTATCTATCCTCCCTAATACACAAGTATGTCCTGTCAACGTCCTTACACTCTGCTGAAGACTTACGTTTATCTTCTGTCCGTACTCCCACCTCTGATGCTCGCCTTCAAGACTTCTCGAGGGCTGCACCGTTCCTGTGGAACTCACTTCCCTCCTCCGTTAGATGCTCACCCAGTCTCCACTCCTTCAAAAAATCATTAAAAACCCACTTCTTCATAAAAGCATATCAATCAAAACTATTAATAGCTGATTCCTCTCCTGCAACTGTCATTAGTCTAATACTATCCTTACCTTTTGTGTCACTTTACCCCACTCCCTCTAGCATGTAAGCTCATTGAGCAGGGCCCTCAACCCCTGTGTGTCCAACTTGTCTTGTTACAACTACGTTTGTTCGTCCACCCACTGTAAAGCGCTGCAGAATTTGTTAGCGCTATATAAATAATAACATAATAAAGTATTAATAATCACGTAATCAGCAATGTTCTATTTTCGCTATAGATTTACATTTGCTCCTGTCCTGATCAATATATATGTATAAAGATTCCTCCATAAATGTCCAAGCACAAGAAACAGACATTTCAACATTTTTATTTTCAATACGACTTTTTATTTATTGAGCTTTTCCATAAACTACTTATAACCCTAGATATGCTGTCTGATTTTTCTCTACAATAACATTCTAAACTACAAAAAAAATTCATTTAAACAATCATGATGGTGCCTTGGAAAGGTCATTTTCTTTATTCTGATTCCTACAGATATTCCCTAAACAAAAATGAACTTGAACTCCGAATCAAGCTATAGAGATAAGGAAGTAGTCGGAAAGAATTAAGTAGAAGGAATCAAAGCCGAAACAATTAGACTGGGATAAAACTCAGTGTCTCTCATCAAAATTAGATTTTTCAAATCTACGCTATGAAATCTATAATTTTTCACAATAAATTAATTACCTATATAGTCAAATATCAGCAAAATACACAAATACATATTTTCAGAGGGGGAAATTATGAAACTAAGCAGTGTTGGGGACACAGGGCTGTTCCAGCCCCCACTAGTGATACAAACAGATAAGGGAAACATGCAGTGTTACAGTTCTTTTGCCTAAATCTATCATTTGGACAAAAATATTGTTTGCATTTTTTTTAAAGGCGAATGACCAATTCAGCTCAGACTTTTCTCAGTGTAATTTCATTAAATAGAAATATAGGTAGTATCTTTGTTTTTCCCCTTATTTTCCTGTCTAAGCTCAATCTATTTTCTTCACTTCATCTAGGAGTCTTCCCTACTATATATGCTTGCTATGTCCTATGTGTATAGATTATTTTGTGACTGGCTTACAGAATACGTTTTTGTTGCTGATCTCGTGCACTTGTCCTATGTGAACCTCATTACCAGATTTTTAGCAGGAGTTCATATAAAATTTGTATTTGCTTATTTTTTTTCCCACGAGGCACTGGATTGGATTTTAGTGCTATGTTAACAAATGTACATGAATACATTATTATTATTCTATAACATAGTTCCTTTACACAGTTACTTTCCAACGCATTGCTTTTTCATAGTTGTATTTTGCAAGTGTACATTCTAAGGCTGTAAATTTCAGTATAACTATGATAATACTATTTGGTTCCATGTAGAATCATTTATATACAATGATGGGTTTTCTCAAGAGACTTATCTATTCCAAAATTTTGACACATGGCTCCTAACCTGCAGGTATTCTTTGTATATATATATATAAATAAAGTGCTTATCAGTTTTTCAGAGACAGCAGTTGTCTCCAGGACTTGTCAGCAATTGACAAACCATCTCATTCCCATCCCATTGGCTTATCATCTCCATCACTAGCCTCACTGTTTGAAATTCAATAGGAATCAGGTTTTTTTTGTTTTTTTGTTTGATGGCTCAAAACTGTCAAATGAAACAAAAATTAAAGTGAAAGCTACCTACACAAAGAGCAAAAACAAAGGATGTTTCAGATCAGATAAGGCATGTAGGCAATTTGAAATTAGTAGCAACCTTTTGATGACTTGTCTAAAGGGGATAACGTAATTTTGAATGTTCAGTTGAAATATATATCCCATGATTATCGTACTATTAAAGGGACACTATAGGCACTAAAACAGCTTTAAGTTAATAAAGCAGTTTTTGGTGTACAGATCATGTCCCTGCAGTCTCACTGCTCAGTACTCTGGAGTTAAATCCCTTTGTTTATACAGCCCTAGTCACACCTCCCTGCATATTATTTGCACAGCCTTCCTAAACACTTCCTGAAAAGCAACCTAGATATTCTAGGTTCCGCTATCACACAGTCTGTTTAATCTAGAATTCGCATCTCCAACTCTGTTAATAGCCTTCTAGACCCTGCAGGAACCTCCTGTATGTAATTAAAGGTTAATTTACAGAACAGGAGCTAAAAACTTCTAAAGCAAGTTAAGGTATGATTGAATCTGAAACTATGTTTCATGCAAGCTGTATGAATCACAGCCATTGGTGGTGTGACTAGGGCTGCATAAACAGAAACAAAAGTGATTTAACTCCTAACTAGCAGAGAATTTGAGCAGTGAGACTGCAGTGCCATGATATATACACTTAAACTGTTTCATTAAGCGAAAGTTGTTCTGATGCCTATAGTATCCCTTGAACTTATATATATGCTCATTACAATTTAATGAATACGGCTAAATTAAATGTCATTTTTCATTATCACGTAATGGAAGAAAACAATTTTTTTTTTTAATATGTGAATTGCCTTTGTTTCAAATTCTGTTTGCTGATCTTGTTTTCATTTGTACTGATGGCTACGTGTTGTTTTGCAGGATGTTGCTCTGTATGCATTCAATGCACGAAGCAGCTATGAAGTCAGTCTAAAACAGGGTGAACCAGTAGTTATTCTGGAGCCACATGACAAGAAGGGAAGTCCAGAATGGAGTCTAGTGGAGGTTGGCGGTCGAAAAGGCTATGTACCTTCTAACCATCTGGGGAAAGTTCAAATGCCGAACAGCCCCAGTGCTGCATCAATATACAGATGACTGAAACTCCAATAATCAGAATCTTGTTCAGAAACTTATGTGGTGATGAGGATTGACATGCATATCCTAGAATGCCATGAATATTGGAAACATATGTTGATTACCTGACTGGTAAATCTATAGAAGTTCATGTGTGGATATCGATGGGGAGAAACAAGACTTACTTTATGTGCACAATTCCCACTGTTCTTCAACTAATGATGTTCAAAATCATTAATCTATGCATATACTGTGATTCAGCTATGAAAAAGAGATGGCCATGTCAACAAGTACATTATGAAAGTAATTAGCATAGAGAAAATTCATGCCTTTGTTACCATGCTGCTTCATAATGCTGCCTCATTGAGGCCAGAGTTCAGAGGAAACTAAGAGATGCTTAAATATTAAGAGTATCTATTTTCTTTTAAAATAAATTATATAACTGTTCACGTTCCTGTCAAATATAGGGGTGGTTACGATTGCAGATTATTTATCAATATTGATATTATTCAACTTAAAAGCACTTTATGCCTCACTTGAAGGAACTTCTAAGAAAAAGGTAATACTAATACATAACACAATTAGGTGGTGTGCATGGTTTTACATCACTCTGATCATGACTGCGAGTACCCAACCAAGAAGTCTTTATGATGGCAACTTTAATTCTGCTATGTTACTATAGTCTATCCCAGTTTCTATAGTCCAGCACGGTTTGTCCTACCCTTCATATGGACATGAGATTCTGAGCGTTTATATGTCTTACATATTTAAATCCTATGACTGCATCATGCTTTGGTGTATTTTAGTAACTATCCATGAAAAAAAGTTTATTTAAACTATGCATTAAAATAGCCAGTCTTCCCCCCATTCATTAGAGTACTAATGGCCAGTATGTGATGTGTGTTCAGGATCCATTCATATTACATTAGGCAGAGAAATAATGACACTTTCATGAAAATATGCATTAAATGAGATTAATAGATAATCTTTAAAAATGATCTGATGTAAGATTTAAACTATAAACAACATTTTAAAGTAGGGAGAAGATCCCATTGAAAATATCAATGTGCACATTTATTAAAGGTGAAAGTCAAATAACAGAAGTAAATGAGCTCATATTGTATGTAGATTTAAATCTATTTTTGTACAAACAGCTTTGTTGATAGTGGCCCAAGTAAAGGAAGAACATTATCCTGTGTTCAGTGTATAACTCCAAAAGAATGACCTCTATCAAGGTTTACAAATGTAAGTGGAGGGGAGATCCATTTAATGCAGCTAACTCTATATGACATTATGGATCAGAACAGTCTACAGATCAGTCCCTGTCCAATTCATAAAACTATATATATCATTTATTTGTTCCCGTCTGGTATTAAATGGACACTATAAGCACCTAGATCACTTCATCTCATTGAAGTGCCCTGGGTGCAGTGACCCTTTTACCTTAAATCTTCGATGTAAAAACATGCAGTTTTAGAGAAAACTGTTTTGGCTGGGTGCGTCATGTGTGTTGGAATATACTGTGTGTGTGTGTGTATGGGGGGGGGGTGTAATCTGTGTGTTGCGTGTGCACTGTGTGTGAACTGTGTGTGGGGTTAACGTTGTGTGTGTGGGGTGCACTATGTGGGGGGTGGAGGGGGTGGAATAGGGTTTAAAATGTAATTTTAATATATTTCAAATATTATTTTTCCCCATCCCTGTTCTTCCCTTGCAGGGAATTGGACATTCATGTCCCTGGAGGTTTGAGTAGACTGCCTATCTTCTGGGTGCAGGGAGGACAGCGGGAGGTCTACCTCTGCCGTGCACTCCTCTTAGAGCGTTGCTGTGGGTTACCATGCCAAGGCTTGGACACTGTATGTGCTGGTGCACGCAAGAGGTGCAGTCTTACAGGACAAGTATAGACCTCCCAGTTCCCCTCTGCCCCAGCACTATGGCAACCCCCTGCCTGACATAAAAGTGTGGGATCAGTCAGGGATATTTTTTCCCTCTCCCCACATGTCTATTAAGTGTTCCCACGAATTTCTTTCAGGACTCGAGCCCTGTATAATATTCAATTTAATCCCATGTAATCATGATTTATAAAGGTGTTAAAGGTCAATTTTCACCAACAAAAAGTGTATTTTAAATGAACCCATTTATATGTTAAATACAACACTTCTTGGAGCTCCCTCCTCCTTCACTTTATTGTTATGTACATTGCAAATGTTGGAAATTATATAATTCTTTGCTATATCCTTTTGCATAAAGAACAGTAATGCTTTGGACCAGTGGATGAAGCCATGTTTATTCCTTAAAAAAAGCAAACAGACTTTACTTAAAGCTTGTGTACTGCACATCACGTGCTAAGGATTGTGTGTCTGGAAAGTGCATCTTTGTTTAAAAGGTTTTACCACATTTTTGGAGTGTGAGCATACCGTACACGATGCAAAATTATAAGTAGAACTCGGGGGAGGGGGGGAGGGAATTAATAAATAAACATTCTAATTATAAATAAATTATCTCCGTAACCCCAAGTTGGCATTGTGTTCAGCTTGTACAGGTTTCAGCATTATGTAGCTCACTATTGTGAATATTTTAAAATCGGATATTATTTAGGACTCTAGTTAGAATTTAGGTTTGGTCACTAACATATAAAGAATGGCACTGTACAAGCACAGAGTGCGATGTATTAAGTGAAAATAAAGCTATTTAGACTAGCCCACTATTTGGTTTTCTTATAATAAGAGTTATAAGAGTTTTAGATGTGTCTCCCTTTACACTGTAAAGGAAAATTTGTGATTATAATAAACTCCGCTTTGGCTGCTACTGTAAACCGTACAATAAATAATCCTCGTGACTCACATACCAGACTGGATTGTAATCGGTTGTCCTTTATCTGAAACAGACAGAGGGTGGTTTGTTTACCTGAATGGAATTAACATAGACTTTTAGCTGGAAATCATGAGTTGACGGAGTGCAATGCATACTTCCAGAGGCAAACTATGTTCCCCTCAATATCAGAACAATTTACAATAGGATATCCTATACATGAAATGCATGAAATATCTAGAGTCCTTTATTAATTAATGTGAATTGAAGTGGCCATTAATACAGAACACCCAACGAAAATAATGTAGGAATGTTCTGTAAGAATCATTAGTGTAGAAATGTGTTTCTTTTAGGAACTTAAAGGGACACTATAGTCACCAGAACAACTACAGCTTATTGAATTTGTTCTGGTGAGTAGAATCATTACCTTCAGGCTTTTTACTGTAAATACTGTCTTTTCAGAGAAAATGCAGTGTTTACATTACAGCCTAGTGATAACTTCACTGGCCACTCCTCAGATGGCTGTTAGAGATCCTTCCTGGGTCATGGCTGCCTAAAATGCATCCAAACATTCAGTATCTCCTCCCTCTGCATGCAGACACTGAACTTTCCTCATAGAGATTCATTGATTCAATTCATCTCTATGAGGAGATGCTGATTGGCCAGGGCTGTGTTTGTATTGTGCTGGCTCTGCCCCTGATCTGCCTCTTTGTCAGTTTTTAGCCAATCCTATGGGGAAGCATTGTGATTGGATTAGGCTACCACTTCTGATGATGGCAGTGGTAGGAAACAGGGACAAACTAAGCAGCTGCAGACTTGAATACAAGTAAGATTTTACTATTTTTAGGGAGGCATGAGGGGATCAGGGGGGCTAGATCGTGGTTTTAACCCTCTAGGGTCAGGAATACTTGTTTGTGTTCCTGACCCTATAGTGCTCCTTTAAAATGTAAATTAAAGAGTTACACCAAGCATCATAACAACAGTATCATAGCTTCCGATACTACCCTTTTTCCTTCCCAGGGTTAATTATAACTGCAATTATTTCCAAAAATTACACCACTATAAACCTGCACCCTGGAACTGTTATATCAAAGGGAGGAAGTTTTACTTTCTTATTTTCAGTATCACATCTGTCCAACATGTGCATGTGGCGTTCATACACACAAGCTGGATGGCTCTATCTCTTCCTGCAGGTTGCACAATTACTGCACACAGCCCTCTTTATAAAACTGTGACCTGACCTGTGTATAAACTGACAGAATCAGTGGTATGGCTGGTATTAGGTTATAAAGGAGAGCCACTGATCGCATAGGATAGTAGACTTGGAGATTGTTTTTGGACTGAACTGCAGTCTGGTCAAATTTTGGCCGATCGGTTGATCAGCCAAATTCCCAGAGTGCAAGCCAAAATGTACCTGAATCATAGACCACCCAAAACGCACAATTTTAAACATGTTCGGGATTTTAGTTCTGGATTCTGCTCCAAAAACCGATGGTAGATTAGAAAAAAGGAAGGATGACTTGGAGACAGTCACTAAATGTTAATTTATTCACAGATCAAGTGAGAAGTGAGCAATAGAGGGGGAAAAAGGAGCAGTGAAAAAAGTATATATATATATATATATATATATATATATATCAAAAATGTCTCCTCCTTGTCTCTAATTGAAAAGATAAGTATATATATATACGAATTATATATTCTAAGAAATAATACCTGCATATGACTTCTTTGGATCTAACATATACAACCTAATACTTCAATTGGTAAAGACATATAGAAAAAGCAGTATTCAGTATGATCTCCAAAATGATTGAAAAAAGGGATATAAATTAATTTAAAAAATGACAATAGTTCCCAGACTTCTGGAGGGAATCCTTTTTTATATATAATGCTAAGCACCCTAGTGTTGAGCAAAGCACAGACACCACAAAAAGCAATACGATGTTGTGGATTGTGCCTAAATGTGAGAGTGTGGGACCCTCCAGGAGCCACATGCACCTCTGAGTCAATGCTAACAGTTTGTAATGACTTTCAAGCCAGCTTTGTTTAAGATTATTAAAAATACATTACATAATTAGTAAAAGCGTGAGCAGATTTACTGAAAACTTAGCTGTCATTTTTATTTGCACCCAACACATCAACCTCTACAGCCATGTATGGTTCCCTTTAGGATATGCCCTACTTTTTACATTAAATTCTTCAGCATATGTACGTATTTGAGGAGTAAAAATAGGTTGGACAGCAACTGATATTCCAAAACTGTACACTAAGGGGCGCTAAAGCAAAAGCAGAAGATAATGACTGTAAAAACAAGAAGGCTAGCAATCACCTAACACATGGATCTGCTTCTTCAACCAGAAGCATGACTAGGTATGTGTTCTGATAATAAATTGTGTTTGAAAGTGATTCTTTTTTTGTGTGGAATAGAGCAGGTCTGCTTGGATATGAAGGTTTTGTAAAGACCCCAACACATTGAAGTAAAATCAATGTGAGTTAATTTATTGTACAAGATGAGAGTTTCTGTTTATAGAGCACTGGGGTATTGATTAGGACAAAGCGAAGCTTCACACCTTGGCTTCTAATATCAGATCCAATTGTCCTTGTCTTTGAAAGAGAGGAAGAGACACAGCAGCGAAATCGAGCTGGACGTGTTTCTGTGCAGCTCCAAGAGCATGTCCCAAATACAGCGGCTTTATTCAGCCACTAACTTACCTACAGGGGTCCGGAGAGGCTCCCTAGACTTCTTTACACATGGGGAAGAAAAGTAAAAAGTACCGAATGGATCTGGGCTCCGGCTCCAGAGATATCAGAGCATTTCTGCATTGACCACGTAACCTGCAACTTCCAAGATGGCGCCGGCTGGAGCCTACTCCACTCCATCGTCGGACGGAAACAGCCTCCACAATCTGCCTACTTCTCCATCCCAGGTACGCTCCGTGCCCCGGGCATCTCTGGAGGAGGGTGACTCTGACCCCTCTACCAAAGCAGACATACAAGCCCTGAGGCAGGATATCAAAGTCATGTTTCAGGCTCTGGTCTGGGAGGAAGTTACCACACTCACTAGCAGAGTGGGAGCATTGGAGGGAGACATGGGAAGCACCAAACTGGCACAATCTGCCACAGATGCTGCTCTGGGTTCATTACAGCAGAAATATGGCAACCTGACGGCACAGCTGGCTAGCATGGAAGACAGGGCTAAAACACGCAATGTAAGAATACGGGGCGTTCCTGACACCATCTCAAACACTGAATTACCTCATTACTGCAGGAGGCTTATTGCCACACTACTGCTGCCAAAACAGGCCAAGAAGCTTGTGGTGGATGCATGCTTCCGTGCATGCACCCCAAGTCACACCTGCAAATATATTGCTCAAGTTTGTGCGGGACTCTGATCAAGGAGCCCTCATGGGTGCAGTGAAAGGCTCTCCCACAGTACCCTTCGAGGAAGAAAACCTGGTCTTTTATAGAAACTTTTCTAGAAGTATCCTCATATGGCGAAGGTCGTTCTCACCTCTTACACAACTGCTACAAGAGCACTCCATCCCATACAAGTGGGGCCCGCAGCAACTAATGGCGTAAAAGAACGGCAAGACGCATCTCCTCCTGCACATCACAGAGGCAACAGCATTCCTCCAGTCCCTAGGTTTACCAACAGAGACTGTTAAGAAGGACGCACAGCCATCTTGGATGGTAGAGAAAATTACTCCCTTTGTGCCCAGAAGAGCAGAACAGACTCTCTTACCTGACACCAGGGCCGCCATCAAGGGGTGACAACCATAAACGGTTGTCACGGGCCCGGCGGTCCTGGGGGACCCAGACTGCTTTGGCAGTCCAGGGCCCCACAATTACTCTTTGCATATATATATAGCGATGATCGCTATATATATGTGCAGCCGTGGGCCCCCCGGCTCCCTGTATTTGCAGAGAGGGCCCAGCGGACTGCAGGAGCACTTTACAGATCTTCCCTCTCTCTAACTCCCGCGAGACGTGCGGCAGTTAGAGCGTTGCCATGGGTTACCATGGCAATGCTCCGCGCGGCAGGCACACCACATCTCACGGGAGTTAGAGAGAGGGAAGATCTGTAAAGTGCTCCTGCAGTCCGCTGGGCCCCCTCTGCAAATACAGGGAGCCGGGGGGCCCACCATGCCACCGGACCACCAGGGATGGAATCTCCCCCCTCCCTGAACCAGGTAAGAAACAGGGAGGGAGGAGTAACATTGATTAGATTACATGCATACACTAGTAAACACACACACACACTGCACTAACACACACACTGCATTCACTACACTGACACACACTCTGAATTCACTACACTGACACACACTCTGCATTCATTACACTAACAAACACACTGCATTCACTGCACTAACACACACGCTGCATTCATTACACTGACACACACTCTGCATTCACTACACTGACACACACTGCATTTACTACTCTAACACACACTCTGCATTCATTACACTAACACATACTCTGCATTAACTACACTAACACACACTCTGCATTCACTACACTGACACACACCCTGCATCCACTCCACTGACACACACTCTGCATTAACTATACACACAGCATTCACTACACAAACATCCTGTATTCTCAGTACACACACTACATCCACCATACATTCAAACACTCTGCATTCACTATACAGAGACACTGTGTCTAATACACACACTACATCCACTACAGACACTGCATCCACTAAACACATTTCATCTAGTACACACAAACACTACATCCACTACACAATCACACACTACATCCACTACTCAAACACACTCTGCGTTCACTATACACACTGCATCCGCTACACAAACACACACTCTGCATTCACTGTTCAAACAGAATCTAATACACACAAACACTACATCCATTACACACATTCTAATTCACTTCCACTATACACACCACATTCAGTCATGCATCATTGTCAGCGGACTAGGTAGGAGTCCTGTGGGTGGACACGTGGGCCGGCCGGGTGGGGAGGGGGGTGGGGCAGACCTTGTGCTTTGTCAGAGGCCCCAAAATTTCTGGTGGCGGCCCTGTCTGACACCTTGGGCGGATAATATTATTATCTACAGTGGTATTGTTCAGTTTTTTTATAGTTTGTGTTATGCATTAGATTTCCATACACCCTGGCTCTGTAAACATATGTCCTGCGCATTAGTCTAGCTATAAACCCCTCCTCATTTCCACTTGAAAGTGTCTAGTTATCTCTTTACAGAAATGCACGCTTCAATATGCGTTCAGCCTAAGCTGAGAACCTTTCTAACATACCCTCCTGGCTGGAGAAGACCACAGCTACACGCTACTTGAAGCTTAATTACAGTAATTAAACACAACCGGTGCCGTATGCGACACACGCAGTTACCACACTACTCTGCCTAGCCGTAGGCACATAATGCCTTGTACTAGTTCCCCTAATTCCCAGTTATGATTATTTATAATTTGGTATGCAGGGGTTTGCAGTTAATATAAAACTAAAAAATAGGTTGCTACATATTTGTGACGTGATTGTTGTACCATTTATATATGCATTGATGTTTTTACTTTACACTTGTGATGTGCTAAGATGCCAATGCTGACGGCAAAAATAAAGAAATATATTTTTTTTACATCTGGCTTGGCGCTCCTCATCAGCTGGCAGGGGAGACCTAATGCGCATGTGCGGCAACGGCCTCGCTTGCATTGGGGATTCCCCCATAAAAAAGCATTATAAAATGAGAGGCAAGTATTATAACTGCAAAGGAGAAGCCAACTCCATACTCCTGCCTATGGTTTAGCTCATATAGGTATGATGGTGTCCATGCACCTTTTGCCATACAGCATAGCTCCCAATATTTCAGATGGGGAAAGATGGGCACATTAAAGGGACAGTATAGGCACCCAGACCACTTAGCTTGTTGAAGTTGTCTGGGTGCAGTGTCCCTATCCCCCTTAATCCTGTTTTAGAGAAAGTGCTATGTTTATATTGTAGGGTTAACACTACCACAAGTGGCTGTCTACCAGAAAGCCACTAGTGGTGCTTCCTGCTGTTTTGCAGAGTTTTATTCCATGAAACAATACTGGACATCCCAATGCATGAGGACATCAATAGTCTTCAAATCCCCCATAGGAAAGCATTGATTAAAAAGCTTTCCTATGGGGAAGGCCCAATGCACACATTGCACTCATGGTACTTATGCACATCTCCGGCACTGACATTGGAGAAAGCAGAGACGGAGCCAGAGTCGAGGAAACATGGAACTGGAATATGGTAATCCTTTAACTGCCAGGGGGGCGTATGAGGGCGGGGGTAGAGGTACACTTTAGTGTTAGGAATACAGCTTTGTATTCCTAACGCTATAGTGTTTCTTTAATTTTAGGGGTGGGAGTGTGACAAGGGGCAGGGCTGTTCTGAGAAGTTAACTAGTTTTGACAGAAAATATGCAACTGTTTCTCATGTTTCTTCTGCTTAGATGTAATTATACCCATGTGTTAGTATGACTGTGAGCTACATGATAGTTCTTGGAATTATTTTTACATAGGGGTCTGTTCTGGGTCTATTCTAATGAGTTTTGTTGTGGTTAAACTAAGCTGCATGTTAGGCCAGTTTAAGAGTATTGAATGAGACCGACTGGCATATGACTGACTTTATTCACTGTCTAGTGACTAAACCCCAAAGTGCCTTTAACACAGTAGCAATGTACATGTAGCGTTTACGTGTCATGAGGATTTACTGTACCTTTGCATACTGCTCTAGGTTAAAGTTAACTTTTTACCTAGGTATGTATCAGTTAAATACCTGCATTAAAAAATATCAGCCCAAAAAGTCACCATGACTAAGGGAGACACTTTTTAGAGTTGTTTACTAAAGTGAGAAATGTCAAAGTGAATTTCAAATTTAGGACCAACATAGGTAAATTGGAAAATTTTCTCTAAAACAGCTATTTCAGCCTTAAACCTGAATTCCACTTTGGATTCTCAACAATTCTCAGTTTAGTGAATAACCGAAAAAATATGTCCAGCACTCCTTATGGTGAAAACATGATATCCCTTTAATTGCAAAACAGCACTGTTTCGACTGTGTGTCTTTATCAAGCAATGTGAACTCCTCCCCAAACCACCCAAAGAAAAATAAAAGTGAGTGCTCTCTCATAGCATTGTTATTTTTGGTAAATAACACTGTATAATCTTGCTGCATGAAATGGCGGTACTATTGCTCCATTTAAATTATCAGTATAGTGTCAGGTACACTGCTGGACCTGGCACTGTCATAATGTTACAGTAGTGTGTCTCATTATGCAGGTTTCAGGCTGGTTGTTTTTGTCCAAATTTCTATTTTTCCAATTTTTAGTCAGATTTACAACACATGACTCTGGCAATGGATGAGAATGTTTGCTTCATGATTTGGGGGTTCTGCTCCTGATGCCAATAATAAGAAGAAAGAATACAGAAGAAGCCTCATTTTTGGGGGAGGGGGATGTTTAGTTTGTCATGATTGTCAAACTAAGGTCTGCCTAATGATATCTCCAATCGAGAGATGGAAAACAAAGATGATTGGTGGATAGGGGGCAGCCAGTAAATGCTAATTTTTTTCACAGATCATGTGGCAAGTGACCAATAGAGGGGGACTAGGTGCGGCAGAACAACATACTTCCAAGGAAGATTGCTTAAAACTGTTTTACTGCAGCTATTGAGGGATTCTGATCAGTAGTGATGTGTGTTTTACCAATGTTGTGTCTGTGTGGGAGGGAGAGATTCAGTTGATCCTAGTGTGAGACTGGTGGTTAGGTTACTGTTGTGCCTAGGCACTGCCAGTGGCACATTGCCATTTGCACAAATCTTTAGTGGGAGATAGCCTGTAATTTGTTTAATTGATCCTTGTGTGAGACTGGTGGTTAGGTTACTGTGGCAGGCATTTCAGTGGATAAGGGAGGAGCTGTCGGTCTATTAGTGGTGCTCAAGATACGTTTAACTGCAGTCATACAGTTTTATGTACAGATGACTTGCATAGCGATTTCCACTTTTTGCAAAGCACTTACAGTCAGAGAAAGGGTTTTACTCTTATGAGTAATAAAAGGATTCTGCAAAGGTCTACCACGAATGGTGTTAATGGGCATGGGTTTTCCCTTTCTTGCATGGGAATAGAAAACTTAGAAAAGAAGAAAATGCCAATAAAGTTCTCAGCAGCCGCAGAACCTAGCAAGGTGTTAGTATGACACATGACAGAATCCAAGCCCAAGGAAGCAGGGAGTAATAGACAGTAATGCGGCTTTCTAGGGGACAAAGAATATACACCAATGGTGGGTTCTATCTTGGCTTTATCAGCTGGAACAAAATGCCCTAAAATATCAGAAATTCCCCATGTATGGGTTAATGTAACCTCTTATTCTTTGCTCAGTGATGTCATGATTGAATACTTAATTTGTGTTAGGTTGTTATGATCAACTATTTCCTATCTAAAGCCTTGTGTAATTGCTCAATTATTAAGTCCCCTGACTTGTATTGCCATGTGTAACCTCCTTACTTTATAGCCTCAGCTCCCATGGGCTTAACGGAATCCATCTGGTTATATCTGTCATCATTGACTTTAGAACATTGTTCGCATCTCTGACTACTCCTGTGGATTATCCTTGGCCTCCATTGTTAGCTCCTGACTCTGGCTCTCATTCCTGACTACTCCAGGATCACTCCTATTTACCCTCTACTCTTCTGGCTTCGAACCTCAGCCACCGCTACCTGACTACTTTCATGGATTGTTGTTATGCTTTGCTACAACACTGGTATCAGACCTTAGCTTATGATCCACGACCATTGACTCATTCAACTGAACTTTGTTCACAAGTGCACAACTCATAGTAAACTCCATAACTGCTTTGTCTTTATAGTCACTTATTACAAAGACTCTGTTCTTAATCACGGTCTTTATCTCAAGTGCTAACTCCTTGTTAAGCCTCTCCATTACCTGGCAACTGCTCCTGTTCCACCAATGCCTCTCTGCTGCCTCCACTGTACAAAGGACAGCTATACAGCTTAGTGCTAATTCCTGTCCAGATCTTCCACACTGCAGTAGTCTCCCCCCACCAATACATGGTCATGTCTCGGTATGCCATGTTCTAAAAATTGTTCTATTCCGCACTTTTTAATAGATTATGGAGATGCAGAAAAATAAGCAAAACAATTGACACAGAAACTGAAAGTGGATCAAACACTGCCCAATGTTCTGGGCAACTTACAGTATACCTACTAAGCTAGGTCAGTAATCAAGATGCTGTCTAGCATTATCTCAGTTAGCACAGAGAAATATCTCGGACCATTTGAATATGATGGATTTGTGTTGTCTTCAAACATCTCTACAGTAACTATCTAAGTATGATCTGATTACATTGTTTGCTACACTTGCTTTACTGGCAAGCTAAATCACATGTTAATGCAAAAGAAAATAAACTTGAGTTGAGGTTAACAGAACAACGAACGACCACACACTGTGTTTTAAAACTTGAAAAAAAGCAGAATACAAGTAACAAAATAAGGATTTTTTTTTAAACATACCTAAATTGAGAATGCTTTCTTTTTATTGCATTATTATGTTTAATATGATTTTTTTTATTATGTAATTAATATAGCTTTATATCTTACTATTTATTTGTTCTATTTAATCTTTCTTATATAGTTCCATTATCCAGGGAGATTTAAAGTGTCTAGAAGAGGGAGCCTGGAGTAAGGAGTAAATTGTGAAAATTATACAGTGAGCGGTGAGAGGAAGAGAGAATTGTTTTCAGAACATGACTATACTGTAACAAATATTAGAAATATCGTACTGAAAAAATAGAAAATACTGAGGATGAAAGGAAGTACTATATCTGATTATTATAATAGGGATGAATTAGAACAAATATAGGGAAGTAGAATAAAAGGAATGTTGTAAAAATTGCACTAGCTGTGGAGACTCGTACTGGGAAGAGTTAAACTGTCCAGGTTCTTATTTGAGATAGAATAGACAGAACATGGGGGAAACATTAAGGACTTTAGTGAGGCTAGGGGATTGTATTTGTAAATGGATGGAGCAATGGACTATGGAGAGTAGGTAATGACAATTATGGAAAAGAACAGGAGGTACTAGTTATAGAAAAATGACACAGTGATGGGTAAATGGACACTATAGTCATCAGAACAAATACAGCTTAATGTAGTTGTTCTGATGTCTATAGCCTGGCCTTGCAGGCCTTTTACTGTGAACACTGCCTTTTTTTGTTTACGTTACTGCCTAGTAACACCTCTAGTGGCAGTAACTCAGATGGCCACTAGAGTTGCTTCCTGGGTCAGTGCTGCACAATGTTTGTATTTCTGTCACTATAGTGCTCCTTTAATAACGAATATTGTACATGGAGAAGGGAGGAGAAGCACTGTAACTGGAAGTGATAAAGTATTATACTAGTGAGATGTTCTGGTATGTAAATGATAGTGGAGGAATAAATGAACTATGATGTTAAGTGAAATCAAATATTCTTCTGGGAGGAGTGGAAGAATCATGTATTTTCTGTCATCAATGGGAGATTACATAACAAGGTGATAATAAATGTTCAGTTCAATGATCGATCTAGTGAAACTCTAGTGAAAAAAATCATAAAATGAGTATCTTACTACAATGGTAGATTGTAGTCAGTCTTTAATGTCAAATCATAGACTGCTTTGAAATGAATTATCCACATCTTATTCTTTCAATATTCATTATCAGTAAAGGTAGATTATGTATTAATTGTGTATTACTTATAGGTGAATAGCAGGTGAAAAAACCTGTCCTGAAGAAAGTTTCGTTCTGGAATTGAAACATTGATATATTTTTTATTTATATGGAATAACGTAGCGCTATAAGAAGACTGTGAGTGCTGGTATACCTGTATGCAAAGTATACATTTAGGCTTGTACTGGGCACTAGGTGAATAATGGGAATTTGAGCTAGAATGCAGGGCTCTCTACATTAAATATATATAGAGTGCTATATATACACACTAATCATCCACAACATTTAAACCACCTGCCTTATATTGTGTAGGTCCCCCTTGTGCTGCCAAAACATCTCTGATGGGTCGGCCTCTGACTGTGTCCTGTGGTATCTGTCACCAAGACATTAACAGCAGATCTTTTTTTTTTTTTTTTGTATTCAGTGGTGACATAGATAAGACAGTATACTTGAGAAAAATTGCAATGAAGTAGACATATCACCGCAAAGTTATACAGTTTTCGACACATTTTTTTTTAAACAAAAAATTAACATGAAGATGATATAACATGGACACTGCTCAGGATGAGAAGATAGGTATAACATATATTAAACCGACTGTGTGCATAAGATAATGAGTATAAAATTATAGGGTAACATGAGAATTACCACAGTGCTCGGCATACAAACAAGAGTGAGATGAGTCAAGTTAAGCTAATGCACTGCATGGCTAGGAGACAAGAGTGTATATGCCTGGTTGTAATGGAAACTAGGTTGTCAAGTGCCACATTATACTAGAGTTGTTGTAGCCCCCCATCCAGTATAAAGTTAGTCAAGGATGCTTGTGAGTGTGCCACTCAATGGTATCAAAGGAGGCTTACTAGCCATATTTAAAACTAGGCGGGCATATAAAATAACTAACTTTACATTTTCATCGGAGAAGCTTTGTTGGTGGCTACACTATAAACCAGGGATCCTCAAACTCCGGCCTCCCAGATGTTGCTGAAATACAACTCCCATGATTCTATGGCTCTCTGTGTAATTCAAAGAGTCATGGGAGTTGTAGTTCAGCAACACCTGGAGGGCCCTGCTATAAACAATCATGGTAAATATGGCTGAGGTGTATAACCCTGGAAGGCCAGCTGACTTAGTTAGCAAATACAGTATAGTATAGTATATCTGGGCCAGCCAGCCAAATACACACTTAGGCCCACTACTACGCTAAAGTTGTGATCACCTTACATTACATTAGGCTAAGTCTGGGTGTAGAGTTGTTCAGTTCATGCCTTGTCTTGGTATAAGCAGGGACTCCATCGGCTGATGGTCAGTGCTGTTAGTTTGAAGGAGCACCATTATCACATCACGCCAGCTCCAAGCCTACATCAGAGCTGTCACTCCTGCTCCGCTGTCCCGGACTCTGGGTAGGTCCAAGGCATCCGTCCTTGTGTGCGGTGAGGGGATTTCTTCCCTTTTGCTCTTGGCACAGGAAGGCTCCTCTGCAGAAATGTGTTGTGAGTTGATGTTGAGCATTGGACATCCACCCGCTGGTGGAGTTGGGGTAGAAGTGTCCTCAGCCGGGAGATCCCCTGGGTCCTGAAGCTTGCAATCAGCCGATAATGCGTGGCTTGTAGTTCTCCTGCTTGTGGACATGTGCCAGTGCTACACGGTCTCGTGGCCATCTTGAAGGGAAGGCCGTATACCAAAGTTCATCTGCCCCAAATCAGCAGTGCGGTAGCCTCCTCATTGGGGACCGGGATAACCCCTACTGGTCCAAAGTGGAGGGGAAAGGCATCAGGTAAGTTGCTTATTCACAGCAGCAAGGGCAGTAAGCGATGCAGCGGCCATCCACCTCACTACCCGCCCGGGCAGGCCTCGTTCTTGAGTCACTCTCCAGGATCCAGAATCAACTTCAGGACCCTGTTCTATAGGCTTCCAGCGTAATACAAGCAGAGAAAGGTAAGTATTTATCGGAAAATTGTTATGTTCTTCAGGAGCCACAGTGATGCAGCCTGCTAGCATGGCCGCCAGGCCCGGCCCCAACAGCAAATCTTTTAAGTCCTGCAAGTTGTGAGGCCTCCATGGATCTTATTTGTTGTTCCAGCACATCCCACAGATTCTGAATCGGTTTGAGATCTGGTTAATTTGGCATATGTGGTCTGCAACAATATCAAGGTAGGTGGCATGTCTAGGTAACATCCACATAAAACGTAGTTTTCCCAGCAGAATATTGCCAAGAGCATAACACTGCCCCCACTGGTCGGCCTTCTTCCCATAGTGCATACTGCTGCCATCACTTCCCCAGTAAACCATGCACATGCACCCGGCCATCCATCTGATCTAAACGAAAACGTGATTCCTCAGACAAGACAACCTTCTTCTTTTGCTTCATGGTAAAGTTCATATGCTCATATCCCCATTTAAAACACTTTTGGCAATAGACAGGGGTCATCAATGTTATTTACTTAACCTGTTAGTGGTATTAATGTTGTGGCTGATCAGTGTGTGTATATGTATATATATGTGTGTGTGTTTATATATATTTACAGATAACCTATAGCTTTACTAAAGGGTAAATGAGAAGAATGGAGAGAATAAGAGAGGATAAGAGCTGTACTGGGGAATAGAGTGTGTTATGAGTTGTACTGAGAGTAGAGTACTGACAGACTTGTACTGCTGAGCAGATTATAAGTGGACAACTTGGCCACTCTCCCATTTGTAACTTTTATGTTCCCTTTCTCACCAAGTTACTGGTGTCTGTTTTAATGTCTTACCTTTCTCATTTTGTTCACACCTTTAACCAATTAATTTTCATTCCTGTGCACACTTTTTATATATATATTTTCTTTTACTATTTGAAAATAAGAGAAATCTCTTTAGCAAGGTTTTAAATGTATCTACCGATATGATAGCAAAGGCAGGGACTCAGCTACTGCTCAACCGTCAAAACAAGCAACATAAATCTAATTCATATTTTTAATAATAAAATTAATTAAGATTTTTTATAATGTTTGATTACACAGATTCATGTCTGAACAGAGAGTTTAAAATTACATTGTTAATGTTAGGAAAAAGGAATTTCACCAAGTTTGGCAGTTAAAAGATCTAAAAAGACTTTATATTTTCTTTATGCTTTTTTTTCAGGGTGTTCAAGATAATGAAGAGAGAATAATTAACATTGTAATTTGTTTTCTGTTAGTCGTGACCAAAAAAAAGGCTGATCATTTAATCTTAGCTACTTATTTACAATGCCAATTATTAAACAAAACAAATGGGCTTATCCAACAGGCAGTTTTAATTGCATTGTGTCAAGTGAAACAATTTTTCTTAGTTTCAAAGCAGTTATGTCTTAATTAAGGTTTAGGCGATTTATTTTGCCTGTGGCAATTGGCAGGTATAGAAGAAAAAGTGCTTTTTTAGCCAGTTGTGGTTTTAAAGTCACATGGATAGCCCAGGTGATTAAGGAGCCATTTATTAACCGAACCATAGTTTGAATGACATTATATGATTACATGACAGAAACTATAAGGAAAAATGCAAGCCAACTGAGTTAAAGAGACACTCCAGTCCCCTAAAGAACATACGCTTGTTGAAGTTGTTTAGCACTTAACTGTCCCCTCTGGTTTATTTTATAAAAGTGCCAATTTCAAGAGAATTCAGCATTTTTACAAATCCTCTTAGCACTCCCGTTCAAAGTGGAAGTGAGTGTGTTTCACAGACAAGCATTGTTTTCCTGAGCAGAGAAACTAAAATGGAGGACATTCCACTGTATATTGAGTAGATCTGGTGTAGTATAAAAGGCTGCTGGTAATTCATGTCAACTACAAAGATGACCAATATATCACCAGTTGCTGGAGCCTCAAACCCTCAAAGTTAAACACTTCTGAAGCCTGGACTTGGCTGTCCACAGTGACTCTTATTTTAAGAGTTTGGTATGGAACACCAGTTTTCAAGAAGATGGAGAGAGTGAACACTTGACTTCACTAAACCTATGGGGCTGCGATGTTTTGTCAATGGTTTACGGAACAGAGGATTGTGGATAGGACACCTGGATTGTTAAGTCTGCTAATATGAATTGTTAATATAGAGTATGACTGTGAGTGAAGGATGTATTACTTTGATGGACATATGACAATGAAGAATGTGGATATGTTGGGTAATGGGTATGGGATTTGGCGGTTAATATGTTAAATATTCATGTTTGCTGTTGTTGCTCTGGTTCACAAATAATATTGAAAGCCATATTCTATACAGAACTATCCCAAACAGAAAAGGGAAGTATAGTTTTGGGAAACATACATTTTGATGTTGTATCATTTGTACTAATACACCATTATGTAAATAAACAATACATCAGAATACCCCCAAAGATTATATGGTATCTTGGCTTGCAATAGCTGCATATCTATTATCTGTGCTACTGCAAACCACACTTTCCTCCATGGCACAGATAAGAAAATTGCTTTATCTATTGAAGTCAACATTTTAGTCTATGGGAATTTATGTAGTTAAATTATTTGGAAAATATTTCTAACAGTATTGAAAAATGTGGAAAGCTGTTTAAATCAAGGCCATAGCTTTATTACTTATGCAAGTAGGCATTGACAAGTAGTTACATTACATTAACTAGCCTATTTATCCATCCATCTATCCACCCACCGAATGGATTATACATCTTATTTGTGAAATAATTTATTACAAGTGAGTTATTAGTGCTACAGATCTAAGAAATAGTGCAGGGAAAGTAGCTAGTCGTGACAAAGTGAGTCCGTCACCCTTTTCAATGCTTGTATTAAAAGATACACTGCGTATTAAACAATTGTAATGGTTTATTTAACAGCTGTGGATATTTCTGCATATATAACATATTTATTTATAAGGCTTTTAGCAGCCTTGATAATCCATATGATTGACAGCCGTTTCTACCATATACAGTAGTAGATCATAGACATTTATATTAAAACCAGCAGCAACAGTCAATGTGATAAAGATAGATAGACAGCCTTTGTCTATAGAGAAAAGGAGTTTGTCATTTACACTTATCATGGATGTGTCAGAGTTGTGATGCCTTCGGAAACGTTGCTTGTTATTGCATATAGGATGCTAGCTGTCTGTGGGAAACAATGTAACAGAAACCCCCGATTACTGTCAATAAATGTGAGCTACATGGGACACAAAGTACAAAATGTTTTGCTACTGATTTATGATTTGGGATTAAAGAGATGGTGCTAATTACACCCTCTTCATCTTGGGGATTGGGGAAGCCAGTTTTGAAGACACTGCGTATTTATATAGTATTAGTATTTTTATTATCAGTATTATTATAACATTACTGGCACATCAGGATCCAACCCCCCAGTATGTAAGAGTTTAACTCTATATTTATATAAACTAAATCTCTGTCTCTCTTTCTCTCTCTCTCTATATATATATACAAACTTTGTAGATTGTTAATCCAGCATGGGAAGAGTTCCTCAAGATTTAAAGAGACATGCCATGGTGGAGTTATCTCCCATTTTCATACATTATATAGAAAACGCATAAGAAAAATGCATTGTGGTAAAAGATATGTATCTTCCCCCTCTTCAGGTTTTACCGGAGATCAGAACCTCTTTTGGCGATTACTGCTGAAACATCTAATTAAAGTATTCTGGGTGCAGTGTGCCTGTCCACGCAATGTAGATACACTGCAATGTTTACATTGCAGGGTTCAGACAACTTGTTGTGATTGTCTTCTAGTGCCACTAGGGGCACCTTATTCTAAAAGAGTTTGAACTCTGTGAAGCGACATTGGAAGTCCTCATACATTGCATGACACCCATTGTCATCAAAATCGCCATAGAAAAGCAATGATTCAATGTTGCCCTATGGAGAAGCTCTAATGCTCATGCAGCACTCTCGGCAAATTGGTATGAGGTTCCCCCCATTGGTGTGACCTTGCGGTGGCTTCACTGGTTTCCATGAACTTTTCAGACTGCTTTTCATTGATTTAAATCCCAATTAAAATGTGAGAGAACAATGCATATCCTAACATCTGTATCTCCATTACCCTTGTAGGAGGCAAAGCATTTTGAATGATACTTTTTTTATGACACATATTTGGCATAATGGCAAAAAAATAATGTGCTTTACAAATTGTAGCAAGTAGTGTAAAATCCACAAATGTGGAAAAATGGCAACTCCCCTGAAACTGAAAAGGAACAATATTTTAATTAGTAACTCTTTATGCAAAGCAATATTATTTTCATTGCAAACGGAAGTAGAAATTGCAAACATGCCGTGACAGGTTAATTTTAAGGTGTTTCTCTGTTTCAGTAGACAGTGCAGGATTTAGGTGTGAATGTTCCATATTTTACAGCTATTAAATTCTGTGGAGTGTTAGATTCTGTGACTGTATTTTTTTTTTTTGTCTGAGCATCTACCTTTGACCCCAAAAAGAAGGCTGAAATGCAACTAGCTTTTTAAACATTTTGCATTACTATGATTTCATCATTCTACTTTCTACTAGACGTTCGGGGACTTATACTAATTGGATGACATAGGTCAAGTTAGAGCAGGTTGACCACCAAATGAAGAATGTTAGTTGACTTTTCAATACATTTTAAACACTTTTATCACCAGTAGGGGCATCAGGGCCAAAACTTTCATTAATTTCACTTCAAATAGAATGAATTGTGTGGTCACGTTGTTGAGTGAGAGAGCAACAGATCAAGAACTATGACCCAAACAAGGTTATTCACTAAAATTATAAATCAATGGGAATTTTAGTCTTAAAGGGGCACTATTGTGCCAGGAAAACAAACTCGTTTTCATGGCTCTATAGAATCATTAGGTCTGCCCCCCCCCCACCCTCAGGGCCCCTCTTCCGCTGGGCTGAATGGGTTAAAACCCCTTCAGCCACTTAGCTTTCTCAACCGCCGGGCTCCCTCTGTGCTGGGAAACTCTCCACCCCCTGCTGACGTCAGATCCGAATGCGCATGCGCAGCAAGAGCCGTGTGCGCTTTCAAACAGCCATATGAAAGCATTACTCAATGCTTTCCTATGGACGTCCAGCGTCTTCTCACTGTGATTTTCACAGTGAGAATCGCGGAAGCGCCTCTAGCGGCTGTCAGTGAGACAGACACTAGAGGCTGGATTAACCCTCAGTGAAACATAGCAGAGTCTCTGAAACTGCTATGTTTTCAGCTGCAGGGTTAAAACTAGAGGGACCTGGCACCCAGTCCACTTCATTAAGCTTAAGTGGTCTGGGTGCCTATAGTGGTCCATTAAGTCAAATCAGAAGCATAGCTGACTGGGAGATTTTTTTTCCATTTCATGTATCTTGGCCTTAAGGGGACACTTTAGGCACTCAGGCCACTACATATCAATGATTGGTCTGGATGCCATGACCCTGTCATTTTAACCCTACAAATGTACCTATTAAAAACATACACATTTTTATGCAAAGTCACCTAATCACAGACATACACACAATCACAGAAAAACATAATTGAGAGATGGTGACTGTGACAATTTTAAAGCCTCGTGGTTCTGGCTGATGACATGCTGTGCAAGAACTGGGGCAAAGGTTAGTTATACACTATTAAAGGTAATGATGAGATTACACTTGCACTACAGTTTGTACTCTTTCCTTCGTTTACACTACAGAATCTGCTGATTTCATCCATTTCCATTGCACAAATGCAATGCCCCCACTTACACCTCTAAAATGAAAGTGTTCCTCTTTGTTCATTTGAAATGTTGGTAGGTATATTAAATACAGTCCCCCTGTTCCATAACTGATAGGATGGATTCCATATGCCCCATGATCCCTAGGCAATGACTCCTTGAAACCACTACTCTCTCAGGGGATTTCTCTGTGCTTCAACTTGCATGTAAATATGCTTGAAATGTCTAGTGTAAAAATGTACATGGGGATGATTTTATATATTGCTGAATAGTTTAGCTGCAGACACATGTTAGGCTTATGATCTTAAAATCACCAGAATTACAAACTGAAAATCCACAATTAGGCACACAATGATTTACAGTTCTAGGCCCATGAAGCTTGACCCATGAAGACCCTAAAGATTAATTTACTCAGTGCTGGTGCAGTGGTGATTTGCACTAGCTTCACAATGATTCCCTATGGAGAAGCATTGATTATCTCAGTCGGAGAAACTGGAACACCGCAGCGAGACTGACACACCAGGAGAAGAAAGTTAAACTGCTTCTTAATGCATACGTGGGGCCAAAACATCTAGAACACTACATCACTAAAGGAACACTAAAGGTCAGGAACATGTATTCCTAACCCTATAGTGTTAAAACCACTATACAAACATCTATTCTTGACCCCATAGAGGAAGTCACGCCCCCTCTTCCACTGACTGCTGGCTGCTGCTCCTCCTGGCTCCTGCTCCTGGCTCCTGCCCTTAGCCTCTCTGGCATAAGGTGAGACTCAGGGAGTGGGGGGAATACAGTTAAGTTTTGTTTTTTTATCCCCCTCCTCAGCCCCTGTCCCCTTCCTCATCCCCTTTCCCCTTTCCTCAGCCCCTATCCCCCTTCCTCTTTCTTCATCATCCCATTTCACCCTTCCTTACCCCTATCCTCTTCCTCAGCCCATGTTTCCCTGAGAAAGTCCCCCTGCCTCAGCCCCTGTCCCATTGCTCAGCCCCTGCCCCTTTGCTCAGCCCCTGTCCCCTTGCTCAGCCCTGTACCCTTCCCCTGTCCTTTTCCTCAGCCATGTCCCTCTCCTCAGCCCTGTCCCCTTCCAAAGCTCCTGTACCCTTTACTCAGCTCCTTCCCCCCTCTCTCAGCTTATGTCCCCACCTCTCAGCACCTACACCTCCTTTCAGCTCCTGTCCCCCCCTCAGCTCCTGTCCCCCTTCCTCAGCTCCATGCCCACCCACCACAGCCTCCATAACATCCCCACTACAGCTCCTCTCCCCCACTTGCAAGCCATATCACCCACACCACAGCCCCTTTCCCAGATTGTAGCCATCAACCTACTTCAGCCCCCCAATTACATCTCATACCCCCCACTACAGCATCTATCCCCCTACTACAGCCCTGCCCCCATACTCAGCCCGTGTGTGTGTGTGTGTATGTCTGTATGTCTGTGTGTGAGTGTGTGTGTTTCAGTATGTCTGTGTGTGTCAGTACATCTGTGTGTGCCAGTGTGTGTGTGTCAGTATGTCTGTCTGTGTGCCAGTATGTCTATCTGTGTGTGTGTGCAAGTATGTCTGTGTGTGTGTATGTGTGTGTGGGTGTGAGCCAGTATGCATGTGTGTGTGTCAGTATGTCTGTCTGTGTGAGTCAGTATGCCTGTAACAGTGTGTGTGTGTGTATGTATGTCAGTGAGTGTGTGTGCAGGTCTGTGAGTGTGTGTTTGTGAGTGTGTGTCAAATCAGCAAGTGCGTGTGTGCTGGTCAGTGAGTGTGTCTGTTTAGGTGACTGTCCCCCCTTTCAATCTCATGGGAAAGGTGTTTTAACTCTCCTCTTGGTGCAATAGGCCACTTGACTGGATTTGCTGCCAGCCCTCCCCTGCATAGTGTTAAAACCACCATTTAAGTGGCTTGCCCCGTTTAAAAGGTAAGAAAACTTACATTATCTCCAGCAACCGGCACTAGCCCCACCCCTGACCCGCTTCCTTGGCTGATATCACCAGAATTGATGATCTCAGACAATTCAATGCTTTCCTATAGAAAAGCATTGGATGGGCTGAGATCGTCAAGAAGGCGAGGTGGGGATGGGGTCAAATGCTGGCCTGGCCAACCAGCATATCCTCACAGAGATGCATTGAATCAATGTATCTCTATGGGGAAAGTTCAGTGTCTACATGCAGAACGTGGAGACGCTGAATGTTGATGCTGCACACTGTGCAGCACTGCACCAGAAAGCACCTGTAGCAGCCATCTGAGGAGTGGCCAGTGAAGGTGTCTCTAGGCTGTAATGTAAACACTGCCTTTTCTCGGAAAAAAACACTGTTTTCAACAAAAGGGCTGCAGGGACATGTTAAATTCACCTCAACAACTACATTAAGCTGTAGTTGTTCTGGTGACTATAGTGTCCCTTTAAGAATGCATGTTTATTTATTCGAGTTGCAGCAGGGAAGTGAGCAAGGAAGCTGGGAAAGCATCTCTGACACAGGAGAATACAGAGACAATCTGCATCCTTGCAGCACTTTACAAAATGCAGATCAGGGGATATCTTTTGCCGCAATAGTTTGCAGGACTATGAGTCATCCCCCAAGGGCAATGTGGCCTGCAGATTAAAAACTACTGATGTAGATCAATATAGCATGCAAAGACATTTGAGAATGTTATGTTAGACATACACAATACAAACCATATTATTTATTTATTTATAAAGTGATGGTGAATGTAACAATCTTAAATCCTTGTGTTTCTGGCTGATGACATGCTGTGCAAGAACTGGGCCAAAGGTGAGTTATGCACAATGATTGGTAAAACGAGATTAAACTTGCACTACAGTCTGTAGTCTGCAAAATATCTAGGTTACTTCCTTAACTAGACACATCTGTGCCTGACTGTAATGTTTAATCTGGTTTGTATTTCAATTCTCACGTGTTTGTAATGAACACGCCACTTTCAAGGTTTGCCATTTAAAGGCACAATCTGTAATTAAGCCCAAAAAAAATATTTATGGAATTTTTCATAAAAAAGAAGCAATCAATATTTTGAATTATTCTCCAGCTACATAATTATTTTGACATCATATTGAACCATGCAAATGAGCTCAATCTCAATTTTAGCTTCTGCAAAGTAATAACTCTATCATAACTCATCATGGATATTCTTTGTAGTCACTCAATAGTTTTGGTGATCAAATTGTTACATGCGATACTGCTCCTCACAGAAACCCTAACTTGGTAAGATTATGTAATGTAACGTAAATTCAGTTAAAGGGACACTACATAACAACTTCAGTTCTGAGCGTCAAGTGTCTGTGAGTTACCTTTGGAGATTCACCCCCCACCCCACCCTGTTGCGCCTGATACTGCAGTTCCCGCCTGGCTTCCTTCATCTCTGCCGCCATGGTATAGCGGTGGAGGGGGAGGTGTTGCCAGGCATCTAATTATAGGCTGAGAGCATTAGCTAATATTCTCAGCCTATCAATTGTCACCCAGTAAAACCTTCCCCAAAATATGGGGACAGATAGGAGGGTAGCCGGGGCGGCGGTGTGGGGCACCAGGTGGACCAACTTTGGTGTTATACTATTACTAAGCCATTGGAAAACAGGACCCTAGGGCAACTGGAGATCAGGGCCCCCCATCTGGTGCAGGTTTTTGTGGCTGCTACTACTACTACTATTCTCCCCGTTCTTTATGTGGCTCTCACACAGATAACGTGCACACTACCCAACATCTAGAATGGCTGTGTGAGAATCACACAGTCATGACTCCTACATCTCCTACACAGTCATGACTCCTACATCTGCAGGGACCCCAAACAGGGCCAGGCTTACTTTTAAAAAAACACTACAGTGTCAAGAATACAAACGTGTATTCCTGAAATTAAAGTTGTAATAACACTATTTAATTCAATGGCTTCACTCTCCAGCATTTCAAAGGTGATTTTACTAACCTTTATTTCGTTGCGGCTGACTCTGCCCCGCTCTGCCTCCTTGGCTGAGATGATCAAACTTGATGATCTCAGCCAATACAGTGCTTTCCCATAGGAAAGCATTGGAAGGCTATTGCGCATGCACAGCAAAGCGCTGTCCCAATCAGCATCCATTCATAGAGATGCACTGACTCAATGCATGGAGAGTGTTCAGCGTCTTCATGAACACTGTACAGCACTGACCAGGAATCACCCAGGGGCTGAGGTGGGTGCAGGGAGGGCTTGTATGGGTTCAGGGGGCATATAAGCTATAGGTGGGTACAGAGAGGGATAGAGTCTGGGGTGGATACAGGAAGCATAGGGGCTGTGGTGGGGGCAGGAAGTCATATGGGGCTGTGGTGGGTGCTAGGGGTCATTGGGGCTGTGGTAGGTGCAGAGGAGTTGAGGTGGGTACAGGCAGGGTAAGAGGATGAAGTGGGATCAGGGATGGATGGGAGCTGTAGTGGGTGCAGGAAAGCATTAGGGCTGTGGTGAGTGTAGAGGACCTGAGGTGGGTACTGGCAGGTATAGAGGCTGAGCTGGGTGCAGGAAGACATAGAGGTTGTGGTGGGTGCAGGGGAGCTGTACAAAATATCTATAAGGAACATACCTGTACTGTCGTTGCAGAATGCTGTTTCTTGTCCTTAAAGTGCTCACATGGCACTACCCCTTTGCAGGAGAGGAGGAGAGAGCAGGAAGTGAAGTCACTTCCCAGCCCCTAGACCCATTCTCTTCCCCCTCGCACAGGGAGAGAATGGGTGAAACCTAGCAAGAAATGAAATTGCACTACCAGGTCTCACTGAGAAGGGGGGAGTCTCTTACAGAAGGTTAGGTTGCAGGACCTATCCCTGTAATATGGGTGGGATTATGGATGTTCAGCCAGGCCCCTGACTGCCTCGGGCCCTCAATCCATAACCAATCTTCTCCAGTGGTCAGTCCACCCTTGATGAATAATATAAAAAAAAAAATGAAAATATTAATTGTGAATTCAAGTACAATGAAATAAGCACGTTTCAGAATAAATAACTGTGGATATAATGGACCACAATGAAATCATGACCACAATCATATAATGGATGGACTGACAGCACTCTAGATCCCTGACAAAATTATGTCCTGTGCACCATGAAAACCAATGCATCCCTCACCTCTCCATATTTTTAAAGTGAAGCAATCACAGTGGAAAAGAGATAAAACACAAAAAATATGACATTCATGCTTTTTATGCAAATGTCCACCCCTAACGGACATGCATGCCATTTCAAAATTTGGAATATGCAGCCACAGAATAGCCATTGCAATAGACCACTTTTTACTTAGAGGGAAATGGCTGTGTGAAACTAGAGCATGCACTACTTGAAACAGCTAAAAAAAAATAATAATAAAATGTATATGTATATATAAAATGACATTTCTGGAAATCCAGCTTCTGAAAAATGTCACCAACATGTCAAAAGTTGTCTGAATATAAGCTTGAAGCATCTGAACTATTAAATCTGGATAGTGTAGTGTGCTCAGATCTCCTTCCTCCTCTCTTGCTGCAAGAATCTAGCCTTGAAGTTTGTCCTGCAAAAGCTGTTGTCAAGTGTGTATGAAGGAACTGAGGTCTTGCTATTTACTGTCCAAATAGGTGTATGGGGCTGCATCTATCCTTAGCAGATACATGTGCTTCTTATCAATGTGAAAGCCAATACTATAGGGCAAAAGGGAAAGTAGTGGAGCTTTATAGGTTCAATTATGTTTGCTTGAAAAAAAGAATGTTACCATCTGAATACATAAGCGGAATAGAAGTGTTGTTTTATAGAGTCTCACAGACTTACAGTCACCTATCTTACACAGACACAGACCTCCAGAAAACTCTATTATAGGGCTGTATTCTCTTGGTAGAATAAAAGTTCAATATTAGTTCCTCCATTGAAGTCTAAGGTAAAAATTTGCTATCCAGTAAGCAGAATAAACTTACTCTGCTCAGAGAATTTAGCCCTAAAAGTGATACAAACACTAATATAAAAAGGCAAATCCACTAGGAAAGTGGTTCCCAACCCAGTCCTCAAGTACCCCTAACAGTCCAGGATTTAGGGATTACAAAGTTGTTTCTAAGGTGTTTTGGGAAAGAAAAAAAAAAACACGTTAGACACAACAAGGTAATCCCTAAATCCTGGACTGTTAGGGGTACTTTAGGACTGGGTTGGGAACCACTTTCCTAGTGGATTTGAACTTTTATTCTACCAAGAGAATACAGCCCTATAATAGAGTTTTCTGGAGGTCTGTGTCTGTGTAAGATAGGTGACTGTAAGACTGTGAGACTCTATAAAACAACACTTCTATTCCGCTTATGCACTGGGTTGGGAACCCCTGTGACTAGAACTATGATGCAAGATGTTCACAACCAGTTTCACATGTGGAAAGTAGTAGGCTGAATGTGAGATGATTTATTGATACAATGTCCATTAGGATGTGTTTAAAACAACGCATTCTGGAATCAGCTGTGGAGCAGTGAAGTGTATAATTGTATCACTATACACAAGTGGGTGCAGTTTCAATTATCCTACGGAGTGTTTTAATATAGCTACAACTCTATTAAACTGCCCGTTTCCCTTTACAGATTGCTAAGGGTTTAAATCACATTGCAAAGTGTTATTGCTTTAATTACAGAAAAACATATGCATTACTATGTTTCAGAGGAGACTGTGGGTGTGTTCTGATGGCAAAGACATCTTGGGGACACTCAACAACTTGTTTTTTTATTGCACCACAGAGCTGCATACTGTTGTTTTTGTTCATTAAAGTAATTGTTAATGCAGTGATGATTAACTGGAATGTGCTTGTTTTACGAGGCTCAAGGCTTTGAAAATATATTTTAGTTGAGTGTGAGCAGCAAGGGAGCATAGACTGCAGAAAGTTCACAAATTTACCCTTTACATACAGTGGATTAGTTGTGGATTAGTTGTTTTTGTTCAGTAGAATCGTTAATAATGGGTTAATAATGTAGTCTCTTGAATCAGCTGTATTTCTCTATGGAAGGCCATAATAAATCCACCCAGTGGTGGAACTAATGAACAGGGGGCTCTGGTACAATATTTTTTTTTATCTCCTCCATTTCATTCAATGTAGTTAAACGGACACTATAGGCACCCAGACCACTTCAGCTCATTAAAGTGGTCTGGGTGCATATTCCCAGGTCTCTTAACCCTGTAATGGTAATTATTGCAGTTTTCAATAAACTATAATAATTATCTGTGTGGGTTAACTCCACCTCTAGTGGCTGTCTACCAGACAGCCACTAGAGGGACTTCTGGGTCGTTAGGCAACTTTTGGTTGCCTAACTGACGTGGACGTCCTCACGCTATGCATGAAGATGTCCAGCGTCACCCGAAACTCCATAGGAAAGCATTATATAATGCTTTCCTATGGGGGAAATCCTAAGGCGAGGATTGCCGCACATGCACATTAGATCTCCCTCGCCAATGTTAGAGGAGGGGAGACAGAGTCTGAGCCAGCATTGAGGTGCATTGGAAACAAACAAATAATAGAGTTGCAACACCAGAATTTAAACAAAGGAGATTTTATTTCACCAGAGTGGATTCAACAACAATTCAACCTTTTTACAAAGAATGTGTCAAGTTTTGAAATGTTGCCAGTTCAACTCGGATGGAATATAATCTCCTACACTTTAAAGGGACACTCCAAACCCATAAAGCACTTCATGTTGTGTGTGTTTTATGTGTTTCCTCTCTCTCTCTCTCTCTCTCTCTATCTCTCTTTCTCTCTCTTTAACTAAAAGGTGCAGATTTAAATTTAAAAATTGCACTACAACCCCTGGCTGTAAATCAATCATTTTATTTTCTGGTTTGGTTAACTCAGTGGAGCTAAACTCAAGAGACAGCAATTGCTCAGAGCACCTGCCTGCTCATTAAGACTTCTCATTAAAGGACCACTATAGTGCCAGGAAAACATACTCGGCTCTGGAAAGGGGTAAAAACGTACCTTTTTCCAGCGCTGGGCGGGGAGCTCTCCTCTTCCGATCCTTCTCCTCTCCGCCCATTCGGCTGAATGCGCACGCGCGGCAAGAGCTGCACGCGCATTCAGCCGGTCGCATAGGAAATCATTTACAATGCTTTCCTATGGACGCTTGCGTGCTCTCACTGTGATTTTGTGCCTACAGTGGTCCTTTAAGCTGCACTCTGGAATCTGTATTTGGACAGCCACAGAAACCCTGAGTTGTGTTAGAAGGGGAGAACTTGCAAAGGCTTCCGACAAGAGATCTGCAGCTTTTGCAAGCAGTTTTTACTGTGATTGACTGGGAATATATAGCCTAAAAGGTGATTTTTGTATTATTATTTTTTTGTATTTGGGCAGTAGTGTGTCCCTTTAATGCTAGAGTAGTGGATCTATTATTTGTTTGTTTGCTGGTGGAGACTATTTTAAGGAGGCCTTGGGAGTTTGCACCCAGTGGAATAATTGGGAGTGCCGGTTTTACCTACTAACTTTTCAAGAACCAGTCAGATACTGCCTTGGAAAGTTAAGAATTAGACTTGGCTGCCTTGCCAAACTGCAGAAATAGACCACTCAGACCTAATAGAGCTGGGGTAAGCCTAGTAAGAGCTTTTAGATTGGTTCATTGGACCACCACAATTGCTTGTAGTTGGGCCAGTGGTACCAGGTGGTTCTCAGCCTGGACTGACATGTTTTGTCTCCATACAGGAAAAGACAAGAAGGCCAGAAAAACCAGTATATTCAGTAGGCCTTGCTGTACTGTTGATGTGATTAGAAGTTGCTTTCTGTATTGCTGATGTGATTGGGAAAATGATGCTTGACTTCATTAATATATTCGCCCATCATTATTTCCAAACATTTCCTCTAACAAGCCCAATCAACACTTTTCTTTCATTTCTGACCGACAAATGTGAAACACCAGTCATAAACCACTTTCCCTAATTGGTCCAGGAGTTTTATTTCCATCAAAAACACAACCATCAGAAGGCACAAAAAAAACCTCCAGATCAGACTCACACACTTTGGAGCAATTTGTATTGATCAATAAACTCACTTATATAATGCCCAGCCAATCCTTCCGCTTTAAATGTCTCGGACTTCTTTTCTGAACACTCCCCATTCAGATGGCGATATAAAACAAAGTATAGGTAGAGCAGCATATTTGTCACCAACATATAATGCATTAATAGACTTACTTCTGAAATAGTGGGGACAAGATGGTTTTTAACCCCACTCAAATCTCATGTAGCCTTCACAATCTTTAAATTCTATTTCACATTCTGTTGGCTTCTTGGAAAGGTTACTACTCTTCTTGGAGCCACATAAACTTGATGACGTATGGTCAAGGATGTGTTTCAACCTTCAATGGGCTTCTTCATCACTATCTTTTGTATATGTATCTGAAAAGGGCGTATTCTCATCTTTCATTTCCATGATGATTAAATCTGAAGGGCATTAAATGAGTTCAGTCATTGAGCAACGAACATTTCTCAAAACACAGTTGAATACTGTGAGTTGAATTCTAACAATTGTATATTTCCTCGTAAGCCTGGTGAACCTGGATTTATTCCCTTATATATAACACTGTGCTTAAGATTGAACCAAGATGCATCTTTTACTAATATAATAATGTTTTTCTGACCATTTTGCCTTTTATATGAATTTATAAATTTATATAAATTAAATGAAGTAAGGAATTTTAACGTAAATATATTAACTGCAACTTATACAAAGATACGATTCTGCAAGTCTGTCTGACTTACACTATATTTAGGTCTACAACAAAATATTCCATGGAAAAACAAACATTAAACCGGTTTATAGGGGAAATATAGTTAACAATGGTCTTATTCTGTGCACCTTGGGTTGAGCGAGTTCTTCTCGTTGATTAGCAGACAATGGAAGATTAAACTTGACTCTTGTTGCAACTGAATAAACTTGATTGGTACAAATTAAAAAATCCACCAGCAAAAATTAAGCTAAAATAATTTTTTTATTTAATACATTATACTAAAATGGCAATGCAGCAGGGGGTTCCAAATCAGAATGATAAAGTATAACATAAAACATATTTTACTTGCTATTTTATGTTTTATTTTACTGAAATAAAGTCATTTGTGGCAAAATTTAGCTTTGTCTTAAAATCAGTTTTATATTGATTGGTTATTTATTTAAACCTACCCTAACTAATTTATATAGACAAGTTATATTAACACGAGAAAATCTATTCTTTCTTCTGTTGATCAGAACGATTATGCTGTTCAGAGTTTTTATTTCTCTCCATTCACATGTGAATAAGCAGGCAGAGTTACACAGCTATTTGTGGATATACTGCCCTGGAAAAGGTCCATTCTCTGGCACTGCTCGCTGGAACACGGAGTCTTTGAGTTAGGACATCTGGTCAATTCCATGGGAGGAACGTCTTGCTTTCAATTTGAAGGTCAAATAGTCATTTCAGTAACTTGCAGGTATCCCCGATGGAGCCAAACAGAAAAAAAATAAAGGCTTTTAACTACACATGTCAATAATGAGCACAGATATACAAACAGATAAAGTGTATCTTTTTGTAAGCTTATGGGAAATACAAAAGACTGAAGGTCACATGCCATTAGGCACAAAATACCTCTATTGTAATTTACTGTATGGTCTTTCTTAATCAATTATTTTTTTAAAATAATTTTATTTTTATTTAATAATTAGTTAGATTTTAGAGTTAGATTTTTTTTGTCTGTGCAATCAGTTTGCAGTGATGGCCAAGATTAAAATTAAATTGTCATATTTTATATTTGTGTTTCAAAATTCATTTTTTAAAATTCATTTTTAATCTTGCCATAATTTTGAAGAGAATAGTTTTGTTCTACTTCCTGATATCATACTGTACCTTTATTTACACATACACGCAATTATTATTAAATCTGCTAGGTTAATCATAAACATTAGGTTCAATGGATGCTGTCACTCTGGTGAAGATTTGAATGTAAAAAGTTTTTTTTTTTTCCAAGAGCTTTGGTTTAAAAAATGTTTTTAATTCATTGTTACCTCATAAGACATTTAGGATCAGAATGACAAAATACCTGTTAAAACATCAGTCCCATTTTTCCCTTTTGCTTTTCTTTATACCTTACATGAGCACACTATAGTCACCAAAACAACTTTAGCTTAATTAAGCAGTTTTTGTGTATAGATCATGCCTCTAAAGTCTCACTGCTCAATACTCTGCCATTGAGGAGTTAAGTCACTTTTGTTTCTGTTTATGCAGCCCTAGCCACACTCACACAGACTGCTTGAAAAATGGTTTCAATATCAATCAGATGTTATCTCCTGCTCTATAAAGTGAACTTTAATCACATACAGGAGGCTCCTGCAAGGTGTAGCAATCTACTAATAATGTTGAAGAAAAAACTTTCTTAATTAAACAGAATTTGCAATGAAAGAAGCGTAAACATTAGATCTTACTTTACAGGAAGTGTTTAGGAAGGCTGTGCATGTAACTTACAGAGAGGTGTGACTAAGGCTGTATAAACAAAGTGATTTAACCCCTTAAGGACACATGACGGAAACATTCCGTCATGGTTCCCTTTTATTCCAGAAGTTGTGTCCTTAAGGGGTTAACTCCTAAATGCCAGAAAATTGTGCACAACTACTTCATTAGGCTAAAGTAGTTTTGGTAACTATATTGTCCCTTTGATTATTATATGCAACCCCTGGGCCTCTGTCTTTATTTGTATTTATAAATTTTTCATTCTTTAGTTGAATGTCAATAAAAATGCACTGCAATTTATTTCTTCTCTGTCCATGATGTCTGCTATTTTCCCTTCTCAGGACATACACTTCAAGACACTTTGGTACTCAGGACAACACTAGTTTGTTTCCTGAATCCTGAACCAGACTTTGCAAGAGAGACTGATAGATTGTAGATAAATTAGCATGGCATGGAAATAGACCCTTTCTTAACCCCTTAAGGACACATGACATGTGTGACATGTCATGATTCCCTTTTATTCCAGAAGTTTGGTCCTTAAGGGGTTAAAGGACCACTACAGACACCCAGATCACATCAGCTCAATGAAGTGGTCTGGGTGCCAGGGTCCCCAGGTTTTAACCCTTTAACATAGCTGTTTTAGAGAAACTGCTGTTTACATTGCAGGGTTAATCTAGCCTCTAGTGGCTGTCTGATGTGAAAATCGCATTAAGCACGCAGAACGTCCATAGGAAAGCATTGATTAATGCTTTCCTATGGGTTGTTTGAATGCGCGCGTGGCTCTGGACGCACATGTGCATTGCTCCACTCGGGCGCTAATGTTGGAGGGGGAGGAGAAGTCACCAGTGCCGAGGGAGCCTGTCGTTGGATTAAGGTAAGTGGCTGAAGGGGGTTTAACCCCTTCAGTCCAGTGGGAGGGGGGCCCTGAGGGGGGGGGGACCTAAGGACAATATAGTGCCAGGAAAACGAGTTTGTTTCCTGGCATTATAGTGGTCCTTTAAGCTTTACCTGTTGCAATAGATTGCCAAATATTGTGGTTCAAATAACAAACCGTAGTAATTCTTATTTGTTAAAATCAGAAATTTCAAGAAAAAAAAGTGAAAGAAAAGGATTAAAAAAAATAAACCTGCAAAGTGAGAACAACTTTGTCCTAGAAATGTCTATTACAAATATTTTTAGTACCGTTTTGCTCTCCCTAGAATATATTAGGCAAAGCCATAAGCAAGAATTGTGTATATAGTTGTTCATGTACTTTGGTAATAAAAGTTATTTTAATTGTACCTCAGAGGACCAATATTTGAAAGTTGTTTTTTTTTATTAATATCCCATTTGGTTTGTATCTCTCTCTCTCTCCCCATTTCGATACAAGGCCAAAGTGGGCAGCACATTGCTTAAAACATGGAATTATGCCATCTTGGCACTCAACGAGTGTGTAATCCAATACATGCTTCATATCACACGGAGAGGCATAACTGATACAGGGTGTCAAATAGTTTCTCCAGTATGAAACCAATTGTTTTCGACTTACGCTCCCACCTCTTTGCTGAGTGTGTTATCATTTTATGTTATGTAAATGTCACTGATATAGCACTATTACATGTAGAAATCAGACCCCAGCTGTAGAAAACAGTGCTGGATGGCTGTGTGGACTGGAGAATGTCACAGTGAGTGACAGCAACAGGTCCAGTTTCCTCTTGTTTTGGGGCCCTTGATCTCCTTCCAATTCTGAGGAATGTGGGTCATAGGTCACATAAGCACAGTTTGTCCATGCTCCTGTTTTCTAGATGCGAGGTGCAGCTGGCCTTAGTTTATAGGTACCTTATAGAATGTAGACTTTTGAAAATGTTAGGCAGAAGGTCTTTTTATTGTATTCACTTATAGGAAAATTGTGCTACCATGTTAACCAGAAGAGTAAACAAAATTCTTTTTTAGAGTATTTGAGGTAATTTCTTCAGGTACGATTCAAAGAATTTGCATAATTTGCAAAGACCTCTCTGACAGTGACATCGCCGCTGAGGGTCTGGTGACCAGGAAAGGCAGGCAAAAATTAGTTTTACTTACAGTGATTGAAAAAAGTATTTAATCCCCTACTGATTTTGAACGTTTGCCCACTGACAAAGAAATGATCAGTCTATAATTTTCATGGTAGGTGTATTTTAACAGTGAGAGACAGAATAACAAAAAAAATCCAGAAAAACGCATTTCAAAAAAAGTTATAAATTGATTTGCATGTCAATGAGTGAAATAAATATTTGATCCCCTATCAATCAGCAAGATCTTTGGCTCCCATGTGTCTTTTATACAGGTAATGAGCTGAGATTAGGAGCACTCTCTTAAAGACACGTACATGTATAAAAGACACCTGTCCACAGAAGCAATCAATCAATTAGATGCCAAACTCTCCACCATGGCCAAGACCAAAGAGCTGTCCAAGGATGTCAGGGACAAGCTTGTAGACCTACACAAGGCTGGAATGGGCTACAAAACCATCGGCAAGTAGCTTGGTAAGAAGGTGACAACAGTTGGTGCGATTATTCGCAAATGGAAGAAACACAAAATAACTGTCAGTTTCAATGATCATGAGAACCATGAGGAATAAGCCCAGAACTACACAGGAGAATCTTGTTAATGATCAAAAGGCAGCTGGGACCATAGTCACCAAGAAAACAATTGGTAACACACTACGCCATGAAGGACTGAAATCCTGCAGTGCCCGCAAGGTCCCCCTGCTCAAGAAAGCACATGTACAGGCCTGTCTGAAGTTTGCCAATAAACATCTGAATGATTCAGAGGAGAACTGGTCAAATGAGACCAAAATCGAGCTCTTTGGCATCAACTCAACTCGCCATGTTTGGAGGAGGAGGAATGCTGCCTATGACCCCAAGAACACCATCCCCACTGTCAAACATGCAGGTGGAAACATTATGCTTTGGGGGTGTTTTTTTGTTTTTGTTTTTAGGACTGGAAATGTTTTATTTCTGCTTTACAAAGGCTGGTTTGCAACTTTTTTGTTTAACCCCTTAAGGACACATGACATGTGTGACATGTCATGATTCCCTTTTATTCCAGAAGTTTGGTCCTTAAGGGGTTAAACCTGTATATACAAAAGAGGCACAAATCCATAGAGAATGCAATCACGGTCTCCAGAATTGTGTTTTTTTTTTCTCACTTCTTCAAACATCCACTTGCAAAAACTGGCAAGTACCTGGGTTTGTCCATCACCGAATATCACTTAAAATTATGTTGAAATGGCCTTAAAATAGGAAGCAAAGTCCGGTTGTACTGAAGATACTTTTTCAAGATGTTTTTGTATTAGTCCATTTAGATCATCTTTTACCTCATTCGCTCTAGCTTTAACCTTTTTCTTGCAAACTGTATCCGAAATTGGTGGATTGAATGTCATCCCGTTGATTGTGTAATCTGCAAAAAGTTCTACTGTAGATTTGTGACTTAGTTCCGCTCTGAGACCTTCTGAGCCTTCAGATGGAGCTCCGGCACAGAGGTGAGCAGCAAATATTCGCACTACAGGATGATAATGCCTCCGCAAGCAGTACAGCTCCCACAGCGCAGTGTTCTGGGCATTGCAGTATTCTGGCTCATCCAGCTCCGGTAGGTAGAGGCTGCTGCCTTGGGACTCGTTGTCAAGCAGGATGTCGGTCTTTGGGAATGTTTGCATAATTCCTCTATTGGTTGACAAAATCCCAATGCAGGAGTCTGGGAGTACGTGCAGAGCCAGTGTGGATAGCTGCTTTAAGAAAGAGAGGGCTCTCTGCTGGGTTACTTGCTTCCTAAGCTTGGCAAGCATCACTTCCAAGCATTGAAGGGCTATCAGAATGTCGTCATTGTTAACAACTGCATGGAGCTTAAGTAATGTTTTATAAAGGTGTGTATAGAATTTCAGGTGATCAATATTCAGAACATCACCTTGCCCAGAAAGGATATTAAATGCTGTCTTGACGCAGTGCAGACTTTCTCTGTAGTTGAGATCCCCAGAATCAATGAGAGTATAAAGGACCTTGAGAAGATCATCAAAAAATTCTATGTTGATAAGATGAGCAAACTTTGCAAGGCCTTCCAGAACAGCAGGTAGGAGTACAGACTTCTGCGCTCTCTTCAATATTCTGAAGAAGGTGAGAAAAACGATGTTCAGCGTCTCAGTGTACAGCTTCAACTTCTTCTCCTTGTTTTCAGAGGCCTCTGCTTCCAGTAAGTCTTTTTCCAACTTTTCCTCGGCTTTCCTCCACTTTCTCTGCATTCTTGAGAGATTTTTCTTCTTTTCTTTATAAGACATGAATTTTTGTTTCGGGGCAATATCTTCAGTGTCTTTTTTTACTTCAACCTCCTTAATCTGCAAGTTAAGCAAGATGTTGAGAACCTCAGGACGAACATCGTAATTATGGCTCTTCACCAGGCCAGAAATTATTTTTACTGCAGCCAAAGAAGTATGTCCAAGCTTATCCTGTCTGAGCATTTTTTTTACAGCCTCAAAGCATATTTCTGAAATCGCTTGATCATCCCAGCCTCTGTGTTGAGTCGTTCAGTGTCCTTGCTGTGTTCAGGTCCCTTGCGATTCGTTTGCCAGGGATGTTTTTAGTCTCTTGTATCTGCTAGTGGCAGCCTCAAGTATATGAAAGAGGAAGCTTGTTACTCGAGTCCGTTGCACTTCTGTGCTTATTCAGGGTTAGAGTCCCGATTGAGTTCCCTCAGATCTGCCGGTGACCATGTGAGACGTTACCTCAGGTATTGCAGGTGTGAGCCTTGCTTACATGCTGAACGTTTCCTCCTTAGAGTTGTCTGGTGTGCGGCAAGAGTGTGTGTGTCTGCGGGCTGCTTATTCTCCCGCTGGTGATGGATGCGGCGGCCATTTTGTTTTTTGCCATGCGGTCCCTAGTTGCTCAGTTTGTCGCTCAGGCTTCATAGGTGGTCACTGCTTCCCCGGTGGGGTCCGGGATAACCCCCCCGGCCCACAGGGGGGGTGAACGGGGCCCTCGCTAAGTGCGTGGGAGGTCCCGCCGGACTAAGCACGGGAGACCGGCCGCATCTCCCGCCAGAGCCTCACGACAGGCCGCAATCCCAGTCATCCAGCAATCATCCTCGCAGGACGGGGGTCGGTATTCACTCTGAAAGTTGTGTTTAGGTTCCCCCTCGTCTTCTTGTAGCTGCGGTGCGGTTATTCAAGAGAGATAAGGTTGTTTTGAGCTGGATATTGGGGATTCATAGAGGAGCTGAGGTGCCCCACGTCCAGCCAGCTCAGCAGTCAGGCCCCCCAGTGTTTTTTTAATAAGAGGACAGTACAAATGCACCGCATCAAAGGGAAGATGGTCAGGGCCATGCACCATCAAATCTTGGGTGAGAATCTTCTTCCCTCAGCCAAGACTTTGAAAATGGGTCGTGGATGGATATTCCAGAATGACAATGACCCAAAACACACATCCAAGGCAACAAAGTAGTATCTCAAGAAGAAGCACATCAAGGTCCTGAAGTTGCCTAGCCAGTCAACAGACCTTAATCCCATAGAAAATCTGTGGAGGGAGCTGAAAGTTCTAGTTGCCAAACGTCAGCCTTGAAACCTTAATGACTTGGAGAGGATCTGCAAAGAGGAGTGGGCCAAAATCCCTCCTGAGATGTGTGCAAACCTGGTGGCCAACTACAAGAAACGTCTGACCTCCGTGATTGCCAACAAGGGTTTTGCCACCAAGCACTAAGTCAAAAGGGTCAAATACTTAATTCACTCATTGACATGCAAATCAATGTATAACTTTTTTTGACATGCGTTTTTCTGGATTTTGTTTTGTTTAACAATAAAATTATAGACTGATCATTTCTTTGTCAGTGGGCAAACGTTCAAAATCAGCAGGGGATCAAATACTTTTTTCCCTTAATGTACCTGAACCTGTCACTCTCAGACGCTGCTATGCTCTCCCTGCAGGTCCTTAGACGCTGCTATGCTCTCCCTGCAGGTCCTTTTCCACTCCTGGCGCTTCAGCTGCCAGGAGCCAACATCACTGTCATACTTTCCTGCATGCATGAGAGCACAGCATTGAAGTCTATGGAGGAACCCGCTGGTCCTATGGAGCTTATATCCTTGCAGCCATCAGTGATAATGACGGGGGATTTGACATGGCTTGACTATGGTACCTCTGCTCAGTGTCAAGTAGTTGTAGGAGAAATACTGAGACAGCCCCAACCTTGTCTCAGTATATATTTAGACTGGGTTGAAATTTCAGTGAAATTTCAAAACAATCAATATGATTATGTTTACAAAATATTCATTTTGCAGGGGTTGACGGCGCCACTTTCAGATGTGAAGCTGAACATGTATATGTAGACATCAGTTATATTGGAATATAGTAGTACAATTAAAACAGGCAAACAAGTGTCAGGTGGGGAAAGCTTACTGGAAGTGATAAAAGTCTGCTCTGCTTCCCAAACCCACAGACAGATATCAGATGCTACAGTTTCCCTCCCAGACACAGGAACCATTCAAAAATATACATAATATAGTACCAGTACATCTGATCTGACTTGAAAGAGAAAAATCAATAGCTCCACTGGCTAACCAACTGAAAATGGTTATAAGCAGGGCCAGCTTTAGCGGTGTGCGAGCTGTGCGGCCGCACAAGGAATCATGGCAGCAGGGGTGCCAGCCAACACAGCTCACAAATTCAGGGGCCGGTGGTAAAGAGGCAGGGCAAGAAACATGGAGATGGGGCGGAGCTAAATCGGAAGCAGGGACAGGGCTAAATGGGCAGCGGAGGCAGAGCTAATTGCAGCCTCTACACTGCCCAGTTATCCTGCTTCCCCAACAAGCTTCCCCCTCCAGAGCATAATGGAAAAAGGTACCTGTCTGTGTGTCAGGGGCATCACTAGGGGGAGGGCATTGCCCCCCTACATCATGCATTGCCCCCAACCCCCTTAGGCTCCCCTAGTGAAATTGAAGCCAGGAGCACTGAGTCTCCATACACAAGCTGCAGCAGCACAGTGCACAGAGGTGGGTGGAATGCCCACATGGGCCAAAGGGGGCACTGTGCTGGAAGGAACCTCCTCGGTCACAGAGAGCAGTGCAGGGGAGAGACAGGGAGAGGAAGCTAAGCTCTGCACAGAGGCATCCAGACAGCTGCTGGTAAGTGTAAGTCTGTGTGTGTGGTTCAGTCTCTGTGTGTGTGGGGAGGGGAGGGGGGAATTCAGTCTGTGTGTGTGTGTGTGTCAGTCTATGTGTATGGGGGGGGGCTCAGTCTGTGTGTGGGGGGGTCAGTATGTGTATGTGTATGGGTCAGTTTGTGTGTGGGGACAGTTTGTGTGTGTGTATTGGTCAGTCTATGTTTGTGTATTGGTCAGTCTGTGTTTGTGTATGTGTCATTCTGTGTGTGTATTGGTCAGTCTGTGTGTGTATGGGTCAGTCTGTGTGAGGGGTGTAGCGGATCATGGGTAACCCGACTGGTTACCTCCGCTAATTCCTTCCTTTAGCCACTCAACTGAGTTTTTTCACACATGGCTTTTATGCACAGACCCCTAATACAGGGTTTCCAATCTCAGAATCCTCTGTGCCTGAGAGATAATTGCGTGAGAAAAACCCATAATTTAATTATACAAAATATACAGTACCCCAAAAGTGTCCCCACCATACTCAGAAACCCTGCAAAAAGTACATCCCCAGTTAGCCCTGATCTGAGTGTATAACATATACAAAGGTCACTCAGATCGGTTCGGTGAAATGGGAATGCAATTGAGATGAAGTTTTGGCCGGCCAGACATGAGGCGCTAGCCCAAAACGGTTCCAGGAAAATAGGTGCCCTGGAATCTCTTAATTTCAGGATACGAATACTCCCCCTGTAAGGTAGTTCATATCTCTTGAACGTCGTTCGTATAGGTGGTTGGGAAAGAGAACAGGCAGCGATCTAAGTGTTACAGGCATTTGTGGGCGTGCCTAGCCGAAAAGAGTTCCAGGCACTCAATGACCAAGTACCGCTGCCCACGTTCAGGAGGCAAGATGGCCACATTCTTTTGTTTGTCACGTGTTTTCGGTTGAATATGAATATATGAATATATATATGAAATGGCGGCCACCCAGGGGAAGCATTCATTAATTACTTCCCTTGCGGTTTAGCACTTAAGTTGCTGGTATAAACGTTCTAATGGTGTACAGGGGTGGTCCTCGTTCGGGAGACAAATGGATTTTGTTCATATGAAGTACTCCCAGACTGAAAAGGAGTAAAACAACCGAAATAAGGGGGAAACACACGGATAGGTGGTACATTCTGCTAAGGGGGGCAGTCTCTGTGTGTGTATGGGTCAATCTGTGTGTGGGGGCAGTTTGTCTGTGTGGGGGGGCAGTCTGAGTGTGTATGGGTCAGTCTGTTTGTATGGGTCAGTCTGTGTGTGGGGGGTTTCAGTCTCTGTGTGTGTATGGTTCAATCTGTGTGTGTATTTGTGGGGGGGCAGTCTGTGTGTGTATAGGTCAGTCTGTGTGGGGGGGCAGTCGGTGTGTGTATAGGTCAGTCTGTGTGGGGGTCAGTCGGTGTGTGTGGTTCAGTCTGTGTGGGGGTGGGGGCGGGTCAGTCTGTGGGTTTGTATTGGTCAGTCTGTGTAAGTGCCTGAGCTCCAAGAGAGATACCTCTCATCTTGTAACCTCCCCTGTACTCGATGGATAGGCAGCCTTCTTAACCACCACAGAGCTGACTGTGCCACCCCTTCCCTGCAAGGTAAGATAAGAGAAAGGGGAATATTCTTTTTTTTTTTTTTTTTACTCTTATTAAAGAACACAGTACAACCTCACAAACAACAGTGAACCCCCCATATACAGTACACTCCCACCCACACAGAGTACACCTTTGCATACACACACAGTGCACCCCTCACGCACTTCATCCCACACATCATCTCTTCACCCCAAGTACATTTACCCCTCACACACATACATACATACACACCCCATTACATGCACACATACACACTACAGCTCCTTGATAAGCACACACAATGCAACCCCTTAATACACATACACCCACACTGCAGTCCCTAGATGCATACGCACACACTTTACCAGCCCTCTGAGCACACACACAAAAGCTCCTATACGTGAGCATGTGCTCACACTACAGCCCCTAGTTACACATAGTACACCATAAACAGACTCCTATATACACACACAGCCCCTTCTAAACACCATTGAAAATGATCTTGCATCTCCTGAAAAGGTTTTCCAGTTTCCGAGAAAAGGTGTCTTGCCTGATATAAGGAAGGTGTAGTGGTGGAACTACAGGCAGTACTAACACCGGGGCCCATCAAGTGGCAAATGCACTTGGGACATGTGTCTTCAGGGGCCTAAATCAATTTTTGTTGCAGAAAGAGGCCTAAAAATGGTCTCCCAGTTTTCCCACAGCCACAGCATTCAGTTCCAGGTAGGCTTGCTTCAAATACTTAGCATGACAGAGTGATGTGTATGTGCCTGCTACTGAGTGAGCTTGTGTCTGTCAGTGAGCTTGTCTGAAGTAAGCTTGTGTGTGTTTCAGTGAATTTGTCTGTAGTGAGCACGTGTGTTAGTGAGCTTGCCTCTAGTCAGCATGTGTCAGTGAGCTTGTCTGTAGTGAGCATGTGTGTTAGTGAGCTTGTGTGTGTATCAGTGAGCTTATCTGTAGTACGCTTGTGTGTGTTACTGAGCTTGTCAGTAGTGAGCATGTGTATCAGTGAGCTTGTTTGTAGTAAGCTTGTGTGTGTTACTGAGCTTGTCAGTAGTGAGCATGTGTGTCAGTGAGCTTGTCTGTAGTTAGCATGTGTGTTCGTGAGCTTGCCTCTAGAGAGCTTGTGTGTGTCATTGAGCTTGTCTGTAGTGAGCATGTGTGTGTTAGTGAGCTTGTGTGTGTATCAGTGAGTTTGTCTGTAGTGAGCTTGTGTGTTAGTGAGCTTGTCTGTAGTAAGCGTGTGTGCATCAGTTAGCTTGTTCACTCCCCACATTGGCCAGTTTTAATGTTTCCTGCGCAAAGGGTTGACAAATCGCAGATGCGAAGGCGAAATCTCTAGTCGCCATGGCGCCTGTGATTTGTTGAGCCCTGTGTATGTATGTATGTGTGTGTGTGTGTATATATATATATATATATATATATACATATAGAGTTCAAGTAGAGATTGTAGCCATATTAGTCCAATAAAAAAGGTATTACAAGTTAAAAATTTTAGCTGGTTTTTACATATGTGTATATATATATACAGGGAGTGCAGAATTATTAGGCAAATTAGTATTTTGACCACATCATCCTCTTTATGCATGTTGTCTTACTCCAAGCTGTATAGGCTCGAAAGCCTACTACCAATTAAGCATATTAGGTGATGTGCATCTCTGTAATGAGAAGGGGTGTGGTCTAATGACATCAACACCCTATATCAGGTGTGCATAATTATTAGGCAACTTCCTTTCCTTTGGCAAAATGGGTCAAAAGAAGGACTTGACAGGCTCAGAAAAGTCAAAATAGTGAGATATCTTGCAGAGGGATGCAGCACTCTTAAAATTGCAAAGCTTCTGAAGCGTGATCATCGAACAATCAAGCGTTTCATTCAAAATAGTCAACAGGGTCGCAAGAAGCGTGTGGAAAAACCAAGGCGCAAAATAACTGCCCATGAACTGAGAAAAGTCAAGCGTGCAGCTGCCACGATGCCACTTGCCACCAGTTTGGCCATATTTCAGAGCTGCAACATCACTGGAGTGCCCAAAAGCACAAGGTGTGCAATACTCAGAGACATGGCCAAGGTAAGAAAGGCTGAAAGATGACCACCACTGAACAAGACACACAAGCTGAAACGTCAAGACTGGGCCAAGAAATATCTCAAGACTGATTTTTCTAAGGTTTTATGGACTGATGAAATGAGAGTGAGTCTTGATGGGCCAGATGGATGGGCCCGTGGCTGGATTGGTAAAGGGCAGAGAGCTCCAGTCCGACTCAGACGCCAGCAAGGTGGAGGTGGAGTACTGGTTTGGGCTGGTATCATCAAAAATGAGCTTGTGGGGCCTTTTCGGGTTGAGGATGGAGTCAAGCTCAACTCCCAGTCCTACTGCCAGTTCCTGGAAGACACCTTCTTCAAGCAGTGGTACAGGAAGAAGTCTGCATCCTTCAAGAAAAACATGATTTTCATGCAGGACAATGCTCCATCACACGCGTCCAAGTACTCCACAGCGTGGCTGGCAAGAAAGGGTATAAAAGAAGAAAATCTAATGACATGGCCTCCTTGTTCACCTGATCTGAACCCCATTGAGAACCTGTGGTCCATCATCAAATGTGAGATTTACAAGGAGGGAAACAGTACACCTCTCTGAACAGTGTCTGGGAGGCTGTGGTTGCTGCTGCACGCAATGTTGATGGTGAACAGATCAAAACACTGACAGAATCCATGGATGGCAGGCTTTTGAGTGTCCTTGCAAAGAAAGGTGGCTATATTGGTCACTGATTTGTTTTTGTTTTGTTTTTGAATGTCAGAAATGTATATTTGTGAATGTTGAGATGTTATATTGGTTTCACTGGTAATAATAAATAATTGAAATGGGTATATATTTGTTTTTTGTTAAGTTGCCTAATAATTATGCACAGTAATAGTCACCTGCACACACAGATATCCCCCTAACATAGCTATAACTAAAAACAAACTAAAAACTACTTCCAAAAATATTCAGCTTTGATATTAATGAGTTTTTTGGGTTCATTGAGAACATGGTTGTTGTTCAATAATAAAATTAATCCTCAAAAATACAACTTGCCTAATAATTCTGCACTCCCTGTATATGTATATACTCATATATATATATATATATATATATATATATATATATATATATATATACACGTTTTATGACTCCCCCCTTACTTGTGTCCCTGGCCCCTCATGTGCCCCCTCTAAATATGAATCCTGGATGTGTATGAATGTGTGTCTGTCTGCCTGTAACTGTGTGTATGTGTGTGTGTGTGTGTGTGGGGCTGTCTGCCTGCAACTGTGTCTGCCTGTAACTGTGTGTGTGTGACTGTCTGCCTGTGACTATGTGTGTGGCTTCCTGCCTGTAACTGTCTGTCTGCCTAAACTGTGTGTGTGACTGCCTGTAACTGTTTGTGTTATGACTGTCTGCATGTAACTGTGTGTGTGACTGTTTGCCTGTAACTGTGTGTGTGTGTGTGTGTGTGTGCGACTGCTAGTAACTGTGTCTGTGTGTGTGTTTGTGTGGCTGTCTGCTTGTAACTGTGTATCTGCCTGTAACTGTGTGTGTGTGTGTAACTCTGTAACTGTGTGTGACTGTCTGTAACGGTGTGTGTCTGCCAGTAACTGTGAGTGTTTGACTGTCTGTAGTTCTGTGTGTGTGTGTGAGACTGTATGTGGCTGCCTATAAATGTGTGACTGTATGCGTACGACGTAAAGATTGTAACTGTGTGTTTGACTGTGCGCAAGTGGCTATGCGTCTGGGACTATGTGCATGTGGCAATATTTGACAGTATATGTGTATAACTGTATGCATCTGACTGTATGTCTAACTGTGGGACTGTGTGCATTGACACTGCAAAAATACACACTAGCATTTACACATAGGCCAACATGCATTTTAAAAAAATCTAAATTAAATACCCCTACACAAAACACTGCATCCTTATACATATACAATACATGGACAAGTGGGTGTTACCGGGGGTGTTGGGGGGGGTGGGGGGGGAAGCTTTGTGAACATTTTTTTGCACAGGGCGCTTAAAGCTGGCCCTGGTTATAAGCCAATGACAATACACTATAAAGTATACCAAACCCTCGAAATACCCCTAAAAACACATGTAGAACACAAGTCACAGGCAGAAATCAGTGGAAAAACATTTATGCTGGAGACACCCTTGTCACTAGTATAAAGGGCATTTGAGCTGCAGCCTTGAAGCATTATTCTTCTGTTAAATCAAAGCAAGAGGTGGACAATTGGGAGGCATACTAGCAGAATACTACTGGGGTGAAGCAACCGTAGGAGTTGTGCGCATGGCCTTCGCTAGTTTGTCATTGTGCAGGTTTGTGCTTGATCTGGTAGTCCTTAATCTGTTTTATTGATAGTAATAAAATAATAAAACTAAACATTCAATCATTCAGGCATGCACAGATTTCTGTGACTAATCCATCATGTTGTACAGGTCATACTGATGGAGGATCCAGAGATATAAGATGTCATACCTAATGACCTCCATCTGTCAAACCCATACATTATTTGCTCTGTGAATGCACAGCCACCTACAAACAGTTCTGTAATATTTGTGTGCAAATGAAGATCATTAGGGTGAAAAAAAATTCGAGTAAGAAAGAAAATGATTCTGCTTCGGCAATTCGGACCAATGGCATTCGGTTCGGTTCGGCACTTCCAAAATTCGTGACTTTGGAACTTCAGCAATTCAGAACTTTGGTAATTTGGATCCTAACCCTAAACCCTAAACCCTAACCCTACCCTTAACCCACTTCGGAGCTTCAGCAATTCAGAACTTCGGCAATTTGGAGGTTCGTTTCGGCACTTCAGAAATTCAGCAATTCGAACTTCGGACATTCGTAAGCATCTGAATGTCTGAATTGCATGAAATTTGTCCAAATGTACATTCGAAATGAAACTAATTGCACATGTCTAGAAATTTCCCACACAATTTCTCCTTGTATACAGACAGCCAACAAATGTAAGAAAATCACTTCTTAAGAGTTCTCTTCTGTGTCTCAGGGCACAAAAAAATTACACTTTTTATCACGGAATAGGCAAGACATCAGATATCCTAGTCCCAGAGAAGGTACCAATATGAAACAGCAGGAATTTAAAATCAAAGCTTCTTTCACCTGTTCCTCATCTATTGACATGTACCTCGCATATGTAACATGTGGACAGTGCACCCAAAGAGTACAATTCTGAAACCAGAGAAATGTAATTTCGGAATGGCCAAAGTACAGTACTTGGGACACAGGGTAGGGTGTGGGAAACAGCGACCAGAACCCGCTAAGGTGGAAGCTGTAGCCAATTGGCCCACACCAAGACCCAAGTACAGGCATTCTTAGGGACAGCAGGATACTACAGGAAATTTGTCCCTGACTACAGCACCATCGCTAAACCCCTGACAGATTTGCCAAAGAAAAATTAGCCTAGAGTGTCTGTGGTCTCCCGCCTGTGAAACAGCGTTCCAAACCCTGAAACAAGCCCTGATCAACGCGCCTGTTTTGTCTGCCCCCGTCCCTAACAAAAGATTTGTCGTCCATACAGATGCGTCCATGTACGGACTGGGGGCAGTTCTGAGCCAGGTCGGGGAAGATGGAGGGGAACACCCTGTCGCGTACCTGAGTAGAAAACTATTGCCCAGGGAAGTGAGCTACACGGCAGTGGAAAAAGAGTGTCTAGCCCTGGTCTGGGCTCTAAAGAAGCTCACACCATACCTGTACGGTCAGGAATTCACCCTGATCACGGACCATAACCCCCTAGTATGGCTGAACCGAGTAGCTGGGGACAATGGACGATTAATGAGATGGAGCTTGGCCCTACAACCGTACAACTTCTCCATTCAATACCGCCCTGGCCGGTTCAATGGAAACGCAGACGGACTGTCCAGGCAAACTGAACTTTTACCTTAACCGCAGACCGGACAGACCCAAGTTGACCCGAAAAGGATCAATCCGGGTCTGCCGGAGTGTTCCACAAAAGGGAGCAGTGTAACAGAACTATGCTTTTGCCTATGCTTTTTGCCTGGACTTATATATCAATGCCGCTGGATGTATTACAAAAAACAAATGACTATTTCGTGATAATATCCTTACCGGAGAATACAGCTGAAAATACCGAACATCGGACCACCCAGGGGAACAGTTAAGTGGTATTTTACCTCCCAGCACTTTTGGAGCCGTTCTTATGGTTTCACACGAATCCCTTTGTGCTCAGGATAGATGGCCGCCATTTCGGGACTTTACACGTGTTCGCGGCCATCTTACGCACGAACAGCGGTGTTTGCCCGTGAATGCATGGAACTAAAATCGGATACGCAAACAGGCGAACACCGCCAAGACCTCCAGGAGCTCGTAATTTCGTGCTGGAACTACCGAACAACCGGCCGTTCGGTAGTTATGCTTAAGCTCACATAGGGATTCCAGCGAACACCAGGATGACTATGGATGGCAAGGGGTTCGTGGGGTTTTAATGCACGAACAGAGACCGACTGCAAGGCCAAAACTTATGGAACTCTTTTCGGCTAGAAAACATGTGCTGTCGGTCAAAACTTCAAAGATCCATAACTCCCGAACCCCTCAACTGAATGGGCTGAAATTTGGACATATTGTTCCCCTGAGTGAGAGCTATCAAGTGGTGCTGGACCTAAAGGTGTACCCCCTGTTTTTGGGGTACATCCAGAACTTGGGTAAAATTGTGTCTGTTTTAATGATGTTATATGTTTATCTGAGGGGAGGAGACGTGGGGGTTGTACCATGTATCTGATTGGCTGTTGTGTTAATTATGTGGGTGTAGCCTTTCAGAGGGCACCATTGCATAAAAGGAGACCCCTGTCAATAAACATCAGTTCTACTTGACCCTTCAAAACGTAGCCTTGTCTCGTTCTTGGAGGGGATTTATGGTACAGTTACTCTGCCTCATTTTACAGCAATGCCGGATTATACACTTGGATATCATGGATGGGAATAAGAACTCCATTACTTCACAGCAGCTTGCCTAGAAAAGGACGTCTCCAATGGCAGATACCCCTTTCCAGCTGGGTAGCCGTTACATATGTTTTGACACATGCATAAATAAACAAACTCAGACTCATATTCTCCCCAGAACAAACTCACTGATCCCTGCACACACAAGGACTCACTGCATACACACACATATACAGTATTTTATAACCTAAAAATCTGCATACACTTACACATACTATCCCACACACTTGGATATCTACTCAGTCTGATGCACATGCTCACCTACCCTCACTGACATACACACTGATTGTAACAGCTAACAATGCAACATCTCACACCCTAAAACCTATTCATTCATACATGCATATGTATATAAATGTGCATCCCTCTTGGATTTATATACTTATATATATAAATCGCAGGTGCCTCATTTGAGGGCCCTATTTAACCTTGCACTGCAGAGAGTCCAGAAGGATGGATTTCCCAAGTAAGTTGATTAGTCTAATAAAAGCAGGCATTAGGTAATTAGGTTGCTAGTATATGACCAGTGGCGTCTCCAGGATTCATACTTAGGTGGGCACATAAGGGGCCAGGGACAAAAGTAAGGGGGCAGTTATATATAACATACACATGCACACACACACATACATACACAGGGTTCCACAAATTCCGGCTCCAGGTCGTGCAGGAAACATTAAAGCCTGCCGCCGCGGGGTGCAATGAGGCAGGTGTGATGGAGCAGTAACCTTCCTGCAGTTCCTTTCTGCTCCCTTACACGCTGTTTAGTGACATGACATCACTCTGGCCCAGGCATCACTACAGAGAGCGCGCAGAGGAGCAGAGAGAAACTGGAGGAAGACTGAGAGGAGACACACTGGACGCCATGGAAATATCCACTTAGCTCTCCCAAAGGCTGGGTGCATTTAAATAAAAATAAAAATAGCAATTTGTGAGTGTGTGTGCTCTGATAGGGCCTGTAAAGTGTGTGCGTGTGCTCAAAGGAGCTGCATTGTGAGTGTATGTGTATTGGGGTTGTATTGTGTGCTTATCAAGGACCTGTAGTTATTATACACATACACATATATATAGAGAGATTTGGTGTGTAGTGGGGGTGGAGCATGTATTTATGTATGTGTGTGTGGGGGTGAAGGTATGTGGGGAAGAAGAGTGTATGTGAAAATAGAAGATGTGTGTGAGGGGTGCACTGTGTGTGTATGCAAAGGTGTACTCTGTGTTGGTGGCAGTGTACTGTATGTGGGGGGGGTTCACTGTCTATGAGGGTGTACTGTGTACTGGGTGTCTAGAGAGTAGAATAGGGAACAGCTTTACAATTTTTACTTTAATAATTGTTTACAAAAAAGAAAAAAAAGAATATTCTCCTTTCCCTCATCTTAACTTGCAGGGAGTGGGTGGCACAATCAGATCTGTGGTGATTAAGAAGGCTGCCTGTCCATTGGGTACACAAGATGAGAGGTATATCTCTTGGAGCTCAAGCACTTCTATAGACTGACCTATACAAACCCACAGACTGACCCATACACATACACAGACAGACCCATACACAAACACACACACTGCCCCCCCACACACACAGACTGACCCATACACACACGCAGACTGCTCCCCAAACAGACTGACCCATACACACAAACTGACCCATACACACAAACTGACCCCCCCAACCCCACACACACACTGACCCCCACACACAAACAGACCCCCCAACCCTACACACATACTGACCCCCACACCCATACACAAACAGACTGACCCCCACACAAACCGACCCACCCCCACACAAACTGACCTATACACACACAGACTGACCCACCCCACACACACAGACTGACCCATACACACAGACTGAACCCCCACCCCACACAGACTGACCCATACACACACAGACTGAACCCCCACCCCCACACACAGACTGACCCATACACACACACACAGACTGACCCCCTCTCCACACACAAAGACTGAACCACACATTGACTCACACTTACCAGAAGCTGCCTGGATGCCTGTGTGCAGAGCTGAGCTTCCTCTCCCGGTCGCTCCCCTGTGCTGCTCTCTATGAGTCAGGAGTAAGTCCTCCCAGCACAGTGAGAGGTCCTCTGACTGCTTGTGGGAAAAGGGTGGAACATAGTTCCACCAGTGACAGTCCTGCTGCAGCTTGTGTAGGGAGACGCAGTGCTCCCGACTTCAATTTCAATTGGAGGGGAACTAGGAGGGACACTGCATAATGTAGTGGGGGCCATGGCCCCCTCTGGCTCCACCCTAGTGATGCCACTGTATATGACCTGGGGCACAGTGGCAGGCTTATGCAAGGTATGATCATATATATTTTTTAAAAACTATTACATTTTGTGAAATTTAATGTTGGTGTATAGGCAGTGAGTGCAGTGGATCTTGTATGCTATTATTATTATTATTATTATAATTATTGTTATTATTATTTGTAAAGCGCCAACAAATTCTGCAGAACTGTAAAATAGGTAGGCTAACAGACAAAACCAGAATGCAAAAACAGCTTGCAAAAGCAGCAGTTCTCTTGTCGGCTGCCTTTGCAAGCCCTCCCCTTCGAACCCCTCCCAGACTTCCTCTGGCTGTCCAAGCATAGACTTCACAATGCAGCTCAATGAGAAGTCTTTGCAAGACAGGTGCTCTGGGCAATTGCTGCCTCTTGAGTTTAGCTCCACTGAACTAACCAAACCAGGAAGTAACAGGAACTGGAGTCTGATTGACAGCCAGGGGGATCACACAATTGATTTATAAAAAAGCGAATTTGTATTGCAATTTGCACTGCATACAAAATTTTAAAAATTAAAAATAGGACACTCTCTTCTACAAGCTAAATTGCTTTAGGGGTTTAGAGTGTCCCTTTAAGGAACTTGTTTTCTGTTTTCTCTACTCATTTTGTACTAGGTATGCAGCTTCTTTTCCTCTGTGCATACCTTTTCAGTACATTCAGTACCTGCATGTCATCTTGCTGTGTCAGCATCTTATAGTTTATAGTACAGGTTTACTGCAATATATTAGTAGAATTTACAGTACATAATGTTCCAGGTTCCTACACGTGAATTTGACAGTATGTAAATATATAAACAACCTCTCTCAATGACATGCACTGCAGACACATCTGTGTACCTGAGATAACTGTTTTATAAACCCTGTTTCACTGAAAATAAGACATACCCGAAAATAAGCCCTAGTCACTAGTTACTAGTTCTCTAACCTATGTTCGGGAATTTTCTTCGAACATAGATTGGTGGGATTCTATGCGCGAGTAAGTTAATCTTTGTTCTGGGAAGTTTCCCCGAACATAGATTCATTGGATTGCATTCACAAGTGAACTAATCTATATTCAGGGAAGTTTCTCCGAAATAGATAAGCGGATTCCATTCGCGAGTAAGCTAATCTAAGTTTGGGAAAGTTTTCCCGAACATAGATTTGCGGGATTCCATGCCCTAGTGAACTGGTCTATGTCAGAAGTAATTTCTCCGAACGTAACCTGCTTTCTAGCACATGCTTGCTACCGTTGTCCCCCAAAATAAGGCATCCCACCAAAATAATCCTGGTATGTTTTTTGGGGTAAATATTTATATAAGACCCCATCTTATTTTTGGTGAAAGATGGTAGCTATGTTGGCAGTTTAATATTTGTACTACTGATATTTCACTCCTTTTTACTGACTGTCTCATAATGTGCACATCAATACATATACTTGGAGATTCGTTTTGGATTGAACTGTAATTCGGTCGAACGCCTGATCATATGTTCGGAAGAATTTCCAATTTTTAAACAGCAACTACATATAATTTTGCAGGGAGAACATGCCCGTTTCAATTCATCATTTGGAGTGTCATTCCTGGCACCAGAAAAAAGGGGGTTGAAATGAAGAAGAGTTTATTGTTTCAGTTTTTTGGCGGTAAAAAAAATCTTAGTTTCCCATGTTATCAAGAGGTCTACCAAGTCATGTGGGCTGGATCTCCTGTCCAATGTAGAGGTGGAAAACAACAGATGGTTAATTGATGGTTAAGGGACAGCCACTAAATGTTAATTTTATTTACAGATCAAGTGTATTGACCAATGAAAGAAAAAAAGGAGAAGCAATAAAATAAATATACTTCCAAACTGGATTCTTCTAGAAACTTTCAGGGTTATTCACTAAAGTTCAAATGCAAAATTTGGACATTGTTTATGCTATTCAACAATATCCAGATTTTGCAGTTAAGGTTCCAAATGAGCCTGAATTTGGTTCGGGTTTCAGCTGAACTAAACACCATGGGACAACTGAAATCTTGACCCGAATGCTTCAAATCTAGCAGCTAGCTGGCAAATAGTTAACCAAGACTTGCTGTTGTGAGTGTTATCTATCTGGTGGCAGGCCGCCACTTGCTAGGCAGACACTATATTAAAAAAGTTATAAAAATATAAATAAAAACCCCATTGGGTCAAAAAGACACGCATATTCCCTTCAGACCGCCGGCGGCCGGATACAGGAAACAGAAGTTCCTGTCCCGCGTCCCGTGCCGCCTGGCCACACTACATAGACAGGAGGGAAGTGGAGGGTAAAGACCACAGGGGGAGGGGAAGGATCACTAGGGGGGGGAAGGACCAATGGGGGAAAGGACCACTGGGGGAGAAGGACCACTGGGGGGAGGAGAAGGACCACTGGGGGAGGGAGAAGGATCACTGGAGGAGGTCACTGGGGAAAGGACCACTGGGGAAGGGGAGTTAGTGCCACTGGGGATGAGGAGTTGGTGCCACTGGGGGATGAGGGGGGAGTAAGGACCACTGGGGAGGAGAGGATGGGGAGTAAGAACCACTGGGGGAGGAAGGGGGGGAGTTAGGGCCACTGGGGAAGGGGGGTGAAGGAACACAGGGGGAGGGGGATGGGGAGTAAGGGCCACTGAGGGAGGTCCACTAAGGGGTTTGGGAGAGGGAGGACCACCAAAGGGGGGTAAGTAGGGAGGACCACCAAGGAGAGGCGAGGAGGGTAAGGACCACTAGGGGGGGGAGAAAGAGGATAATGACCACTGAGGGGAGGAGATTACCACTAAGGGGGTGGGGGAGGAGGGGAATGTCTACTAAGGGGTTTGGGAGAGGGAGGACCACTAAGGGGAGGGATGGAGGACCACTAAGGGGGAGAGGGGGGAGTGAGAAGACCACCAAGGGGGGATTACAGGGGGCCAAGGGAGAGCACTAAGGGACAGAAGGGGAGAACACGGAGGGACAGGAGGGAAGGGGAAATCAATAATTGACAGGAGGGGAGAGCACTATGAAAAAAATAAAAAATAAAGAGTTGCTCCCTTCTCAGTCCCTATCCTACCCCACAAACCTTCTCTTTTACACTACACACATACACAATGCATCCCCCCCCCACACACACACACACACACAGAAATATACAATGCATTCCTACTCACACACAGACACACCCGAAACACACAATGCATCCCTTACGTTCACACAAACACTCATTCTCTTACACACAGAAACAAAAGGCATCTCTTACACAATCAATGCACCCCTTACAGACACACACTGCATTCAATTAAATACACAGAAACACACCTTGCACCCCTTACACACACACACCCAGAAACATACAATGTATTCCTTACAGGCAAACACACACTGCATTCACTATACACACACTACATCCCTTACAGAAATTGGTATCCCTTTACACTACATTCTATAAGAACACACACACATTGCATCCCCTACAATAACACATAAAACAACCCCTGCACACATACACTCCACTTCCTGTGAGAGAACTCATGGGTGGGCCATGTAGCTGAATTTATGGGTGGGCATTGTAGGTATACTCACGGTCAAGCCCTGGGGGCCAAGACCTTGAGCTCTGTAAGGGGCCCTAAAAAATGGAGCTGCTTCCTTTTCGTTAATTGTTGTGCGCACTGTTACAAACAGTCTCCAGAGAGCCTTTTCTACACTAAACCTGTGGAGCCAGACTGAGCCCATCATCAGCCTCTTGTCCTCATCTGGTGGTAAGTAGGCAATCCAATATATTATTAGTGGCACTAATCTCTAATTTACCTCACATTAAATGGATACTATAGCCACCAGAAGCACTACAGCATAATGTAGTGGTTCTGGTGTCTATAGCATAGCCTGTGCCTGTAGGCTTTTTAATGTAAACACACTGTCTTTTCAGATAAAAGACACTTTGTGAAGACTGGCGTTGCCATATATGGCAGAGCATATGGGCGGGGCATTGTGATGTCACATGATGGGCAGGACATATGGGGGGGGCGGCAAATTTTTTTTTGCCTAGGGCGGCAAAAATCCTTGTACCGGCCCGGGATGTGTGGGAAAGCTTTGTTTGTGTTAGGGTGGAAGGGGTGAGCCAATTGCCCGCTGACATTTTTTATTTCCCTTTTGGATAAATCCCATATGTTGAACTTGAAATGACTACTGCTCCCCAATTTTTTTTAAACACAATAGCAAAAGGAAAAAGATTACAAACAATCTAAAAGGTTCTCACTTCCTTTTTTAAATTCAGATATGCAGTATAATAATCTGATTTTGTCAACGCAAAAATGGATGATATTGCGTATCCACTCAGCCAGGCAATATTGCAGCCATTTTTGCATGTCACCACAGTCATAGGCAGCATGTTTCCTGATTTTCTGGCTGTTCAAATAGCTTTCCTGAATATTTTTCTTATCCGAAATATGGCCAAAATGAACAGCGATCTTAATTCAATTCTGTCGAACCCCCCCAAAATAAATTGTCTTCAGAAGAACCAAAATGTTTCACCCTACACAAGTCTAATACACACATTATCAGAATTGTTTGGCTTCCAAGCCAGTAAAGCACAGTTCTGTAACTGATATCCAAAGCCAATGGCTGCTCACTTTTTGTAAATTATGGAATATATTGGGTGGGGGCTTAAGGGAGGATTTTCTAATTATATGGGGGTCATTTTAACTACAAAACATTTATTTTTGGGGTTTGGAATATTTTCACCAGACCAGTGAATCACCAGTTTTACTGTAAGAATTTTTTACCGTTTTTTTTTTTTAAATCACACATTGAACTTTCACTACGAACAAGTTAAAGGAGCACTATAGAGTCAGGAACACAAACATGTATTCCTGACCCTATAGTGTTTAAACCCCTATCCAGCCCCCTTGGCCCCCTTTGCCTCCCTAAAGATAGTAAAATCTTACTTGTATTCAAGTCTGAAGCTGCTGCCTCTGCCTGTGAACTTCCTTTGACATCTGACATCATCAGAAGTGGTGGCCCGATCCAATCACAATGCTTCCCCATAGGATTGCCTGAGACTGACAAGGAGGCAGATCAGGGGCAGAGCCAGCACAATTCAAACACAGCCCTGGCCAATCAGCATCTCCTCATAGAGATGAATTGAATCAATGAATCTCTATGAGGAAAGTTCAGTGTCTGCATGCAGAGGGAGGAGATACTGAATGTTTGGATGCATTTTAGGCAGCCATGACCCAGGTAGAATCTCTAACTACCATCTGAGGAGTGGCTAGTGAAGTTATCACTAGGCTGTAATGTAAACACTACATTTTCTCTGAAAAGACAGTATTTACAGCAAAAAGCCTGAAGGTAATGATTCTACTCACCAGAACAAATTCGTTTGACATTGGTCCGTATGATAGTGTACAGATGATGTTGCTTCATCAGATTAGCACCACCTGGAACCACTATAAAAAGCATGTCACAATTAAAGCATTCATTTGCACCTATGTTTTAACAAATATTTTAACAAACATTTTCACTGGGGGCTAAAATCAGCTTGCCATTTTTATATCACTGTCCTTGATATCCATCTATACTTACTACAGAAGAAGCCACTAATTCAATGGACATTTAGCTAATAACCAACAATTCTGTTTAAAATGTTTAGTTAAAAATAGCTGATAAGGATAAACTCACCAACACGTAAGCAATAAGGCAACTAGAACCAAATACAGAGAAAGAACGTATTACCAGACCTTATGAGAAAAAAATATCTAAATAATCAAATACAGACCAAGGTCAAGGATTGGGGAATAACAGATGAAGGTGAAACACAGAGCCAAGGGTCAGCGATTCCAGAGTTCTAAGTAAACGTTTAACAAAGCCAAATCAATACTAGAGACTGATAGAGAATCAAGAAACACACTCTAATAAGCCCATGACAGTGCAAGGAAGAGAGGTCACAAGGGCTAAATATAGGCCTCCGATAGGGTTGCGTCACCAGTGACGTCAAAATGAGCAAGACCCGCTTTGTGTGAGCATTGTGTATTGGCCAGGTGCACATACAAGACGCGGTCTACGATATGGATAAGGGGAACTGGGACAGAACATTCCGCGTCAGTGCTGCTGTTGGAATAACGTCCAACTTCATCTTATCCAGCGTGGATAATACTGGTAAAAGAGAGAGTACCCAGAGGCCCTATGAGGACATCCGGATCGTGGTACAGGTATGACAATCGCTAGACATTAAAGGATGTTCTGGATAAGTATTACTAAAGATACACAAATTAATTCATATGAATAATTTTCTCCCATTGGAATTAATGTTTATTGCTCTACATTTGTGTAATGTGTTAGGCGCTGGAAAAAAGGTAAGTTTAACCCCTTTCCTTGCCATCGAGCCCGGCGGGAGTGGGACCCTAACGGTGGGGGCACCCTCAGGGCACTATAGTGCCAGGAAAACGAGTATATTTTCCTGGCACTATAGTGGTCCTTTAACTCTTTATAATATGTTGGCTCTTTATAAATGATAATAAATACCATATCATGATGCCTAGTGCAAAGACGACTTCACTATATGTTGCCATTCAGATATTATTTTTTATTTTGTTTGTAGTTTTTAAAGTGTCATTATATTATGCAGTTTTCATAATTTTGCAAGAGATCTTAATATTTACAAAACAGAGTTCAATCTTGTAGAACAGGAAATAATCTGGTTCAACTGCAACATCTTTAACATCCAAAGACAACATGTTATTATTCTGTCAATTGTATGTATTAATCGGGACTCATAATTCGTTACTGATCTTGCAGGTTTTTGTGATTACTCATAACATACTAGTTGGAATTCCTTGGTTTGGTATGGTACATAATGCATAGTTGTGATTTGTTACAGTACAATAACATTGGTTTCATTTATTGTGGTTTTTCTTTATGCATATTATGGTTAAATAGAGCTTTGTTTCCTTAAAGGTACATCATTAGAAAGTACACTTAGGATAGAAAAATCACATTGAACATTATAAAATTGAGATAGCTGGTTCATTTTAGTTGAAATGACTGTCTCACATGATGTAAGTTATTCAAATTGCATATTTGCTACCGCACTAAATTTTCCCTATCTGTTTAAAGAAAAAAGGTTACTATTTACAATCCCTAACAGTTTAAACCAACAATGTTTCATACTTCTTTAATGACTGGACAGTGTCCCAAATTCTGGAATGTCCCACAAAATCCCAGACTGATGTATGGATTCTCTCTGCCATGTACGGGTACTTTACCCTTTTATAATAGTTATTTTTAAATTCTAGTAATTTAGGGAAGGACAAAGTCTAAAGGTTTATAAGAAAGCATTTCTGCTTGATTAATTTACCCACCGTGCTATATAATAGTTGAAAGTGTGAGGTTTGTAGTTTGAGGTTGGCAGATTGAACAACTCAAACCAGAGACCCTTCTTTCTGGTCGTAGGTAGATATTGCGTAGAGAAAGGGGGTGGGGGGAGTGCCTTAAAGGTGTCCTTCAGTTCTAAGTCTCAGTGTACCGATATGTAGGGGACAGAATATAGTGTAATATATCAACAGTATTATAGAGGAAGATAAAATAATAAAACTTACATGTACCATATAATGACTAAATGGAGGAAATCCCAAGAGACTACAGAAGCTACAGATGATTATGAACCACACACATTTAACCTGCTTCATTTCTATCTTTTACAACACTGGTGGAGCCCAAAAACAGCATGCTACTAAAGCTCTGAAAAGGATTCACTCTAGCTTCCCACAGGTAGAGAGGTTCTCTTGAGAAAGGGATAAATTTTTTTAGACCTGCAGAAGTACAAGGTAAAATAGGTCCCTCTAGTTTTAACCCTGCAGTTTTAACCCCGAGAAACTGCTATGTTTACACTGAGGGCTAATCCAGCCTGTAGTGGCTGTCTCACTGACAGCCACTAGATGACGCTTCCGCGATTCTCACTGTGAAAATCACAGTGAGAAGACGCTGATATTCATAGGAAAGCATTGAGTAAGGCTTTCCTATGGGCGGTTTGAATGCGTGCTCGGCTCTTGCCGTCCATGTGCATTCGGCGCTGACATCGACAGGAGGAGGAGATGTCACCAGCGCAGAGGAAGCCCGGCGCTGGAGAAAGGTAAGTGGCTGAAGGGGTTTTAACAGCCCAGCGGGAGTGGGGCCATGAGGGTGGGGGGACCTAAGGACTACATAGTGCCTCGAAAACAAGTTTGTTTTCCTGGCACCATAGTGGTCCTTTAAATGGCCTTAAACATTTTGATAGCAAAAAGCTGTTCATAAATGCTTTTCTTGACTATTTCCCTGTTGCATTAGCAGCCAGCAGACAGTTAAAATATGACCACATATTAGCATAAGGGATGTTTATCGCCATCCCCATGCTTCTACTCACCATTCAGCGAGCAACCAATAATACACTATTGCTACCTAATAACTTATAACATACAGGTAGGAGCTGTGCCAGGGGCTAATGGAGGGTGGAGGATGGGGGTGGTGGGGGGGATTAGGACGCCTTCCATGTAAATATTTTACAGTCCCCCCCCCCGTTGCCTTTGGATTGACCTGTGCCAGTGGCAATAGCTGCCCAGTTGCTATTATTTTATGATAGTGACCACTTGGCATGGTGAGTGGGGGAACCTGAGGAAGATTAAAACTCTCCCTTGTTCTAATATGGAGGTTAAAATAACCCCCACTGGCTTTCATTTAATTTTTAATAAATAATTGGGTTATTCGATAAAAAGGCAACAAATGTGTTTTCTTGAGCAGCTGACATTACATTTTTAAAAAAGTTTAATGAAATATTAGCCGAACCCAGCAGTTTTTCACTGCGTTTTGCAGATATGATGTAATCAAGGCCAATATCTGGGCATTGCAAATGCTTACCTGTTATCAGGTCATGTGACATGCTTCTAGTGCTCAAGGAAACGTTGCACAGAGGCAAACACCATTCAACTAATTATGCGACTTCTGAAGGCATTTGGTAGTAGATTATTTCAGGGTTTCATGATGATGAGTATGAATACTTATGCAATAATGTCTGTTTTTTAAAATATTTAATTAACTTTTATGTCACGATCATAAATTGTGTCCAAGGTGGGGGAAATACATTTACATGGCACTCTATATACTCTTGTTTACTAGATTGTGTCGCATGAACCAGGACTTTATTTTTTCAATCAAAGATAACACTAAACCCATGCTCCACCAACAGATTTAGTTTATAAATGCTTGTTTAACTAGTGTAACAAGGAGCTTAGTAACGCATAATTGAACACATTTGCTCAGAGCTCATTTGTCCCATGCAGACACAAATCCAGGGAGTTATAGCTAGAACAGTGTGACTGGGCAATCAGCACACATTCTGATTCACACGAACTACCACTGTACATATCTAGGAATCCTGCAACGATTTAATTCCCCTATCACATGTAGTTTAAATACGGTATATCAAGGTATGGATTCCTATTGGATTTGTGTGAGGCAGAGAAAACTAGGCATTGTAACAAGTGTTAGAGGGACTCAGAATTTAGGGATAATCATAGGAACTGAGAACAACATGGCCAAGGACACTGTATGCAAGGCCGGTGCAAGGATTTTCGGTTACACAGGCAAAGTAACATTTTGCCCCCCAAAAAATCACTGGGGCTGAGAACACCTTATTACTGGTAGAGAGGGGCTGTAGATGGGTGCACAAGGGCTCTAGAAGGGGGTCAGGGGCTTTGGTGGGGATAGGGGATGTACAAGGGGGCACAAGGTCTGTGGGGGGAAGGGGCTGAAGAGGGGACACACATGGGCTGTGGAGGGGGACACACAACGACTGTAGAGGGGCACCCACAGGTGCTGTAGAGGGGGACCCACAGGGTCTGTAGAGGACCCACAGGGGTCTGTAGAGGGGGACACACAGGGGCTGTAGAGTGGGACACACAGGCTATAGAGGGGGACACAGGGACTGGAGAGGGAAGGACACAGGGGCTGTAGAAGGGGGACACAGCGGCTGTAGAGAGGGCAGTGGATGTAGGGAGGGACACAGCGGCTCTAGAGGAGAGGACACAGGGCTGTAGAGGGGCACAGGACTGTAAAGAGGGGACAAGGGCTGTAGGTGGGGGACATATGGCTGTAGAGGTGGGACACAGGGGCAGTGAGGGGGACAAAGGGGCTGTGGGGGGCACAGGGGGATGTGGTGGGAGACACAGGGACTATGGTGGGGGGGGACATGGCTATAAAAGGGGTGGGCATGGGTTGTAGAAAGGAGGCCAAGAGACTGTAAAGGAGGGTAGGAGCTGTAAATGGTGGCCTGGGGCTGAAAGAGGCACAGGTTCTATAGAAGGGGGGCAGGGGCAGTAGAGGGATACAGGGGCTGAGGGGAAGCACAGGGTCTTAGAGGGGGCACAGGTGCTAAGAGGGGGGGTGGCAGGTGCTGTAGAAAGGGGGACAGGGGCTTTAGAGAAGGGAACTGGGGTTACAGAAGGGAGGGTAGGGGTGTTAAATGGGAGACAGGGACTGTATAGTTGAGGCATGGGCTGAAAAGTGGGGGGCATGGGCTGTAGAGTGGGGGGCATGGGCTGTAGAGAGGTGATATGGGCTGTAGAGGGGGCACAGGGGCTATAGAAGGGGTGAGCAGGGGTTCCGGGGCAATAGAAGGAGTGGGCAGGGGCTGTAGAAGGGAGGGCACAGGGGCTGTAAAGGGGCCACAGGGGCTATATAGAAAGGGTAACAGTGGCTGTAGAGGGGGCAGGGGCTGAGAGCAGGCACAGGGACTAAATAAGGGGCCTGTGCCACCTTATGGATGCGCCGGCCCTGTATGTATGGACTTCAAGAGTTGTGAAACCAAACATCCAAAACATACTGGAAACTCGTCATGATCTAGGTTCAAGTGAACTTATTTGCCAGGTAGGGGGTTAGGCAGGGGTTCTAGAATCATCAATTTCATTGGCTGGCCACATTCACCATCCCTATATGAAGAATGACCAGGGTTTCCAATCTTTTTATCCTTTTCTATGTCTATGTAATAGGAATAATAATGTAGCAATGCAAACATGAAAATATGTAGCTAAAAAGGTGTATATGTAGTCAAATGTGTATATACGTGTCAGTTTAAATATGTAAAGGAAAGACGTTACTGGAGTTGAACTCCCCAAACAATCAGGGTTATGCAATAATGTGAGAATTAAATTTTTATTCATTTATTACTGGAATTTAGAAAAGCTCCAACATATTCCACAGAGCAGTACAATTAAGGGAGAACACACAATATACACTGACCAATACACAATGTAGAGAGGGCCTTGCCCGTAAGACCAAGCCATTGAAGCCAGTGGCGGATCCGGGGAGAAGGGGCAACGGGGGGATTAAAAATAGTACTGTGCTCCCTCTCCCTTGCCTCTCCTCCGCTCTCCCCTGCAGGGCCGGCGATATCCAAGATCAGAGATCTCCCCTCCGGCCCACAGGCACATTGCTGACAGCCGGCAGAGGAGGGAGAGAGGATCTGGAGCAGGTCAGCCTGCAGCTCCGACAGGTCTCCTCTCGCGAGGTTGGAGAGTTGCCATGGCAACGCAACGGATCACGTGAGAGTGAACTCTAGCCTGAGCTGCAGGCTAAAGTTCACTCCCACCTGACCAGCAGGGCTTCTCCACCGGACCACCTGGGTTTGCACAAAATGTCCCCCTTCCCTGAGCAAAGGTAAGAAGGGAGGGGGATATAAAATGTAATAATTTTTTAATAAAAAAAACATTTAATTTGCTCCCCCTGCCCCCCAATACACAATACCTATTCACACACACTGCATCTCTCACTCACTTACCCTGCCCCCAATACACACACACTGCCCCCATGAACTCACTGCACTCCTCACTAAACCACTGCACCCCACACAGTCACTGCACCCCCCACACACAGCATCCTTCACTCACACACACTGGCCCTAAACACTCACTGCACCCCCCACACACATTGCACCCCTCACTCACACACACTGCCCCCATACACTCCCTGCACCCCTCACACACACTGCACTCACATACATTGCACCCCTCACACACTGCACCCCCACACACTGCCACACTCACTCACTCACACACACTGTTCCCCCATACACACACTGCCCCCATACACACTGCACCCCCCACACACACACTGCACCCCTCACTCACACACACTGCCCCCCCATACACACACTGCACCGCCATACACACACTACACCACTCACTCACACACACTGCCCATACGCTGAAATTCCCTATGAATTATTTTTTTAATGAATGACAATTCACACTTTAGTGAATTACTTTGAATTACTAATGTAAACTGATGTGGCGCCACACTTTGTATGTTGAAGTAACGTATTTGTTCAAGAGTCAAAAAAATACACTTTTATGGGTGAAGGGCAAAGTCCTCATCAGATATGTAACCATACACAATAATAAAATATGAAAAGAAACAAATCTTAATTGGTCAATATAACACATTTAGTTGCTGCTAAGTAATTATTTTGGCTGCTTTTACTTTACAAGTACTATAGATGGAATCCTGAAAGGTTTTAACACAAAACATCTATATTTTTTACTTTTTTCATCTTGCTAATGAAAACACAGGCTAACACACCTATATTTATCTATTTTTTTGCACTGGCATAGTTTATTGTTGAGAATTGCAAATATCGTATCTCATAAATTAACTTATACGAAAAACACATGATATATATATATATATATATATATATATATATGTGTGTTATTTTCACTATTATCAGACTTCCTTTTATTAAATGTATTGGGAACAGCTACCTAGTATCTAACTTATTTAGACTCTAGTAATCATGGCTTTTTTTTGACATCTCATGCCTAGTTTTCTATTAATGTTTACCAAAAAAGCACACTAAAACTGATTACAACAAATCTGCAAATAAAATAAAGACAAATATAGTGCAGACTATCTGGATAGTAAAATATAAAAGTGGAGAATGTGGGGGGGAAAAACTCACATTTACTAGAGCCCTATCACCCCTGGCTCTGGGTTTGCAAGGCTCCACTTGAGAGGGAAATATCCCACACTGTGTAGATGGAATCTAAATGGTGTGTTCTCTGAAGTCAGATGGTTCTATGTAATATAGGACAGAAAGAGGCAGAAACCCCTAATTGAATAGCATATTCAACAATTTATTAATAAAAAAAAGGATTAAAAACTCTTACTTTGCGAGTGGGGGGTTATGCCAACAAAGCTACCCACATAAAAGCATGTGTACATCAAATGAAAACAGTTGTAGACACTTGATAACAGTCACTTCCGGGTTTCGTCTGTCCCGATCACGTGACCACTTCCGGATCCACCTCTCCAGTGACGTCTGTGAGACACGTTTCGCCCGCCTACCTGGGATTCATGAATTTAAATAGGGGAGAACAAAAAGCCCTAACTGAACTGCAAGATAATACTGAGATGGTCATAGAACCAGCCGACAAGGGGGGTGGCATCTTTATTATGGATAAAGAATATTATATAGAAGAATCATTAAGACAACTCAATGATGGGATTACGTATAAAAAATTGAAAGGGGATCCAACTAAGGATATGAAAAAAGTGTTCCTAGAATACTTGGGTAAAGGTTTAGCGTTGGAAGTTATATCTAAAACAGAATATGAATACCTAACAGTCATACACCCGAAAATACCGGTTTATTACTTCCTACCCAAGATCCACAAACATGAAACTAGACCACCATGAAGACCCATCATTTCGGGCATAGGCTCGGTGTCAGCCACCTTGTTGGAATATATTGACCAATTCTTACAACCTATAGTAAAAAAAACGAAACCATACCTTAGAGACACAAGTCAGATTTTGTGCCTGTTGGAGGAGGTGGAGTGGAGGGAGGGGGACATTCTGGTCACTGTCGATGTCTCTTCTCTCTACTCCATCATCCCACACCAGATAGGCATTGAGGCCGTTAAATACTTTTTGTCCTCTACGAATTTATCTCTCAATCATCAAGCTTTTATTTTAGAGGGTATTAGCCTCATACTTACGAACAATTATTTTCATTTTATAGATTTTTTTTTATTTACAGTTTCTTGGAACGGCAATGGGGACTAGATTCGCAGCCAGCTATGCAAATTTATTTATGTCCCATTTGGAAGAGTCGTACATTTATGGGGATCATGGCTGGGTGCAGAATCTGGTCACCGATCGCCCTAACATCCCTAAGGGACAAATGATGAGGATCAGCAGGAACTGTACTAATATTGATTCATACGAGACCAAAGCGAACAAATTAGTTAGTGAATTTACAGCTAAACACTACCCAAAAGCTATATTGAATAAGGCATATAAGGAAGCTAAAACTCTTAATAGGAAAGATCTTTTAAAAAAATGGTAAAAGGAAGAATAACCATATAAACAACAAGACTAATGAAGTCCAATAAATGTTTAATTATTCAGGAAAGAATAAAGAACTTAAGAAGATTATTAACAAGTATTTATTTATTTTGCAGGAAGCCAGATAATTCCTAATAAACCTAGAATTATTTACAGAGGGATACCTAGTATTAAAAGCCATCTCATTAGAAGCCGTTTTAAACAAGATAGGAACACAAAAACCTTTTTAAATAGTGATGTAGGGTTTTTTCAATGCGTTTATTGCTTAGCATGTAGGACTACAGGAGCATACAAATGTGTGAAAAAAAGAATTGATAGGAGGGAATACAGAGACAGTATATAAAGTTAAACAACTGATAACCTGTCATACCACCAATTGCATTTATCTCCTTACTTGTCCCTGCAAGATGCAGTATGTAGGGAAACCACCAGACAGATACATCTCCGCATTGAGATACACCTGCGGAACATCAAAAAGGGCTTTAAGGAGCATCCCTTATCTTCACATTTTATACACAAACATCAAGGAGACCCCACTAAATTGCAGTTTCTTGGGATTGAAATGTTCAAAAGGAACTGGAGAGGTGAAGATCTTGATAATAAACTAGCGAAACAAGAAATGAGGTGGGTGTTTAAATTAAAGTCGTTATTCCCCAGAGATTTAAATGGGGACTTTGAGATTTGTCACTTTCTTTGATTTCTGACTGATTCCTACTGTCCTCAATATTTGTCAACCCTATTATTTCTTACGGGGTCTACTGATTCTTATGGCATTCAATACGCTCTTTATTTTTTATTTTTAGAGCAAGAGGAATTTGTATCTGTATGTATAACCCTTTGTTTGGTTCATATGTATATTGCTCTGATGCTTTATGCATCCTTAGATAATATGGGAGAGCCCTATAGATAAACTGACACTAATGTCACTTTAAAAAAAAAAAAAAAATATATATATATATATATATACACACACACATCACTGACTCCTTAGGATCATTATATCTTAGTAACAATAGTGTAAGATGTAATGGACATTAGCACTTTATTTATTCTTTTCCTGTATATTTTATTCCTGTTGATTTGGACAGAGGTTTTTTCTCTCTAAATCTTCAGTAAAGCTACCTATAGATATAAACATCTAAAGCAATTGCTGCTATATAGAGATGTGCTATCCTTTTCTCCAATTTTACTTTATTTATTTATTTTAAATTCTTTATTTTTGGTATGCAGGTAGTTACAACAGTGCCTGTTTTGCCACAACAGCATCAGCAGGCTCAATTGTCATAGATATAACAGTTGTGTGGCATGTTAGGTTTGCATACTTTTTTAAAAATAACATAAGTAACGATTAAGTAAACAAGCTATTATTGATATAGTTTTGGGTACATTTGTGTATCTAGCTTGGGTCGGTACGATGGATTCTATAGGCTTATAAACTAATGAGAAAACGGTGAAAGACCAATGAGAAAACAAACAATACGAAAAATTATTTGTTTACCGTGCTTTTCTTCAGAGACATATATTAAAGTAACCACGCTTCTTGCGGATGGTGCAAGCTGAGTTAGTTTACGTGTTATGAGTGGTCACGATTGTAAATTAGTAAAGTCAACATTATAACAGCGTTCAAGAATTGTATATGCAGGTTAAGCTATACTTATAGTAAATATGCTAGGCGATATGCAGGTGGTTGTCAGGTGTCACATGTGAGTACTGAACCGTCTATGGTATGAGACATGCTGGTCAAGTAGGCTGAAGGGATTGCGCCGCTGCCTCCCGGTCCTCCGTGAGTACCTTGGGTGGCGGGGATGTTTCCTTGGTAACTTGGCAATTTCTCCGCTCCCCACGTTGTTTTGCAGGCCTGAGTCTCTGTGTGTTCCTGTGTTAGGGACACATAGCCCTTCTGGGCGCTGTTTGCGGCTATGCGTTGCTGCATCTGGGTGATGCGCTGGCGGGCCTTCTTGGTTTCGCTTGGTGCAGGCCAGGTCTTGGCCTGGTCAGCTCAATGAAGTGGTCTGGGTGCCAGGTCCCTCAAGGGTTAACCCTTCCTGATGTAAACATAGCAGTTTCAGAGAAACTGCTATGTTTACATTTGGGGTTAAGCCAGCCTCTAGTGGCTGTCTTCCGTACAGCCACTAGAGGCGCATCTGCAATGATTGAGGCATATTATGCCTCAGTCACGCAGAGCGTTCCTAGGAAAGCATTGAAAAATGCTTTCCTATGGACACTTTGAATGCGCGCGCGGCAGTGCCGCACATGCGCATTCGGCTCCTGTGACTTCAGACGAGGATGTTGACGTCGGCGGGGGGGAAGAGGTAAGGGAGCCCGGCGCTGGAATTAGGTGAGCTACCGAAGGGGGGCTACTGAAGGGGTTTTAACACTATAGTGTCCCTTTAAGTGCTAGAGAGTACAGCATTTATTTTAATATATAATAAATAAGATGAACGGGAATGCTACTGGAATAATGAATCTAAAAAAACAAAACAAATGAAAACAGAAATGGAATAAATATATATATATATATATATATATATATATATACATATGTAAGTAGCTTGGCACTCACCCCTTCTCCTTCTATATGTAGAGTTTTTGCCTTGGTGCAATTCCACATTAGAAAATATAGGCAGTAAAGAGAGATGCACTCTGAGGTCTTTTTAAATAAATTTTTGATTTTAATCCAAGTAGTAGTTTACATATAATATGATCGACGTTTCGACCCGTTCCGGTCTTTCTCAAAATCAAGGACGGGAATGCTACTGGAATAATAAATCTAAAAAAACAAAACAAATTAAAACAGAAATGGAATATATATATATATATATATATATATATATATATATATATATATATATACACATATATAGAACCGAAAAAAGTTTTGCTGTCCTGATGAAAGCTTCCAAGCGAAGCTGAAACGTTGACCTTTGAAGTAAAGAACTTTTTTGTTTTTTTAAAACCTGGGAGTGCTGATTATTTCGGTTCTATATCTAATAGTGCAATCAAGCACTGGGTCTGAAAACTTTTCAGTAAGTAGGAGTGCAGGGCTTCTGTGATTTTTTTGTATATATATATATATTTATATATATATATATATATATATATATATATATATAGCAAAATCAAAATAGGTTATGGTGGGGAAAAATTGTGATTGAAAACCCCTTCCACCTGAAGTCTGTGGATAGTTAATACAATGTTAAACAAAAATCTGCACACCAGCCAAGCCATAAGACTTGCTTTTCCCACAGAAATCCTAAATCTGCAGTGATGTTACAACCGCAAAGGATTCTGGCTGGGTATATGCAAATGAGTTTAACAAAGAATCACATTTTTGCCTCATTCCATTTTAAACATGAAGTCATTTTAATCTGTGTTTGCAGTATACAACTGCTTGGAACACAATTTTGGAAAAGATGCAAAACCAGTGAATCCATGTTTAAAATGTAATGAGGCAAAAATGTGATTATTTGTTAAACTAATTTGCATATGCCCACCCAGAATCCTTTGCGGTTGTAACATCACTGCAGGTTTAGGATTTCTGTGGGAAAAGCAAGTCTTATGGCTTGGCTGGTGTGCAGATTTGTGTTTAACATTGTATTAAATATATATATGTATATATATATATATACTTTTTATAAAAAAAACATTTTAATGTTTTATTCTACTGGCACATGTCCAATGTAATCAACTTAATAAAAAATGCCTTTTAAAAAACTGTTATTGGTTGTAAGAAAATAAATGCCAGCGTAAACTATTTGATGCCTGTGTCTGGTTTTATGTTGTGCAAAAAAACATGTGGTCAATAATTTGCATTCATTCGTAGCAACTGGGACGCTCTTTTCAGACTAGAAGCAACTCGTCCTCAGTTTGACCTCAACCTACACGTGAACCTCTCCCAATCTGGTTATACGCCTAATCCCATCCCAATGCCTCCTGCTGTAAGAGAGGTTCGCAGAATAAGAAGAGACAGGAACATAGTGAGATAAACAGAGGGAGAGATTGAAGCAAGTAAACATTTTTTAATTTGAAATCTACCTGTAATACAAAATTGTCATAAAAATGTCAACGATACTAATATTAAATATCTGCCTTGTGATAACAAAAAGCTGGCAAAGGAACCATTAATATTTTATGGGTAATAATGGGTGCCTATTTTATATCTAGACTGAACAAAATTCGTGTATTTTGATATATATATATATATATTAATATCACAATACAGTTAGAATGAAATAACACACATCTATATATTTTTTAATTATTTATTTTTAATTATTTTTTAATTTTATTTTTTAATGTATTTACATATTAAATTTTTTTATATTATATATAAATATATATATATATATATATATATATATATAACAATAATTATATATATATTTAATCAGTATCAGTCTACGTGTAATTTGATATTAATATATATATATAATTATATATATATTAATAGTAAAATACACCTAGACAGTTTATGTGTGTGTATGTATATGTGTATATATACTTAAATCATATATATATATATATATATATATAATATATATATATGATCTAAGTATATATATATATATTTTTTTTTTTTACACTTTATTTATTTAATTTTAATTTATTTCCAGCCAGCAGGGGGACTACCTGGCAATGCAGGAGGCAGCTATCCCGGCCATGTGATTGTGAGGTCCTCGCAAGGACCTCACTCTCACATGGCCGGGGGGGGCTGAGGAGGCAGGACCGGGTAAGAAGAAAAAAACGGAGGGCGTACTATTACGCCTGGCGGCGTTTTGAGCCGCCTAAAATAGGGCGTAATAGTACGCCCTCCGGTCTTAAGATCTTAAGAGCTGATCTCAAAGATCTAAGACTTTTTCTGTTTACACAAAAGGCCTATGTCTCTCAAATATTGTTCACAAATCTGTCTAAATCTGTGTTAGTGAGCACTTCGCCTTTGCCGACATAATCCATCCACCTCACAAGTGTGGCATATCAAGATGCTGATTAGACAGCATGATTATTGCAAAGGTGTGCCTTAGACTGGCCACAATAAAAGGCAATAATCATGCTGTATAATCAGCATCTTGATATGCCACACCTGTGAGGTGGATGGATTATCTCGGCAAAGGAGAAGTGCTCACTAACACAGATTTAGACAGATTTGTGAACAATATTTGAGAGAAATAGGCCTTTTGTATACATAGGCCTAGTCAGAGTTTGCTAACTTTTATAACTAAATAGTTAGACAGCCAAACACCATTAGTCTTACTTTTTTAAAATCATTAAATAATCATACATATCATTACACGCACTTGCACTTGCACTGTGCAGCAAGCACTAGGACTTTGCTGAGAGCACTTTACCATCACTCTCTGCATAATCCTCCATCAGGGCCAGTCTGGGAAAAAAAAGGGCTTGGGCATTTTCTAATTAGAGAGGCCCAGTGGTAGGGGTTGGAGCCAGAGGGGGGTCATGTTGTGTCATTACAATCACACGCATGTCTCCTTAAAGTGAGCATGTTTGCTCAGTGCTCTTCCAGGACAGCCAAGCTCAGAGCCCTGCTAAAGAGCTCTTGGCAAAACCCCCCCTGTGTAATGCCCACCTGTGTTTGCTTGTGACGTGTCTCATTAAGAGAGTATTGTTCATGCGTTTGGTGGTTGCTTGCGTGTGTGTAGAGTGAGCTGTTTGTGATAAATAGGTTAATTTCAGTTTTGAGCTGAAGTAGCAACAGGAGCACTTTGGAGAAAGTTCTACAATGAAGTATGTTACAAATTAATAATTTTGAATAACTTTATTGAGGGTATCTACTAAAAAGTATGATCCCAGATAAAAGAGACTATAGTAAATAAAACTTACTACACCATAACCACTAAAAACGTATATAATTGTATGGGGAGTGGTGGACTCAAACACCAAACATACAGAAAAAAGGGGAGCTGTAAAGATAGAAATCTGTAGCCTCAATGACTTGACAGAGCAGCCTAGATTGATAACCTGTCCTAAATAAAGACAGATATGGGTGATCTTAATTATCAAATCCAAATTAGGGAATGCTGTTATGTTCTCAACTTGTGGTCAAATAGATGAAAATACAGAATATGTCTGTATCTATCAAGTAGCCAGCTAGAGGGTAAGATACTGAAACAGTATCAAAGAGATAATAACTCCAAAAATGGAAACAGAAACATAGTATCTCATCTGCCTAGAATCGAGTGACTGGTAGTCATGCACACAACTATTGCCTGCAGAAAAGCCAAGTTTGCAATTTAAATATAAGAATGCTGACTGCTGCCACTGCTGGTATAAGGCAATCCCATCTGTTCCTGTGAAAGAAAAAAGATTCTACTCTCACAATCTGCTGATAATCGTCTACGGCTATTAACAGCTAATATGACCGAATCTAAGTGGTAGAGAGTCCATATCCCCCTCCCTGTGGTCACATCTAGGTGATGGAAGGTAGAACAAAAAAGAAAAAGGACCTAACGCACGTTTCGGCGCTCCCAAAGCGATTTAGTGGTTATGGTGTAGTAAGTTTTATTTACTATAGTCTCTTTTATCTGGGATCATACTTTTTAGTAGATACCCTCAATAAAGTTATTCAAAATTATTATTTTGTAACATAGTTCATTGTAGAACTTTCTCCAAAGTGCTCCTGTTGCTACTTCAGCTTGGGATCACCAACTTCTTTATTATACTGTATATATACAAGGGTTACCCCCTAGAAAGTTCGACTCACACACTCCAGTTGGGTTTTTCGTCACCTAGGTGCCTTCCCTTCTTTCTACTTTTTTAATTTCAGTTTTGGTGTGTTTGTGGTGTGTGACAATGGGGGTGTAGTGTGTAGGTATAGAGGGATGTAGTGTATGTGGGTATATAGGGGATGTAGTGAGTGTGAAGGGGCTGTAGAGAGTGAGTGTGTGTGTGTATTCAGGTGTTAGTGTGTGTTTGTAGAAGATCTAATATGTGCATAGGGGATACATGGTGTGTGTATGGAATGTACTATGTTTGCATATTTGAACAGGGCCGGCACATCCACAAGGCGGCACAGGCAGCCGCCTTAGGGCACCAGAGCAGGAGGGTGCAAAATTACGAATCCCCTGCCTCTACGGATTCTATAAGTGGAGAGGGCAGAAACACACATTGTAAGTAGTTTTAGTGATTTAGCATGACTTGTATTTTTTTCAAAAAGGTGGCAATCTTATAGTTTGTTTTTTTAATTAGAAAAGGTTTTTGTTTTGTTAAGCAGCCTCTGTCACCCCTCTAGAACCCTTATACAAACCCTCTACGCTTCCTGTGCCCCCCTCCATAGCCCCTGTGCCCCCCTCTAGAACTCATATTCTTCTTCTACAGACAATGTGCCTCCTCTACAGCCCCTGTGCCCCCCTCTATAGCCCCTGTCTTTACTCTACTGCCCACACCCCACTCTACTGCCCCTGTACCCCCTTTCTATAGCCCTTGTGCACCCACCACAGCCCCTGTGACCAGGGGAGGGCTGGCAGCCTTAGGCCTGGGGGGCAAAACCAGTCAAGTGGCCCATTGCACCACCAAATCAGTGCAATGGTGCCCACCTTTTCCTGGTTTTATAACGGATATTGATGTTATGCTAATCAGTAGCTCTTTGCCATACCTGCTCCTTCACGGCTCTGACTTTCAATGTTGTCAGAGCGCAGGCTGAGAATCTCTGAGCCTTTGCTCTGACTCACTAACTGAGCGCCGGAACCACGACGGAGAGGCTATAATCTGACTGCACCTACTGCTGGTGCGCACCAGTGGACCACCAGCGAATCGTTTAAATTGAATAGGCTGGTGTCCCCAACTTGTGAGCTGTGTTGTCTGCCGGGCGCCTCTGTTGTGATGGCACCCTGCGTGACCGCACAGCGTGCACACCCCAATGGCTGGCCCTGCTGACACACACTGATGTTACTTAGAAGTCCCTCAATATTAATACAGACATCAGAGTAAACACCAATAAACTGTGGAAACAGAGCTGATCCCACCCAAATTTATAAAGATTTGCTTACTGGATTTGTTGTAAGATGAAATCATGCCTCCTCCTCTCTCTCTCCCATGCGCTGCTCGGTAAGCTGGGAGAAAGTGAAGAGTAATCACAATCTCCCAGCACAGTGGCACCTGTGGCTGCATGGGGAACAGCTGTATTTGCCGCCCCCCATGTGACATCACAATGCCCCACCTATATGAGCTGCCATACGAACTAACGCCAGTGTTGCCCACAGTGTGTGTTTACATTAAAAAGCCTGCAGGGACCGGCTATAGACACCATAACCACTTCATTAAGCTCCAGTCGTTCTGGGGACTATAGTGTCCCTTTAATGTGAGGTAAATTATAGATTAGTGTCACTAATAATATACTAGATTGCCTACTTACAACCAAATGAGGATGATGATGGGCTGCAGTTTGGCTCCACTGGTCTGGTGTAGAACAGGATCTCTGGAGGCTGTTTGCAACTGTGGTCACAAAATTCAATGTTCTGGGAGAATTGGAAGCAGCTCCATTTTTTGGGGGGCCCCTTACACAGCTCAAGGTCTGGGCCCCAGGGCCTGACGGTGAGTATGCCCACAAGGCCCACTCATAAGTCCACTTATATGTTCCACCCACCCATGAGTTCGCTCACAGGGAGTGGAGTGTGTAGGGGATGTGTTATTTGTTATTGTAGAGGATCTAATATGTGTGCTTATGGTATGTAGTGTATAGGGATACCAGTTTGTGCAGGTGATGCAGTGTGTTTGTGTGTAGTGGAAGCAGTGTGTATTTGTGTATAAGGGATGTATTGTGTGTTTCTGGTTGTGTGTAAGGGATGCATTGTGTGAATCTGTGTTTGTATGCATAAGGGATGCAAGGTGTGTGTCTGTAAGTGTGTGCATTGAGTGTGTGTTAGTGATGCATTGTGTTTCTGTGTGTATGTAAGAAAAGCAGTGTGTGTGTAAGGGTTTGCATTGTGTGTTTCTGTGTATGTGTGCAAAGGATGCATTGTGTGTGTGTAATGGATGCATTGTGTGTTTCTCTGTGTGTAAGGGAAGCATGTTGTGTTTCTGTGTGTGTAGGGTGTTTCTGTGTATGTATAGGGAAGCATTGTGTGTGTAGTGTGTGTGCGTGCATGTAGTGTGAAAGAGCTCCCTGTCTTGCCCCCTGTCCTATAGAGCTGTCCCTTCTAGCTCTCTCCTGCCCCTTAGTGGTCTCTCCTCTCCCCCACCCTCCCCTAGCGGTCTCTTCTCACACTCACCCACCCTCCCTGTGCTCTTCTCATCCACCCTCCATGTGTTCTTCTCACCTCCCCCCTCCATGTGTTCTTCTTACCCCCTCTCCTCCCTGTGTCCTCCTCACCTCCCCCTCCCTGTGTTCTCCTCACCACCCACCCTCCCTGTGTTCTTCTCAGTCCCCCCCTTCTCCTCATCTCCCCTTCTCCTCACTCTTACTCTCCCCCTCCTCCTTGTGTTCTTCTTACTCCACCCTTGTTCTTCTTACCCCCC